>VWZK01005894.1:180781-208488 GCA_013396935.1 Baryphthengus martii
TGTAGAGAACTTTTAAACCCCCTTATTATTATTTTATAATAACACTGATACCGACTACTCTACAGAAGGGAATTTGGCCATAGACCGACATTGATTTGGAGCCTGCTGAAGCAAAGACTTGCAGCGTGCCAAGGGGCTTGCCGTTTACCTTCTTTTCGGGCAGCTTCCCAGTTGCCAGCCGAGGAGCCCTCAAGTCGGCTCGGTAGGGCTCACCCTGCTGTTTAAGCAAAGCACTGAAGACTCCACACCGTAAGTCAGTGTGAGAAAGTGAGCACGGGGACGGGAAGAGTGACAGCAGGAGCCCCGAAGCTCCGTGTGGTGTTTATCTGGAGCGTACCGGCACCGGTCTCTGCGGCTTGGTTCTTGGGACGGCAAATAGTATGGTTCGGTTCAACTCCTCCTCCGCTGGAAGTCGGGTTGCCGCCGTTAGAGACTATTCCATTTCTTAGACAATTAGCATTCCGTATTTCTATTCCGGCTCCAAAGCAGGGTAAGGTTACTCTGAGTTTGAGGCAGTAGCTCCTACTTTTCTTTCTATAGTTTATTGTTTTAGAGGTTGAATTAATTAATGAGGTATTCAATCGCCTTCTCGAGTGCTGCTTTTTTTTTTTTTTAAGGCATACATATTCAACATCAATATGTCTGTAGAGAATCAAGATTCTGAACTGTTACGCTAACGGGAAGAATGTCTTCCTGTACATCACAGTACCACTCTATCATGCCCATTAGATTTTCTTCCTAGTTTATAGCAGAACCCTGAATCAAAAACTTACTACAAAAATAAATGCCATTATCACAATGAAAATCTATGCAAAAAGATAGCAAAATGCAGATTTATTACATGGCTCCGTTACAAATGTGTTCACTTCTTGCTCGGCTGAAAATAAAATGGAACATACCATTGACAACCTAAATGATTAACACTACATTAAAACCCAGTTCAACTCAGCTATCACAAGCTACTGATTTCAGTATCTGCAGGGATTTTTTTTCTAACAAAAATACGTGTTTTAAAAAGCCCTGAACCGCTTGACAGGTATCATCACTGACACATGCTGAACACCCACGCCATGATTCCGCAGCGCAACTTTCTAATACGCAGGTAGTCAGTCCTCCGGTGCCCGACAACCCCTTGTTTAGGGTGGCTATATGGTCCTTTTCCCTTAAAGCACCGGGTCCAAGTTGCTGTGTGTACAACACCACACCTATGTACAACTGCTTCACCTCATCGCAGAGCCCAGCACATGGTCTGAAGTGCCTGTTACTAGTGGTTTCTGCTGCTTATGGTGACAGACATTTGGCTCCCTTGGTGTTTGTGTCACAGAAATTCAACCATGTGATCTCACTTTTGTTTCTAGGAAATTTTAGTCTTTTCCAGTTAAACATGCCCTCATAAATGTACATATGGTGAAGACATGCCAAGAGTTGTGTAAGGCGGCACTATTCCATGAAAGGAGAAATCAAGTATCACATGGGAATATGTATGTCATGATAGGTATGTAAATGTACCTATGCTCGCATGAAATGGGGAACACAAGCAGGGAACAACAAATAAGCATTAAGATATATAAACTAAAAAACCTCCACCATATAGAAATGGCCTATGCATTTAACATTCTAATAGCTACAGCTTGAAATAGCAACTTCAATTTAAGAAAAAAAAAAAAAATCTCACATTTGCAAATTTACAGTTGCTTTAGATTGTTTTTAAAACAAAGTGAAGGACACCAAAAGTCAATTTAATAAGAAGTTGCTACCATTTATTGTGATCACAGACAAGCTAACAATGGATCAAAGGGGAGCTGAATGTTCTGTTTCCATAGGCAGAGATCTGACATTCAGATGCTTTAATCAGCCATATAAATTTAACTGTCTGCAGAAACCAAAGCTCTCTTCATTTGTCTCATCCCATTCCCTCAATTCAGCTACTATGACCTCTGACTCTCAAGGCAAGTACCTGCCAATTTGCTTCAATGCCAGTCTTTTAATATTCTCTCTGCAGACACTGTATGAGAATGCCAGAGGTGTATGGGACCAGATGACTTCCACTGAAAGCAGCAGTGAGATTTTCTTCATACATACCCGCTGATCATCTTAGTTACCCCTTGAAGTTAGCAAAGAGGAATACCTGCTTCAAGTACATGACACCTCACATCCTAAAGAAGCTTTCTTTAGGAGATGAATGATGTTTCAGACTACCTGTTTGTTTTTTTTTTCCCAGTGACTATACAGAGAAACTAGGACAAATAAGCTCAGGTGCAGGTATCTCAAATATAAAAGAAACATCTTCCCAGTGAATACGCCAAACATTTTAAACAACCATTCAAAAGTATTGAGGATTTTTATTTCTGAGTGCTCATAAACACACACACAACCCACATTTCTAAAGTTTAAATCCTAAACATCAAATTAAATAACAGGAAAATTCATGTACACAGCATTGGTCTAAACATGAGAGAAACATACAACTAGGGAACTCCATTGGAAGCTTTTGGTGATATGAGTCACTGAGAATATTTTTATGATTCCATTCTGTGCATTGAATCATTCTGTATTTCTCTCCTCAGAACTGTATTTGAACAAGCAATCTTTGAAAGAAAAAAAAAAAGACATCCAGGTTTCTTAATTTCCCTACAGAATCAAGCAGTCCAGCTGATAAGCAGAAAACTTCCATCTTCTGTAACTAACAATGATAGAAAGGTAACGTCGGGAAAAAATCCAGCACGCTGGAAAGACAGAATGTTTGTAACAACACTTATGTACAAATTCACTTTTTCTTCACCTTTCTCTCTTCCAGATTGTGCATTCTGTACTATTCCAGCAGTCACTTATGAGGTATGAAAAAACAAGCAAAAGGTTAACATTATAACCATTTTTAATAAAACTCACTGTATTATTTGCACTCCCAAAATATATCTGAAAATAAAGTAAAAAAATATTTAGCATCCTTGAAAGTCTTAACAATTTTTTTTTATTAAAAAAGCAGTCTTGTTTGTTGCTTCTTTTGAACCAAATTCTGCCTCAACGTTATGCTGAGATTGAAGTTTATCCTTCTTATTACCATCACAGAAGTAATCACCTTGAACTTCTGTAGGACTGAAAATGATATAAAACAAATAAATCCTCACAGAAACTATATACAGGTAGCCAGAAAACTAATTGAGAAGAAATTAGTGTCTGTATTAAAAAGTAAACACCATTTTCAAATACCAACAAAACACCCAACTTGTTGGCTGTCTCTTCCATCTAAGACTCTTGAGTAGACGGACAAACTGACTTCCACAGAGGAATTCCTACAGCAACTTTGGTGTAAAATGACGTGGAGGGAACTCAAACCCCATACACAATATTGATCTAGTGGATTTCTGTACAGTAAATTTGGTAGGGAACAGGGAAAACTATACATGTGAACTTCATGATGAGAATAATAATTTAAACTCAGTCTGTCAATATTCCAAATATACAGAGAAGACCTGATTATATTAAACACGTTTATCTTCTGCTGTAGACTAGCTCATCCAGCCAGATCCCAACTCTTTAATACCTCAAGACTGAAGTAGCCAAGTGTTCTCTACAGCTGATGAGTAACAGGCTATGTATGGAAAGCTTTAAAAGTCTGCTCTTTGTACTGAAGGGTTCAAGCATGTTTCAGGTACAAGCATGTTTCAGGTACAAAAGTTGTTACTGACTAAACTATGCTGGTTATGAGAAGATGACTGGCCATACCGGTGCAGCGTTCTGCTGCATCAGTACAGATCCTTATCAATGCGCACATTTATATCCCACAAATATCGTCAGAAACTAGTTTCTGAAAAGTTTGTCCAGAAACCAGAAGGCGTGAAAACAATTGCAGCAGTTTAGTACCTTATATGAACTAACTAGTCCTGCTGAAAACCAGGCTGTATTTGCAAGAGAGGAGCTGTGCACTAGCACAAATATTATGCCTCTGATACCTCAATTAAAATCAGTATGGCAATATACTGTACAATGTAGGTATATTAAGTCAGAGTCAAATCTGCAGACAGTACCGCACTGCCACAGCTTTGCTGGCCAGATTTAGTTAGTCTGGCAAGAGCATTACATTAAAGAAGCTGCATTACCTCTAGTACCCAAACTGGCTTTGCCAGAGGATGCTTTGGTAGCTCTGCAGTATTGCAGTGTGCTCTGTAGACACACTTAGTTCTTGATACAACTGTCATTTCCAAGCAAATTTATAATGTAAAAGTAGCCTACTGGAGGTTCAAAACATAGTGTAGGTGTAGAATGGTTAGATGGTGGTGAGATGGCAAGGTCATGCGACAACCTGTGCAGGCATTCCCTAAACGGTTCCAACACATGGATGAGTTGTGTATGGAGAACATTACACAATCTCCTATACAATCATCACTGGACAAATCAGGAAAGCCGCAATTTTCATCCTGGGGGACATGGTTGGAAAGAATAAAGGAACATGAGGAGAGAGGTAAAGTTCCTCAGTTTTCACATCCAATAGCAATCTCCCAATCTTAAAAAAAAACCCAAACAAAACCCCACAACAAATAAATAGACATGTGACTACTTCCTGAAGCAGGAATGTAAATATCAGTACAAGACAAACAACTCTGGACAGCCAGAGTTTAAACATGTGTTAAAGCATAGCACATTTGAAAAGTGACATCGTTATCAATGTATACCATCTGTGAATCACCCCACATCAATGTGATCAGTTTATACATTAACAACTATGCTTATTTAACTGCCACTTCAGCAAACACATGAGCCATGGGAGACAAAGGTGAGTTCCTTACAGTTAATACATCAACAGCCAAGGTCAGGTCCTCTGCCCAGTTACTTTATCACAGAAATTCTCTCTTTACTCACCAGCAATACAGGAGCTGAAAGGTGTACGGTCCTTAACCAGAAAGCAGTGAAATGCCTGAGAACACAAGAATTAGCTCCTGTAGATATTACAGTTACACGGTGTTTAGCCCACTGATCTGCCCTCGGAGCTAAAGCAATTTTGAGCTGTTGCGCAAGTTGTCTCTGCTAGAGGCGGCTGCCTGCAAGAATGGAAACTCCAGCTGATTCCTCTGTGGCCTCACACTTCTGTTCCTTTTGCTGCTTGCTAAAATCTCAGTCTTAATCTAAGAGTATTTTCTCACTCAAGCATACCTCAGCAGCACCCTGGCTGACAAATGTTTACGGTCAAATCCTTGTCTTCATTTATTCCTGTACAAATCTGACATTTCACAGGGTGGAGCCAGAAACAAGAAGGGCATAACTCAAATTATACGAGTAGAATGATGTGCTGGAGAGAATCCATTCTTCCACTGGCTCTGTAGAACTGGCAGTAGAAGGCAGTAATAAAACTGAAGTGGACAGATATTCTTTGTACTTGAAAAGATCAGGATTTAAACAGGAAATTGCACCTTTTTTAAAGAATCTAAGAAATAAAACTGCCTTCTGATATTCATCCTGCTACTGAAAAGTCAGATGAAGATATCAAATGACAAGTGAAAGCCGTGAAATTCCATCTGCATTGCTTTCATATACCTATAAAAATGTTCTAAGGGACTTTAAAAGCAGTTCAAGAGTGAAAATAAAAATGATCCCTCAGAAAGAATTGGGAGGATCTGCACGAGGGCATAACTGGACATTCAAGTGTGTGGTGCTGGTGGTGTATTATTTTTGAAAAATAATGACAGAATCCTTTACATGGTCCAAAGTACCCATGTAACATTAACCGTAAACAGCATGCACGGACAACCTGAGAAGAAACATCAGGCACCGCCTTTCTTTTGCAGTTGCTCCAGTTTTCTTCTTAAGAGGTTGTAGTTTTCCTTGGTCCCGGGTGCCATAGGATCAAGCTTTAGAGAGACTTCATAGTGCTTCTTTGCTAAGTCAAGATTTCCCCAGCGATGATAAAGCACAGCTGGAACATGAGGGAGGAATTTCATTAGCAATATTGTTGAATAACACACAATCTTGCCAATCACTTGGAAAACAACATTAAAGCATTTGTTTCCAGTGAGGGTCTCTCACTGGCTGGTGGCACAGTAGCTGCTTGTTCTGTTGCCAAATGCAGGAGCAAAGGCTGGGAGCCGAACTGGCATGGGAATGATGAACGAATGAATTGCACTGTGGCCATAAATGGCAGCTCTTATCTGGTGAGCTCATTGAGGGTTACAAGCACAGCATAAATGAACCAATTTGCAGACACTGAAGTGCAGCTACCTCTGGGCTGGATTGTGCAGCCCCCTCGATCTGTCATACCGTGTGACAGCTTTTCTGGTTTAGTGCCCTGTTCTTCTGGCTGGCAGTTTTTCCAGGAAGTAAACCAGAAATCTGCCCAGCAGGAAGAAGGCTCAAAAGATTGCTTTTTCTTTTTAAACACAATGAATATGAAGCAAACAAACAATACAGCTGATAAGAGTTAGAAAGGCACTTACCCAAATTACCATGATAACTGGCAGCATTTGGATTGGCTTTAATCGCCTTAAGGAACAAAGCTTCGGATTCCTGAATAATTTAGAAAAAAGTAGTCAGCAGGACAGTCTACTCTTGTACTGTATAAAATAATACAAATTTTACCCACAAATTTGGGAGGGGTAATTAAAACCCCTCCCAAATGATGCCATATCTATATGATACCACCATATATATATTCTAAGCCCGCATGATCCTATAGCTCAGGTGGCTACAGCCTCCAGAAAACAGTAATAATGCTACAAGTAAGTGTCACGCGTTTGCTTTCACAGGCTGCTGTGATTTTAGCAGAGTTATAAAGCACTAGTGAAGTTTGCCAAGTAGTTTACTTAATTGTGGGGTTTTTTAATAGTTACAATATTTTCAAACATTACCCACTGAAGTTTTCCCTACTAATTCAGTCAAGTTAACGATAATATAATTCAGTATTTGAGCAAACTGCTTTTAGACACCCTTCCCTTTAAAACAGTTTTTAGCATTTAAAATGGGGGCATCCCACTAAACTCCTTTCAAACACGTTTCGACATGATTCTCAACGAAGAGCAGCTGAATGCCTTTTAATTAAGAAAAATCAACTCAACTGAAATACTCCTCACATTTCCTCACAAGTTACCTTTTCCATATTCCCACTTGCAGTGTGTACTCTTAGGACTGTTGATACCCAAGTACTTCTTGGAAAGCTGGAGCTGCCTCACCAAATATTCAGAGCATTTTACTGCTAAGTTTATTCTCTAATTCAAACATTTTTATTTTCCCAAGCTAGCTGCTAATATACTTTTGTTCCAGAGTGTATTTCCTACAGAAGTTTAAAAAGATACACTCCTCCAATCCACATGAAGCATATTTACTCGCTTGCAGGCAAGTTTATATAATTTAGAGAGTAAAGTTTACATAGATTTCTATGGTGTGCTGCATCTTATGGAAAGTTGCCGCATTTCAATGTGAATGACCTGAAGATAAAATGACCTCGGTGAGGTAGGCACGTGGTGGGCTTCCGTCTGAATGCACACACTTGTTGTCTGAGGTGTGTGAGAACAATAACCCAGGGAAAAGGCCTTCCCTTTGTGCTAGGCTTTTATTAATTACACCCACAAAACACAACAGAGGCTCTACTACTGAAAAAGAAAATCTGTCAGCCAGATTTGTGGTTCTACCATCCTCTCATGTGAAGCATGAAATAAGTCTCTGTAAGGGTCCCCTCAGGGCACGGAAATTTCTGATGTCAAGACTGAGGTACTCAACTTTGAGTGATTTAAGAGCTTCCCTGTACATCCAGATTAAAACCTACACTACATGCTCCTTTCAAAGCATTGCTGAGTACAGCTAAAGCTGCCATGCTCAAGCCAAGAGAGCGTGATGCAGAAAGTGCCTCCAACTTTTCAGGTTATGGAAATTACAAACCCTAGGCTTCTTGACAATTGCTTGATAGGAGTGAACAGGGGATCCAGATGTCTAGAAATTCAGGGACAGTAAGACTCCAAAGTGCCAGTTTTAGCATTGCCTTTCCCTGGTATAAGCAGCAGCTCCAGCATTCTCATACCCAGACTACTAAAGTTCCTGGATGCAATGGTCCTTTGAAACCCACACCATTTAGTATCTTCATCAGTGTTTTGGATGATGGGACTGAATGCACTTGCAAAAACTTTACAGATAGCACCTAAGAGAAGGGAGTGGTCAGAGGGACCTGGATAGGACAGAGAAATGGACTAGCAGGGGTGACAGAATGGCTGAGGTTGAAATGGGCCTCTGGAGATCATCTGGTCCAACCTCCCTGCTCAAGCAGGGCCAGTTGCACAGGACCATGTCCAGACAGCATCTCTCATGATGGCAACTCGAAAGCCTCTCTGGGCAACCTGTGCCAGTGTTTGGTCACAGAAAAAATGTGTTTCCTCGTGTTCACAGGGAACATCCCTTGTTTTGGGCCCATTGCTTCTTGTCCTGTCAGTTAGCACTACTGAGCAGAGATTGGCTCCATCCTCTTTGTACCCTCCCTTCAGGTATTTATACATAGTGAGATCCTACCCCTGAGACTTCACTTCTCCAGGCTCACCCTTCCCCATAGGAAAGATGCTCCAGTCCCTTAATCATCTTTGTAGCCTTTTGCTGGACTCTCTCCAGTATGTCCATGGGTCTCTGGGAACCGGATACAGGACTCCAGGTGTGGCCTCACCAGTAGAGAGGAAGGATCGCCTCCTTCAACCTGCTGGCAACACTCCTAACACAACCCAGGATACTATTGGCCTTCTTTGCCATAACAGCATGTTGCTGGCTCATGTTCAATCAATCTGGTGTCCACCTGGACCTGTTCACCGGGTGCTTTACTGCCAGGCCGCTTTCCATCTGGGTGGCTCCCAGCATGTCCTGGTGCCTGGGCTTGTTCCTCTCCAGCTGCAAGGCTTTGCACTTTCCCTTGTTAGACTGTGTGAGTTTCCTACCAGCCCATTTCTTCAGCCTGTTCGGGTCCCTCTGGCATAACAGCTACTGCTCCCAGTTTGGTGTCATTCGCAAATGTGCTGAGGGTGCACTCTGCCCCATCATTCCAGACCAATAATGAACATGTTGAACAGGACTGGACTGGGGGAATCTCATGAAGCTCAGTAAAAGTAAATGCAAAGTCCTACATCTGGGATGGGATAAACCTCATGCTAAAGTACAGGCCAGGAGGCAACTTTCTAGGAAACAGCTCTACAGAAACGGATCTGGTGGGTCCGCTAGACAGCAAATTAAATGGAAGCCATCAGCATACCCTCACAGCAAAGATGACCAACCACATCCTGGGCTGTATGACATAGAAGTTCAGCCAGCAGGTCCAGGGAAATCATCTTTCTCCTCTATTAGCACTTGCGAGACCACATCTGCAGCATGTGTTCAGGTTGGGGGTCTTCATTACAAGACAGACATGGACATATTTTAGTGAGTCCAGCAGAAAGCCACCAAGACGGTTAGAGGCTGGAGCACAAGACATAGAAGAAGCAGCTGAAAGAACTGGATCTCTTCAGCCTTCAGAAGAGAAGATGGAGACTTTATTGCTTTCTACAACTACATGATCAGATGATACAGAGAAGATGAAGACAGACACCTCACAAGTCTGTGAAATAGAATAAGACACAATGGAGGCAGTCTGGCATATGGGAGCTCCAGTTTGATAAAAAGGAAACTTTTTTATTTTTTATCATAAGAGTGACCAAGCACTGGAAGATGCTGTTCAGAGAGGTTTTAGAATCTCCATCCATAGAGGTATTCAAGATTCAACTGGAGATGGCCCTGGTTTGGTCAGGGGTTGGACTAGATGACCTCTGGATGTCTTTCCAGTCAAATTTATTCTATGGTTTTAACTCAGTCATCCAAGAAACATACTGAGACTCAGACATTTGGCAAGTCTAGTGTTGCAAGATAACCTCCTCTCTTCATACAACCATCTAAGTCTAAAAATCAACAGTGGACTGTCATTTGAACGCATGTAGTAATCAGAAGTCCCACAAAGTTGTATTTTTTTTCCTCTGCAAATTTTAGTATTTTGGTCTAATAAGTATAGCTCTGCTTTCTTCACTGGGCAGGTTAACAGCGATCAAAGTGAAAGATGTGCTGTCCAACTAATTCAGTCTTATGCCTAAAAGTTGCCACCTACACAAAGGAGAAGCACTTAATGTATGGACTCATCCTTGCACTGCTGAAGCACAATGGGACAACATGTGCAGTGCATTCCCAGAAAATTTAATGAAATAGATTCTCATTGCTGCCATTACAATACATCTTCAACTACGTGCTGAAAACATCTCTTCATAAGCACTACTTTGCTCAGCAGCTAGTAGAAGTATCCTGGCTGATTAAAGGCTATTTAAGGTGCATCATATTCATATTACTGTAGATATATGGAGTAAATATACATTCCAGTACATCGGTGATATTTCAAATTGCAGTATCTTGCCAAATCTTTAATTGTTGCCAAGAAACTTGCACGCTGCTTATAGCAAAGGCTTTGGGTAAGCACACTGCATTCCATCTGCTGCCAAGGCCACAGCACAAAATTGTAGTCTGGCTTTATTTCAAACACAAAAAATGCTGAATGTTTTCAATTTATTGTACTTTTTACAGAAAAAGCATAAATGCATACGTAACAAAAATAGAGCATACAGATTTTCAGAGAACTAAAGATTATCTCAGTACTTCATCCGTTGTGACAAGAACAGGCATTTAAAGGAGAACTCTAACTCGGTGTAGCAGACTTTAACAAAACCACCAAAACAGCTCATCCTTTATGGGCTTTTGTTTCTGGAACAATAAATCATTCATGAGTAGATACAGAAATCATAAAGGGTTGGGGTTTTTAAACCATCTTCTGCTGAAAATCAAAGTGCATTTGAAACTGAAGGAGAATATTGTGTGCTTATTGGAAGGAAATTTCTCATAACATAGTAAAACCTTTTTGACTCAATGTCTTTTCAAATAAGATAACACCCCCCCACAAACCCCCAAAACCTTACAGCATCAGAGTCAAGCCAGTAACAACTTTTATACAGACACATAACAAGTAACCTAATAAATGAAATGCCTGAGGTTATACAACACATGAGACACAGTCAGGCAGCCCTCTAGAAATTACCTCCATCACTTTGACAGTCTCCACCCCCCCCCGCCTCCCCTCCCATCTCAAACACTCAATAAAAATCCTTAAAGAGCCATTCACTTCTGTTTTAACACAGCGAGGGGGTGGACAAGAAATCTGAATCTGCTATGCTTTCTTATTGTCATTAGCATTCTCCCACTTAAGCCCCCTCTATCTCCTCTTTCCAGGCAATGCAAAATACAACTCATGAGATCATTATCTTCTCTAAGTGAGTTCACTTTCCCATTCCCTTAATTTGCTCTCCCCTATTATAATCCATCATTTTCAAGTGACTAGTTAAGTTTTCTGCTCTGTGCAAACCTACTACTGCATACTGAACTACTAAAGCACTCACTGGCTCCCTGCTTTCTTCCCTGGGCTGCACTGCTCCTTTTGCTGTACTTAGGATGCCGCCTTCAAAGTTTCATTTTCCCCTACTATCATTTCTGCTTAGTCTGCAACACATTCCCCTGCAGCATAATGGCCTTGCAGAGCTGGCAATCAAAATCACTACCTCCTTTTTTTTATTTTTTAAATCCACTGAGACAACTTCCTTCTCCTACAGCCTGAGAAGTTTTCTAGCTTGTTTTCAACTTTTTCTACTTACTTCATTATAGATGCTCTTTATTCTGTCATGCTGCATACTCTTCTTGATGAGTAACTATACAATCCTCCATTCTTTCACACTCATGACTCACCAAAATAACACTAGCAATTACCTCCTCCATAATCTCATACCTTATACATTCTGGATGTTAATTTGTATCTTTCTTGAACTTTGTTAAAGTAACCTAAAATAATAGAACAGCTTCAAGTGGAGAGAGGAAAGAAATAGAGTGTACAGAAAAAAACCCAGCAGGTCTAGAGAAACTGAAACAGGGTGTCTAAGAGCATCACTAACAGAAACAAAAGCAAGTGCTGGGCTGTCATTGGCCCACAGGACTGTAGAAATTTAAGTAGATAAAGTAATTGGTGGAAAAATATATCTATTCTGAGAAGTTTCACATCATAAAATCTTCTTTGAATATACCGAGGGTGTTCTTTCAGTGCTGCTAACATTATCACTATCGAAAAGCCCAAAAAGCCCCAAAAGCCGTAGTTCAGTCAATGATGTTTTTCTGAGGAGTACCAAAAACTTCCTTGATTATTAATTTGGACCTATCACATACATAAATTAGTGACTATGGTGTCAATTAAAACAACTAAATATATTAACTATATTTTATTCTCTGTCGGCTCATCCGGTTCCTTTTGGAAAATAACTCATTCTCATCAATTTCATTACATTTACTACTTGTAAATACAAGTATCTAATGCTGAGGTCCGCTGCATCCAAGAAAAGGTTCAATTCATTGCTCAATGTACGGATTTTTCCTCATAATATATATTCTGGGATTACTCAGGTATCCCATCCTCAGTCTGCAACTAGCAAATTTGTTCACCTCTATTTTGGATAACGTCTGGGACAAAGAGGCTAGAATTCATATGGGGTAATGGAAAACCTTGCTTCCTTTCCATGCCCAAAGCACAAGGATGGGCATATCACAGCTGATTTTAGTTCCTGAACCAAAGCCTCTCAATCAGAGCAGGCTCTGTCGGCAGTAAAGCAACACAAGACCCTAACTGCCCTCTAGTGAGCTGAAGAGCCCAGTTCTCTCCACTGACCACTGACTTAAGTTAGGTCAGCAACACTCGTAACCCAGGCATCTAAAATAAGGTGAGATGAACTTAGGCCAGAATCACACAGCGATACTGTGACAGAAATGGGTGTTGAAACCTGATTATCTAAGTCATAGTCCACGATGATCTCCTCAAACAGTTACTACAGACAACTCGCACAGAGTTTAAACAAGAAAAAAACCCAACCAAACCCAAACTCCAACACTCAGAAAGCTCTAGTTACCTACCTTATATTTTTGCGATTTCCCCAGTACATTTGCCAGTGAAAACATAAGGGAATGATCATTAGGTATTAATTCCAGGGCCTCTCTTCCAACTGCTTCTGCTTGAGCTAGGTTGCCTGGGAACCCAGGTAGTGGAAAAAGAGAAGGCATCTTTTAACATGACCTTATTAGTTACTTTGCATGCTGCAAGCACACATATTGTACAAACAGCTGATCATATGCATTTTTAAAGCAAACCAGGTATCACACACATAAATGTAAAATCCCACAGAGTAAGACAATAGAAAACATCCGTTTTGTTTTCAACAGGTAACACCTTCAGGAAAACAACAAAACACAAGATTTAAAAGCTTAGTGGTTTTATCTATAACACAAACACATTTGCGCAATGATAGCATTTCAAATAAAGATCAGAAATTCAATTTGTGGGCTGGATCTCAAGTGAGTCAGAAGGTATTCTTACATTTATAGAGTGTCTGGGTAGCCAAAGAAGAGGCAGAAGTTTTAAGTGTTTTTGCTTTAAGTGTTGCTAGATACTGAATTATTCATTAAAACACTCAAATAGGCTTATACCTGTGTTATCAAGCAATATAATCATATTGTTCCAAGCCAAACTATGCTCTGGTTTCAGAACTGTAGCATTCCTCCATGCATTCAATGCATCTATATGGCGATTCAAATCTGCATACTAAAAAGAAAGAAAACCCCAGTAATTTCACTCTAATTTGCTTTACGTACCTATCATGCACTAAAGATACTGAAGAGCTGTTAATGTCTTATTCCAGCCTAGCAGAACTTGTTTTTATAGACAAAAATAAGAAATGTAAAAAGAATACTATGGTAGTATGGAAGATACATTTGCTATATAGTAATTTTACCCTGCTTTTCTCTGGGAGCCAGGCTGGTTTTCAAATACACATGTGACAATAGGATAGGGAGGAAAACAGCGTACAATTTAGAAATCTACACAAAACAATGAGCAAATATTTAATATAAATATTTCCAAGAACCTAAATGGATTTTTTTTGGCATAGTTCTACTAATTAACAATATACTAATGACTATAAAACAGTCTAATATTGGAAAATAATTAATAATATCTTTTGAACAAAAGACCGCAATCTGTATTTTTGTTTATACTTCTTTATATGAAAAAGCAGGACTACCAAAGGTCATATGGAAGGAAGGATACTGGGAAAGCAACAGGAAAAGCTACCAAAACTATGAAATCACCCTTAACTACAAATCAAGCAAACTGGAGTAACTATCAGCATTTTAACAGTACAGCAGAATTTTATATATATGTATATGTATATATACACACACACACATACAAATATCATACAGGAAGGCAGAGGGGTTAATGGAGAGCATCTTTCATTCGTCTAGTGGTCAGCCTCTCCCTAAACTTTGACATATATAGATACACATGCATACAAATTCCTGTCATGACTATCATTTATTCAAAAGCACTTACCAACCGTCCTAAATTGTAGTAACAATCTGGATATTTTCTCCTGTGTTTAATTGCTGTCCAGTAGCTTTGCTCTGCCTCTTCAAACCTTCTTAAACTGTTCTGTACTATTCCTAGATTCATCCATGCAGCAGCAAAATCAGGTCTGGGCAAATTGGGAAAAAACAGACAAGAGAGATGACAACTGAGCATTTGGAACACAAGATCCTATTGTATCAGTTCTGCTCAGTTGGTGAAAACACTGCTTAGCATTGTTCTACACATACTGTATTTGTACAGCTAAGGACAGCAACTCCTCTGCTTCTTGGAGCTCGTTTCTTTCTTTAAGAATATTTCCAAGGTTGTTCATGGCATGTACGTATTTAGGATTCAACCTAAAATGTAGAATTTAAGAGATGATTATTATGTATGGGACATTTATTACTATATGCAAATTGCTAGCTCTGCAATGCTGCAGATCACGAAAATGCATACCTAAGCATTTTCTTCATGATAAACATGAAAGCAATTTTAGGATAGTTCATTAAAGCAGTAAAATTCCCAATACCTTACAGCTTCTCTGTAGTATTTGATTGCAGCACTTTGATTTCCTTTGTCAGCCAGGTTTTTGCCAACATTGTAGTGCACCTGAAAACACAGATGAACATTCTACTAGATCCTATACAGTCAGATATTTTGTGGAGCCAAATTGCTAAAAATTCTTACTCCAAATGAAAACAGCACTTGTGTCATCCACTGCTGGCTTTTACTGTAGGTGGATACTTAAGATTGAACAATACATACAAATGAAGGTAGCAAGACAAAACCTGAGGAATAAAGTAATAAATCATCTTACCTATTCCAGCTATTTAAGAAAGATTATTCACTTCCTCATTTTTATAAATGAGGTCACCACACTTTCCACAAGAATCTTTAAATGGAGACCTCCTACCCTTCATTTCATTGATTTGTCAGACAAGAGAGAGTTTGACTGACATGAAATCCACCATAGCAGAAGAAATACTACAGCAATGTTAAGTGTTGATTAAGCTTTGCTTTCACTGGAGCAAAAACTAGAATAAACTCAACATAACAGAAAAACTAAGCTCCATATTGCAAAAACAAATAAAAAATAACAAACACTCACTATTACTGTCTTGGGATAAAAATGCATCAAAGGGCATTTCTGAAATAGTATGTATAGCAACATGTTGGAGACCTTGCCTATTAAAAAGTGGAGAATAAATGCAGAATCTACAGCTTAGATACAGCTACAGGGAAGAAGACACATCATGTGTACTAATGGCAAGAACTAGAAAGGAATAAATATATTACGGGACAAATTTGAGATGGAAGACACCTCAAATCCTACTTTAAGACTAACCTCAGAAGACCACCTTACCTGGTCAAAAGGAAGACTCAAGTTTAGAAATAACAGAACAGTACTGTGAGTACTGACTCCTGAAAATAGACTCAGCATCTAGATTTATGATTTAAATTGCCTTATTATTTGAAATCAAATAGTACTTCATCTAAAACAAACACACATTGTAATTTCTTCCATACTTTGAAAGTCTAATTTAAATCTTGTCAAAAGCATTATGCAGTAATTACTTCAGATTGAAGTACAAAAAGAGAGGTTTATAATGCATTTAGGTAACTCTACTTCACCTTCTACATTCAAAAAAGGAATGTATCTAATATGTCTATCAAAGGAAAAATCGTAATTGTATTTGGCACAATACCTGGGACCTATTGATCCAGCACACACAATTATGTTTGAACCTAATTATTACAGTATTTAATTGTTGAATTCCATCTCTATGATTGTGACTGTGCAGGAACATACCATACACAAATAAAACTAAGAACATTTTCCATGCTTTATAGACTGAGTGAAAAGAGTAGTTCCACTGGTTCTGCAGAGAGCAAAGATGCTAAAAAGCTTACTAAGCATATACAGATGTAGCTCCTCTGGATGTAAGGTATAAAATAACACTCAAATTCAGCATCCCATAAAAGCAGTTCTAGCATAGCTTCAGAAAAAAAAATAATCTAGATGCTTCCTTTCTACATTCACGAAAATATGGCAAGGCCCACGCCAAAGCAATAACAAAACGGTACATTTATATCAAGACATAGCCATTCATAAGGATCAGTTGATGATGTCACAAAAATCCCCCCAGAATAGCATTGTTTTCCCAGGAGTCATTAAAGTACAATGATACACCTTGAAAGACGTCTCTTAGGACTGAGTTCTATTTGTACGGCTCTTCTAGAAAATTTTCAGCACACTATCATAACATTCTTACCAAACTGGATTGCTCTCATTAGATATGCTGAAGTTTACAGACTCAAAATTCATTCAGAGCAAATTAGGTTAAATTCAACTTTGTTGTGTTTCCAGATAAAATATAAATTGTGGCAAAACAGCATAATGAAAGATTTTACTCAATAATGGATATTAGTCCTTAAAATACCTGACTTCACATTTCAGTATCAGCAAACAAGATTACATTGAACCTGATTCAATTTGTTTCTTTAAGAAGCTTAACAGAAGGTTTGTCTTTTTTCTTTCTTTTTTTTTTTTTTTTTTTTTACTTTTTACAAAAGTCAGAAGCATTACTGAAAAAAGAAATTTGATTCCAGACTGGTGACAGAGTATATGAGTATATGAGAAATAGCTTGGTCTGCACCAACCACTCAGTCTTCCACACATCAGCTGTCTTATGTTAGGAAACTGTCAGCATTTCACTTTCTGATTCTGTTTTTCTCCTTCTTTTTAAAACATGTAACTTCTTAATATCCATTTCTATCTCTACAGCAGCAGCAGAAAGATTATTTTTCTCATGTAAACAGAATTGTGCAGACTGCAGAAACCTGAGAGGTATCAATTCCCTCAAGTCAAAACAGCGAATGAAATATTAAGTGTACATATACATTTTGTGAACGGAACTAAAAAGATGTACTCTATTAAAATTGATAGCAAAGCTATTTAAGTAAACTATTAGCATTTTCGATGGTGTATTTCTTGTGTCCTCAGATATAGCATCTGTGTGAAAGGAAACGATATTTCTCTACAATATCCCTGAAAATGAAGACTTCCTCGTTATATGTAGGTTTCCTAATTTCCTTTCAAGTAAAATTGTAGCTTTAGTTCCTCTGATTATGGTGGTGACAGAGAAGAGCGGAAGAGAAGAGAAACTAAAATAAACATACCAAAAGAACTCCAATGACAAAACCAGCTCTGCAATGGATTATAATATGCAGCAAGATCCTGCTCTTAAGAACAAGTGGGGTTCCAGGGTTTCCAGGCACACACAGCAATTGGAGAGGTGCAGGTGACCTCTGCCACACAGCCCTGCCTGTCACTTTACTGCCCATGACAGAGACATGCCAAGAGCAGCCTTGAGCTCTGCTCCTCCTAAACCAGGCCTACCTATGGTAACGATCTGCCCTTTCCTAAGCACAAGTCTGTAACCCTCCTTGACTTCGCTTGTGACCGTTGTCCGCACAACATGGGGACAGAAGTACTTTCTATATAGCAGCACGTGGGAAGAATCTGGCCTTTAAAAATGACAGGCCAGTCTGATGTTTTAAATTTCATCTCTAGAGATGTGGTTCTTCTGCCTTTGACAGATATTGTGCATGCCAGCCCGGGAGGGAGAAGTTTCCTTTCCTGATTAAACATTTAAGAGCAGACATAGCATTTCGTTATTATATGATTAAAGATAGATAGATAACAACTAGAAATGATGTATTACTTTATGCCCACATGCTCCTTTATCAATCTAACAGGTAATTACTTTACAGTAATAGCTCTAAAAGGAGCATTTCCCAGGGATGCATAACAAAACAGTATTCTCTGAAATCAGGGCAATTAGATAAAAATACCCTAGGGTATAACCTAGCTGATTTCAACAGGCATGTGTTGTTTAAAGTCAGCACAACCTTGGCACTAGAGCCTCGCCAAAGAACTGGCTCTATGTGTTTGTCTGCTTTCAATACCTCAGTGGGCCTAAGAAGCCAGCAAAAAACCCCACAAAAAACACTGTATATTATTCTGTTAGACACACATAGTGCCTCAATTCTTAGTTAACTGTTTTAATGTGCACACATTCAGTGTGGAAGAGAGAAAAAAATATATTTTTCTCTAGAAACCCAAAATTACTGTCAAACCTTTTTTTTTTTTTCTGCACCTCAAAGCAGCGTAGGAAGAAATTGCAAAGTAGTATCATATTCTAGAAGGTACACTCCCTCAGTTGGAGCGCTACTATTATCAACTATTTAATTCTCTCTTCCTAGCTGCTTATAATCACCTTTTCAGCAAGTATGCACATTTGCTGAGGAGGATGGAAGCAAAGCACAGATGTCAACATTTCCACAGAAACATGCAGATGCTTCTGTTCAGTGCCAGCTGCCTTCATCAAACACTCTTTCCTCTGCTACTGAAATTCTGTTTTCTAAATAATAATAAAACAAAGCCCTTTTGATCTTCACATTTTGTTTGTGCACCTAGTGTTATCTAAAGGTTGTTCAGCATGACTGTGCTTGTCTACAAAAAAGCCTGATATCTAAAATGCTATCTGTGTGGGAAAGCACTACAGAGAGCCTCTACAAACATAGCCCACAGCACTTAAGATAAATTCTGCAGAAGATAATCCCCTTTTAATATAGAGCATATATTCTCAGAGAAAAAATTCTCAATATCTACAGGAAATGCTCTCTAGATCAGCTTCATAAATTCTTGAACAACACTAAATCTCATTCTATCACAAAGAGGTTTTACAAGGCCTTTTAAGAAAGTATAGAAAGTAATCGCACAAACAGTTGCACATTTTCACTATTAGCATAGCATGTCTTTGACAAACTTCTATATATAAAAATTACACTTTGCATAAAGCACCATGTTACTCCCCTTAGTATGTCAAGGCAGACCGGTTAGTAACACATTATGCTGGGAGTAACATAACCTCCTTGCTGATTATTGCAGAAAGTTGCTACTGAAATGGCTTTTTAAAAATTATGGTTATTAATTTCTATCCTTTAAAGAAAAGCCAGTATCAAGGAGAACATAGAGATTACACACAGAAGACTAACATTTTACAATCCTTTAAATTTTGTTATTTCAAATCTAGGAAAACAAAAATGGTGACTATTTCCCATATATTTAACAATGCAATTGCAAATTCTATTTAGAGAAGCAATTAGAGGAGGTCATCCAGAAATAAAGATCATCTCTGGATTCTTAAAAACTGCCACAGCTTTGCTAAAAGCCGAGAAAAAGTAACTTGGTACCTTCAACAGTACATTATCTCATGGCAAAAAAAGACAGTAAGATGAGCATTTAGTGGAATAATCTTCAAAATTATAAAGAAACAAATATGTGAAGACCTCAGAAAGTGAGAAGCAATAAGCAATGTCTAGAAATAGTGAACAGCAGTAGGGTGAGGTCAAAATCTCACATAACCTTATGTGTCCACATCTGCTCTAGTTGTCAGGGTTTTTTTTTGTCATCACTGGAGAGAAACACACAGATCTAGGGCACAGTCCTTCTGGTCTGTGTCAGTCACTCAGTCCAGGCTGATGATGAACCACATGCTAAAGGGGACAGCTTCTCCTCCCCAGTTATAAAGGGAGCCTGGCTGACTCAGAGGTAGATGTCTAGAGCTAAGGAGATAAATCCAAGCCCCTAGTCTGATACAGTGAAACAGGAGTCCTGCTTTTATCATAGCCTGTAATTAGATATTCCAGTACTTCAACAAAGCACTCCACGAGAGACTTGCAACATAATGACATCAAATGAAAAGATGCCAGATTGGATGCAGTGAGACTTTTATGCCAGTAGCACTGAAATATTCCAAATTTACAAACTACCTGTAACGTATAATCAACCTTTCAGGAAAAAAACAATCTCTATAACTGTTCACAAAATTTGCTTTAGCAGAAACAACACAGGCTTGGTTCTAACTCACACTAGAGTATATTGCCACTGAGCTCCAAGAATTACATCAATCTATACGGTATGAAAAAAAGGTGGTAAGAGAAAATAGAATTGATATACAGGCACCTTCTGTTTAGCTGAGAAAAATAATGCTAAATATGTTCAGAATGTACACTGTTTCAGTCTAACAATCATTGAAACCAACTTAAGTGCAGGACCATGCAAATTCAAATGTGTGACATACTCCTGGACATGTTTAACTAAGATCTGCAACATGCTTCTTTCTCTCTCTTTAAAAAAAATGATAAAAGATCTATGTAATATATATAACAGACATACTTAAATAGTTTTTAATATTTTAAATAATTTTTAAAATATTGTAAACATTTAAAAATCTGTATTGTGAACTTCTTTTAAAAGTAAAAATCTTTGCAAGTTCATCATGATACCTGATTATTTCCAATAAATTTTATAATCACTGGGCAATATTTATCAAAGTTGATGCTAGATTTCATCCTCTTGATCCGTCACTGAAAGGACTAAACCACTACTATGCCAGACAATTTGATTTAATGCAGTTTCCATACCTCTATCGGAAGAGATGCTTAAAGGAGATGAGTCTTGAAATTAGAGAAGGCACTGCTGTAACTACTTGTTACTTAGAATTAAGGTAAATTTACTCTACACTGCTCACATACAGACAATTTGGAACTGAAAAGAGCTGTACCGTAAAACATGAAACAGGAGCTTTTTTTGTTGCTAGTTGGGAGACACCTGGAGATTCTAGGACCCTGCTGTGTAAGAGAAGTAAAGCATGACCACATTACACATATTAAAGATGTTCCCAGAACAACAAGAAAAAGCTATTATCTGTGTCCCATCTTTTGGTCTGCATCAGCCTCCCACTGAAATAAATGAGCCACTGAAAGAATGACTGTGGAGTCATTTTTAAAGGAACTCTGCAATTTCAAGACAACAACAGAAGATCAGACCAGAACCTAATCCCAATTTTCACATTTATCTTTGTCAAAACTGAATGAATATAGCTGAGTCCATAAAGGACAAAAAGAGATTGGCTCCCACACATGGATTCTCTAATGCTGTTGCCTAGGAAAGTTCCCTACTACTGTGATTTCAAAGTTACTCCTTCAGCAAAATGGGAATGTGAGCCTACAAAACCTTCCCTGTTCACACCACCACACTTTCCATTTGCGCAAGCTGTCAGTAGCAGCAATACAGCTCAGGCATGTCTACCCAGCCCAGTGTTGACAAACACAAGCTCATTTTCCCTGTACACTCATTGGCTTTGAACCAGCTGCATTAGTTCAGTAGCTTGCACACAGCTTATCGGCTCAAGCACAGCACTGTGCGAACGCAGCTACACAGCTTCCCAGCCAGACATGGCTTCAGTCCAAGGAGCTTGGAGCACAGGCAAAGAGTGTGGATCTGTCTAAAGCACTCTCACCATGGCAGATGGATGGAGTTACACACAAAGAAACAGATTGCGCTTGCTCCATTTATAGTATGTGCTTCTCGTCCAGAAGACAAGACATACTGAGGTCATCATTAAAAAGGAGATGGTTCCCTACCGCTGCCACACAATAAAATACAACAGCTCTTTTTCTATGTATTTAAATATCAGATTATTGAAAGACACCACCATGTTGTAAATATTGGCCATAAATGTTTCTTACAGCTCACTGCTGCATATTTGTATTCAAGCAGATGCTAAGTTTATCATTCTCTTTGCAAAGTTGAGCATTCACAGGTTTCTTTTTAAACTCTGTGTCTTGATCTGCATTGCCCGGATATCACTCTAGATTACAGAAATCTAATCTTTTAAAATATCAGTGTATTTTTATTGACAAGCTGCACATTCCTATTCCTATCCCCTTCAGAGAGAGTGCTAAAATTCACACAACATCAGTGGTCTGCGGAACGCTCCAACGGATCACACTCTCAGCTATCAAAGGGCTGCTGTGGCGATCACTTCTATTGGCAGTCTAGGTTCAGTCTGCTATGCCAAACACTGGTGTTCAGCTCAGTGAAACACCCTCTCCAGTCCCACCCTCTTACTTCTTCCCTCACTCAGCCTTGCAGGAAGATGGCAGTTTTCCTCAGTGCCCACATCTCAAGACTCTTGGTAAATCAGACACTGTAAAAGAGCCAACGTGGGAGCAAAGATTTCACTTCCACATCCTGCGATTACACTGATGATGTGCTGCTTTGTCCCTTAGCTGTGGTGGCTCTTTATACCATTGGAAGGTACACAAAAGGGATTCTAAAAACATAGCATAGGCATTACACAGGCGAATGCATTGCTGCAACTTACTTTCTTTTCAATAATTTCTTGCAGTAAATTGGAATCATATGCACAATTGTTTTAGTGGATTTCATTAGCAGTACATCCAATTTGAATGGAAGTCTTTCCTGAAGTGTATTCTTCCTTCTCCCTCCCCTTTCCACTCATTCCCAACCTCTGTATGACAATATTGCAATTTTCACTGTCCAGTATTTTGACAATGCTACCACTGTAACTGAGGTGTGTCTGACATGTCAATGTGATATTCTTGCACCAAGCAAGACTGTCAATAACACTGTACTGCGATATATTAACTACGCATAACACCTCCTTTTATCCCAAATTTCAAAACACTTAGAGGAAAAAAAAAACAAACCACGAGTGACTTACTTTTGCATTCAGAGGGCACACAGACAGTGCACTCCTAAAAAGCTGTTCCTCTGACCTCCACTGACTGCTGCGGAGTGCACAGCGCATAACATTTATCAACAAGATTCCAAGTACTGCCACAGCAAGGATTTTCTTAAGGAAAGAAAGACAAGTTACGAAACAAACCATTCAATTGAAGCACTTCATCATCAGTTTTACTTATTGTTTTGATGGTACCTTTTTCTTGGCTTGCTTACTCAAGAGACTAAATCCATACGTAAACAGAATACAGTATCCAATACTGGGGAGGTAGATGACTCTCTCCGCAATAACAAATCCTACTCGGAAGAACAGATTACTTGCAGGAAGAAAAGGGATAATAAGAAATCCAAGTCCCAGTGTAAGAATTCTGCAAACAAGAGAGAGATTCTTAAATTAACCACAAATCTTAACAGAAGTACCTTTTCTACTTAACATAAAAATTGTATTTAAACACTTTATTAGAATATGCATATGCAACAGGACATTCAAAAGCCTTTGTGAGCTACTAACAAAAATGAGATTAAATTTCACTTTTGACACTTCATTCCATCAGGAACTTTTAAAATCCTAGCTATAGTATCTGAAAAATGTCCAGTTCATGCTTCCAGGTCAGAAAATAGCCCCATTCCACCTTAATTACATAATTCTTATTTAAAATATATAGGCAGAAAAAGTAATGGCAAAAGCTATCTCCCTATTTTTGGAAATAGTAAGACAGTAAGAGAGGAAAAATATAGGTCACTGTCAAAGTAACTTAGGTACACATCCTACTGAGAGCGCGGTTTCTTTCCTGACAAACATCTCAATAGTAGAATCCATTGTGCTTAATAACTTTAAAGTTAGTAATCTACACTCTTTCTACAGCCAGCAGACAGGCACTTCTAGAGGGCAGTTTGTCTTCCTTGGCTTAGGTATCTATGTGAGGATGAGTAATCCTCAGCAGTTAACTCTCCAGGGTCTATACAAAGCTTAGACAACTGAGACATGGTATCTTACTTTTACAGAGCTGACATATGGGAATAAAGACCCTAGGTCTATGTTAGGTGTTTGTTATAAAGGCCACAGGCATGGTAGATTTCTCCTCTAATTTATTACAAATAAATTTCTCTATTGTAATGTAGATGTGTCCTCTTACTTGTCACTTATCTCCAAGAGTCCTTGGCCTTCACTATACATTTTGCCTTTAATTTTGACTAAATAAACTGTTCTGCAATATAGGCTTAATGAGTGCGTTTTTACCAGAAAGCATGATATCACTTGTGGCAAGAATTCCACTCCTCTCCAGAATTATTTTATCTATGCAAATGAATATGGGAACAGTAGAAAGGAAGGCAGGTGGGATGTTAACACTTGAGGGAACGAGGAGGAAGAGAGGAAATTACAGAATACCACAGAAAAGAAAAATTCAGCACTCTGAACAACAGAATGACCTCTTTGTGATGGAGCTGTTGAGAATTCTGAAGAACTGAGAAATTAATTATACATAAAATCCATGGGAACAGAACCTGTAAAGTTAAACAGAAGTCCTTAGTGAGACAGAATAGTTTGTAATAAATGTTTTAGTTCCTTTGGGTAAGTACAAGTTATCTTCTTGGTAGATACCATGGGTCACTATTTTCCTTTTAATTGTATGGCCACGATCAGCACTTCTACCTCCTTTCAAGGCATATCTCCTCTCTCTTTCATTATTAGGAGAAGATTAAAGGACATAATGACTTGTAAGAAGTAGAAGCAACAGCATACATCATTTCCTACTCTGTTTTGACCACATATTACTTTTTGCCACCTACAGTGTTAAGGATCTCAAAATGCCACTTCAGGAATAAAAATAAACCAGCCATCCATACCTCCTTCTCCAACTCTGCTTCCCACTAGTCAGTGTACAGTGATGGGCTCAAATTGGGATAAAACTGTAATGACAGCTATAAATATTTATTTGAACTGCATTTGCTAGACACTGGTTCCACTGAATTGTTTAAATTATCAGTAGTGGATTTAACAAAATAATACTGTGTTTAAGCTGGGCAGGCATTTAAAATTCATCACCGTATCTTACCTTCTCTTATGGCTGTCTTCTGAGCACAGAGCTTGGCATATCAGACCAATTAGGCAGAACCAAAGTGCTGCGAGTGCAATTATCCTCCAGTCACTGACGGATTTAATGAGGGGTATGCAGCCCATTGACCAATCAAAACACAGCCACCAGGGACACAACAGCAACCATGCATTCAAGGAATAGTAGTAATTATAGTTTATAGCCTGTCAGTCAAAAAGAAAACAAACATTTATTTGATATTAAACTTACGAGGGCGGAGGGTAACTTTAGTTCTTCTCTCTGCTAACATTTTCTTTATTGCAAAATAGATCTTTATTCTTATAAAGAGGCCCTAAATACTGCTAGACTACACCTACATATCCATTTATTATCCATGCAACTAGATATCCATTTATTTTGCTGCTGTGATTTTTTTTTTTAAACACAGCTAAGTGGGTGTCCTATTCAGAGCACAAAAATGCAATTCTGAGCCGTCCAACCAATATCCACATTCAAAAAGGATAATCTCTTACAATAGAAGAAAACGTCAAAAGACAGCACCCACTGTCTTCATCCTTCATTCTTTATCTCCAGAAAAAGCCTTAATGCAGTCGGAGATCTAAAGCCAAGACATACTCCAAATGCACCAGACCAGAACTTTATGCTGTTTTCTTCAATTGCGAAAGAACAGGTGAAAAGTCAAGCACGGCATGTGGAAAAGGGATGAAATCCAGCAAAAGCTACATCCTTGCATGCATGGGAAAGACAATGAGTAAATGGAAATATACTTCAACGTGTGCAGTGTGTGGTAAATTGATGCAAAGAATATACAAGGTGTACTGTTTTTAAAAATGGCAGAAAATCATCACAGTGAAGGTGACTCATCACACATGTTGAAATGTAAAGACTGCCCACTTCATTGTTTCTTCGAAGCACAGAAAAGAAAATGCAATTTGATGACAAAGACAAATGTTCAGAGCTGGCCAGAAAAAAGTAACTTCGTAACTTACTCTCACAAACAGGCTGTCTGCAAATGAAGCTGGGTTGTCTACTTCAGTGAAAGCTGGTGGCCCTGTGCCCATAATTCTCCAGCGTATATAAAGTATACTGGCCCCTCCAGACATCAGAAGAGTTATCCTGAAAAGCAGCCCCTTTCTTAACAGCCCAGCATTCTACAGAAAAGAATAAAAAAACCCCTCATATAAAACCCGTTATTTTATCTTCCCCGCTATATTCACATCCTTTTCACTACTATCTCAGAAAGAAGCGGCTACTTCTGTGCATTTCTGCTATTAGAGTTTATATTTTTATTATTTTTGTAGTTACTAGAAAGCTCCCAAATTTTACTATGCTTCCAATGACTAACTGCAAAATATTTTTTGAAAACATTTTTATTACTGTCTCAATCAGAAAACTTTTTTATTTAAGAAGTTTCTCTTCTACAAATCCTCAGTAACTCTATAGCTGATAGAATTTTACACAGCAATTTCTGATAGGGAATTTGAGCAGAATACAGCCTTTAGAATACCACATATTAAATGGATCTATCTTCTTAAAACCGAGGATGGTTGCTTTGTGAACTTTGTTTTAAATAGCTATGTCCAATGGACTGCTTGTCACAGAAAAGAAAACTGCATAGTTAGAAATTGGGAGGAATTAGAAACTGAATTTAAATTTTCACAATTGCTAACATGATTAAGAAGCTAATGGCAGACAGGCACCCAAATCACTTTGGTCTGGATAAAATTATCCAAGATCTACAAAAAATTATGTTTTAACTACAGGAACTCAATTGATTCACATCACATTTTATAACATACACTTTAGGGTCTAAGGAAGAGAATTCAAATAGAGCATAGATAATTGATGACATAGAAGCTACATTTGACAGACTTTTCCATTTTTTTCCTCCATGAAGTAAAACACATTTTCTTCAAGCACACATCAGTTTCATAAATGAAAAGAAAAACACTGGGTACTCTAGTGCTTCTTTGAGCTTTACCAGTAGAGACTGGAAACAGAATCATCAGTAACTATAATGATATCCCTGTCACAGCTTTGAGATGCAAATCCAAGCTTCCAGTAACTCAGATAGGAAATGAAGGATATAGCTGCTCTCTGACTCCCTGTATTACAGTCCTGTAGGGCTGCCTTAGAGCTCTCTGAAACCTGATAGTTGAAATTATTCTGTGCAACATGAAGTCGCTAGAGAAGCAGAAGATGGAAGATGAGAGTTTCTCTGAAATGAGATCATTTGGGCCACCTCTCTTTCCATTCCATACATCTGAAGGTGAAAGTGTCAGTAAACTCTGGAAAACTTGGAATAGTTGACTGGATCCTAAAAAATATGGTTATGCTATCTCCAGTATTAGCTTTCCTTTATTCCTACCTTCCTCCCTTAGTTTGATGTGCTTCTATTACCTCATGGTTATGCACGATCAGTTCTCTGTCTTCCATGGGAGCTGGCACAATGATTATCATTACATATTACAACATGCTGATTAGCAACTCTCACCATAGTTATTTAGGAGATCAATAATAGTTATTATTGAAGAGTTATTAAAAAAAAAAAAAAAAAAAAAAGATT
>VWZK01005894.1:208496-239417 GCA_013396935.1 Baryphthengus martii
AAAAAAAAAAAAAGATTTACTGCATAGAGAGAGACACCCAATAGTGCCCTGGCTGAAGAGAGTTATCCTCTAAAATTATGGAAAAGTTAAGTTTAAAAGCAATATTCAGATAGGTTTTTAATATTTGTAGCTGGCAACGGAGTCATGAAATATTTAGCTGAATGCCTAAGGATAAAGAAGTTAGTAATGTTGATTTTCTGTAAGTTAGTCTTTGTGCTCACATGCTTACTTTCAACTTATGCATCTCAGTAACCAAAGTCATTACAATGAGGATTATAGGAAAACCATTCCTAAAAACTGTTTTTGGAAGAGAATTGTGCTATGAAGGAAAACTATATAGTGACAATTTATAACTGCCTTATGACAGATTAACTACACAAAACCTCTTATCCCAGTTTTCATTTCATTTAACAATACATTCAGCCTCTTAACGGCCAGATTTCACAAATGGCCACAAAATCTCTTAGTAGGCAGAATTTTAAAAGTAGAAGTGTTATTGTCATCGACTTTGATTTAGAGTTAACTGAAATCTGGCGATGAAACTGAAACCCATCTCAATTGAGAAGGAAAAAAATCTGCAAGTAAGAGAATTTAAGATCTGCCTTTCAACAAAACAAAACAAAGCAGATCTTTGTAGGTGGCAGGAGCTAAAATTAATTACTTCTATTAAAAGAAGAAAAAGGCACACTTGATGTTTTCTTCACCCAGACAGAACTGTTTAAAAGTCACAAAACAGAAGCATAAGGTGTAACGCTTTGAGCTTTTCAAGCTTAAAGCGTAATCCTCCAAAAAGGTTTGCCTCAGACACATTTCACACGATCATAGAATGGTTTGGGTTGTAAGGGACCTTTAAACATCATTTAGTCCAGCCCACTCTGCCATAGACAGGGACATCTTTCACTAGGTCAGGTTGCTCAAGGCCCCAGTCGAACTTGCCTTGAACACTTTCAATGATGGAACATCCACAACTTCCCAGGGCAACTCGTTCATGTCTGGCCACTCTCATTGTAAAGAATTTATTACTGGTCAAACACTGGAACAGGCTTCCTAGAAAGGTGGCTGATGCCCCAAGCTTGTCACCATTTAAGAGGCATTTGGACAATGCACTTAATAACGTGCTTTAACTTTTAGTCAGCCCTGAAGTGGTCAGGCAGTTGGACTAGATGATCGTTGTAGATCCCTTCCAATGGAAAACGTTCTGTTCTATTCCATTCCATTCCATTCTCTTCCAGTTTAAAAATAGTGCCTGCTGCTAGCAGTGATAACGCTCCATGGTTAGAGTTAGTACCAGGGACTGGTATGCAGACCAAGGCCACTGCTAGATCTTGTGTGCCACATTGTGGGGGTGCAGAAAGTGAAAGGCCACACCTGCAGGGAGGAGCAGACAGATTGGTGCCCTTAAAGTGACCAACAAGGTATCCCATCCCATAGATGCCATATTCGGCTGCTGGGGGCCCTTGCTCAGTTGCTCTCAGCTCCGGGGCTCTTGGTCTGGGCCCTTGCTCAGATTCTTCCTCGTTCCTTTAACAGCTGGAATACAAGGAAGACTCTGATCATTCTGCCTTCGATCCTGATCTGAGTGTTCCTGAATCCAGTACCGGAATCCAGCTCCTGAACGCAGTTCCCATCTGCTGCTGAGCCCAGTCTGAGACTTTTCCGGTGCCTGCTCCACAGCATCAATGGTGGCGGTGATGTAATTGCATCAGGGGCGTTTGGGTTCAATATTGGTCTTGTATATATTTGTATATATCTCATTTTATTCTTCTTATTATCACTCATTTTCATTAAAACTGTTTTAGTTTCATTTCTAATCGATAAGTCTCTCCCCCTTTTTCCTTTTCTCTTCCCCTTTGGGGAGGGAGGGTTAACAGAGAGCATCTGTTATAGGTAGTGGGCTGCCCTGACCCTAAACCATGACACAGTCAAGCCTATATCTCTTCATTTTAGCAGTAAAAATGTTGTAGGGGGTCGTATCAAGGGCCTTACAGAAATCCAGGTAGATGACATCAGCAGCTCTTCTCTTGTCCACTGATGTAGGACATTTTGATGAAGGACACATGATTTGCCTTTGGTGAAGCCATGCTGGCTGTTTCTAATCACCTCCCCACCTTTCATCTGTTTTGACATAACTTCCAGGAGAATCTGTTCCATGATCTCACCAGGCACTGATACGAGGCTGCTTGGCCACTTATTCCCAGGCTCCTCCTTATTATCTTTTATTTCCATTATTTTAATCCTGAACTGGCTCTGCTTTAGTCCCCTACAGCTCTAGACCCCTTCCTTGTTATATGCTAGTTGACATTGCTCTCATTATACAGCAAAATTCTCCAGCATTCCTATTTGTTGCCTGAAACACTCCTGCACCCCTCACTTAGCTGTTCGTTGTCAAATCTACTGTTTCAGTTGTAGAGATTCCAGTTTCACTGAGTTCCCCCTGAAGCTCCTCATTCACTCTTTGCAAAGGAATTTAAAAGCCCCACAGGACTTGTGCTACTCAGAAATGTGAGCGAGTCTTCTCTGCAGTGAAACTACTGATAGATCCAAAGTACAATGAATATTCCTTTGCCTTGCTGAACCTTGGATAAGAGAGGCAAATGATTTAGCTGTTGAACAGTAGTGATGTTCTAGTAGGCTGTTGGTCTATTTGGCTGCTATTAGTCATTCATCTGAGGCTGACTGTTTCAGTGATTTCCTTGCCAGTGCAAATACTAGGTGCCAGATTTCACTTAAGCAGATACTAGATACAGTGATACTAGCAAAAGTCAGAAATTCAATCCTTAGTAACTACCAGTGCTTATTTATTCTTTCTTTTAAAATCTCAAGCTGCTAGGAACTGTCTCCTGTTTGATAATCTGTATTCTGAAATAAGCAGTGCAATACTTTCATGGGATTGGCAAAGGAGACGTAATCTTTTTTTTTTATGTTCTTTTCAAATGTCTATCTATCTCGTTTGAGAATCTGAGTAAATCTCTCTCTCTCTACTCTGACCAAACTGTGTTAAACAATCATTTCAGGTGTACAGCTACTGACCCTGGAGAACTTGTTGCATCAAGCAGTCAGGTCTTCCACACCACATTTTCAGCATACTATTGAGAAGTGTGGAATGAATTTCACTATCCAATTCAATTCTAATGTTATCTCATTACTACTCATGTTGCTGAAAAGATGTCATAGCACATCTGCCTTAATAGGTTGACTGAAAATACCTCTTTTTTTTTTTTTTTTTCAAATTCTCACAACAAAACTGTCAGAAATTGTGTCTTTGTCTTTCAGTACATGACCATCTGAATGGCCAGAATGAACAAAACCTCTGAGGACTCACCTCCAATGACTTGTCCTTGTGTAGTAACTTTTGAATCAGCTCCAAAACATTTAGCTTGTTAATCACCAGTGCATCAAACACTGCATTCAAACCCTAAGAACCAAGATAAAAATAAGGTCATAAGATGGAACAGCTAACCACAAGTATTTTTTTAATGCATCTTAAATTCTTCCACTTCCACTGTGAGTTATTGTACATCTTAATTCTGATTCCAAACAAGTAATGAGATATATTGGTAGTAATGGTGGCAGAATGGTAAGTTGAGAACCCAACCTCAGATGAGTAGAATATCAAGTTACTGTAACAGGGATTCTCCTGCTACATGGAATAACCTTCTGGGGAATACCATGTACCTGCAAGGTAGACCCCATATGCATAGTCACAACAGTATCCTGCTCTCCCTCTTCTTTCCCAAGTGTTCCTCAGTGTAAATGCTATGGTCAGAAGGTAAGGCTTTGGTCAGTAAAATGGAGTTTCTTTAAGCTTTCTACTTATTTTTTGCTGTGCACCATGGTATTTTGACTGTCAGGTTTCAGAAATACTATTTTTAAAGGGTACATTGATCGTGACAACAAACAAAGGCTCAGAAAGCTTTAACAGAGGTATCAGGCTTGCTTTTCTTGCAGTTACACCAATATACACCATGGAAGTTGCTGCAAAGTTCTATGTGACATCAGCCACGACAGAATGTCTTCACTGAAGTAATAAAAAGCAAGAGCCCAATGAACCTGAACTGTGCCTATATGTTTGCATAGACAGATCCTTAAATAAGGAAGAGAAGAGATTCAGTATTAGAAATGTATAAACAATGGCCCTACCTCTAATTAGACGGTTCACAAAAGCAGGAGGGTGGAGCTTTAAAAAACGTTCTCCTTCAGTTATATTTTTTTTCATAAGCCTTCAGTAAGAGGCTTTGCGGGCCTCCTATCTTGATAATTACATTCAAAACTAAGGCCAACAAATGTGATATGCATTGAAACTATCACAGTAAATCTTTCAAATGTTGAAAAAAATCCAAACCACATACATGCAGCCTGCTTACAGGTCTACTAGAATGCTACTTTTTCTCAACATTATCTAGATTTATCAACAGAACAAAAAGGTGTGCATGTGATTAGATGTGGAGAAGACTTTGTAGGCTTTACAACTGTACCTAACAGATGCTGAGGTGAAAATTCAGTCAATAAGAGGATTCTTACCAGTATTGTAATTCCTTGTTCTTTGCACAGCATGGCTATTGCACCTAGGATAACACTCACCAGCACCCAGAATATAGAAAAATGATGGCCTTCCTTACCTGTCAAAATAAAGCATGCCATAACATTAGATTTATGCATTTAAAGGTAAGGTTAGAAATCTCAATTAAAACTAGAATTAAAAAATATCCAGCATTTAATCTCACAGTCAAGAGCTGGATACATGAACTTAAAAAGCACAGGGCACCTTCTGCAATATGCTGGCATTTGTCTCTTTATTGCAGTCATTTTCTATTCTCAGAGACATATGAAATCTCCCTATTTGCTAGACATTTTAGCCACCTCAATTAGAATGGCAGACGCTTCACATAGTTTCCACAATTCATCATCTGTAAAGGTTAATTCCCAATATTTAGACACATTTATCATCCTTAGCTAAAGCTCTGTCATTACTGGCCGCTCTCTTCCAAGCTACCGTAAGAACAAGAAATTCTTTCTAATGGTTACACACGAAGTGTCACACACGAAAACTGTTTTAACTGTAGTCTAATCTACAAAGGCACAATGAGCTGCTTCTGCAGGGCTGCTGCATTTAGCAAGTACCTCATGTCATTTCATTAGCACTGCAAGGGAATGCCATGGAGCTCAAAAATTTCAGCATCTGAGCAGAGAAGCAGTTAGTTCTTGCACTCAGGAAGCAGTTTTACAGCAGGGTGAGGAACTCTGGGGTTAAGAGATCAAGAGTAACTACAGCTTCTACTCAAAGAAATAGTCTTTAAAGACTGCACCATGTAGCTGATTTTACGTACTACAGGCAGGCATTTCTGAGATTAATATGACAATAAACCCTGCTTCAGCCAAGGTACTGTCACACACACGGTACATGGGTACTTCACATAAAAACATACTGTCACAACCTCTACTCCACAGGTGCAAGCAACAGAGGGAAGCTCTCTGCTCATTCAGAGGCAGTTTCTTGATTCAAGTAACGTGCTCTACAGGCATCACAAGAATCAATCTTTGACTTGGCACGTGAAAAAACAAAGTTGAACTCTACATTCACTGACTGAATCTCTTTCCTGCTTTCCTTGATCTCTAGAGCAGTTCTTCCCTACTGCTAACACAGGTTTGACCCTCAGTACTTAAACAGAACTGCAGTAATGGTCTATGGAAAAGCTAAATGGCAGAATAAGATTAATTTCACCAGAAGTAGACACCTGTACCTAAGCTATTATATACTAGGCTTCCTTTCTAACAGGTTGAGAGAAATGGACACCTTTAGGGATTAAGTTACCTAATTAAATGCAATTGTCCAATTGTCAGAGGAGGAGCTCCCTCTCTTCATTGATTGTAAAGGGAAACTAGTGTACTAGCTCAGGTGTTGTTGGGTTGGATACAAAACTTAACCACAAGTATTAAAAACATCTGCTGACATTGACCTCCTCTCATTTTGAAGCACACTACATTCTTTTTTTTTGTTGCAGAGAGCAGAATTTTTCATAAAAAAATATGTGGAAGAACAGGTTTTGAGGCTGCTTGTAGTACTGCTTTATTACCTAAGTCTTAAAGCTTCAGCAGAGTGAATATTAAGATGTTTGAGATTCATCATTGCAATGCCTGGTAGCCATTTGCTCCTTCCCCCTCCACTCCAAATTATGTCCTCACAGGTGAGGTAAAACTTAACACCACAAGTGTAGGTGTTATAAAGTTAAAAAAAGGCCTTCTGAAGGGCAGAAGTTATACACATCTCAACAACACCAAAACAAAACATGGAAATACAAAATACATAATGACTAAAGAAATATTGCAATTAAAAAAAAGGCAATGAGGAAGCTCCAGCTCACATCAATTATACAGAAGATTCAAAGGAATCTATCCTAAATACATTCCTTGAAGGATCTCTTCCAACTCTTCAGACTCTGTAATACAACAGACTGTTCACCCAGTTCCTGAAGTTCACTTTTGTTCGTTTTCTTTGTTAGTTTTTTTTTTCTTTTAATGTAGAAAAAAAATTGCTGAGAGGATGTGAAGATGGAAGACAAAGTAATTGACTGTGTTCACAAAATGACAATTAGTCATTTTTAGTACGTGTGAAAGGGAGAACAATGAACAAAGCCAATGGACTTCACTGAGTTTACTTTCTTTTATGAGAGACGACGACTTCTCAGAATTGAATTCTGGTGAAAGGAAGTCAGGACAACTAAGCCCTTCTCAGAGAAGCAATATTCAGTACATAAATATGAACAATCTAAACACAGAAGATAGTGAGAAGTATATATAGTAAGAGACCAGCTGGCGATTCACAAATGCTTTGATGATTCAAAACCTAAGAGTAATAGGAAAAAAGGAACTAGGTCAAATTATCAAGGACAAGTGTAACATCAGCACACTCATATGGAAACAAACTCAGAGAAGTCACCACAAAATGGGAAAAGGTAAAGGTAATGTAAGTAAAGAACAAAATGCACAATTCTATAGATATATTAGTAAAAAGAAGAGTTGCAAGGAACGAGTTACTCCAGTGCTCGGTGGGTAAGAAAATGGACAATGACAGGAAAACAGAAGTGTTCTGTGCCTTTTTGCTTCATTTTTTCACAAAGAGGTCAGCTGCAATCAGATGGCAAGCACAACATGAGCAGAAAGGGAGCAAGAACAAAAGCAAAAATAGAGAACTGCAAGATATAGAATTTATAGAGGAGTGCATCTGTTTTAAACTACAACTGGTTAAATTTACTCCCACAGGTCCTATACAAGCTACAGTAAACTCAACTGTTACCTCTGAGAAATCATGAAAAACACATGAGAATCTAGAAGCTTGAAATACAATAAAACAATGCCTGTATGCCTACTTTTTAAGAGGCAAAGCTATACGGAAGAGTAAGCTAAAGAAACAAAGCTGGGTCAAAATTATCCAGAAAAAAACCCACTTAGCTAAAATATTTTCTAGGTGCCTCTCCAAAACACAAAGGATATAATTGTTTGTCAAAGGCGTATTTTAGCCATTTATATCAAATGAAGTATAATTTCTGACTTGGACAGAAAAAAAAAGGGCATTCCCAATGAAAGCAAACCTATAAACATCCTACTGTGACTTCATGAAGGATGAGAATACCACTGGAGATGGTGTGAAATACGGCAGAAAAAATATGGTCTGCATGAAGTTATTATAGAATGGGTATAAATAACAGTTGGAAAACTACACTAAGAGTAGTAGAGAGCTCCTTGTGTAAAATGTAAAGATACATTTTGGATTTGGTCTTTCCTTCATCTGATTCTAATAGGTAACTTTAAAAATTTGGATAATGGAATAAGAAATATGCTGATTAAGTCCAGAGGTGCTGCCAAGCTGCAGTGATCAGGAAGCATGTTAAGGAGAAGTCACAATTTCATTGACAAATCGGAGAAACGGTCTAGCAAAAAAAACCCATAATCAAATGCCATTCCATAGGCACACATTCAAAGTTGTGCAGAAACAGTTTTGTCTTCTTGTGAACATCCCAAGTCTCAGATGTCAGGAATATCTCGGCACGTCAAGTGTAGCCAGGCTTAAGTATGGACTCTCAAAGATGGTAAAAGCACCCAGCAAAAGAGAAGGACTTTAATAAGGCCTTTGACACAGTCTTCCATAAGATCCTCATAGAGAAGCTGTTGCTGTACAGGCTGGATGAGCAGACAGTGAGGTGGGTTGAAAACTGGCCGACTGGCCAGGCCCAAAGGGTGGTGATCAGCACCTTTGGAGATATTCAAAAGTCATCCAGACATGGTCCTGCACAACTGGCTCTAGGTGGCCTTGCTTGAGCAGGTCAGCTCAAGTGATCCTCAGAGGTCCCTTCCAATTTCAACCATTCTGTGATTGTTTGATCAAGACTAAATCTCTTATGCCTAATCTCTGTCCCTTTGTTTTATTTTGCATCCTCAAAAAGTCAATACAGTCAATATAGAATTGTAATATTATGAAAATTCATCAGTGATTAAACTTCAAAGAAAAATAATTTTAATTAAGAAATATTTTATCTTGTGCTTGTTCGTGGGCCAATGTGCACAACAGCCCCTTGCCCACCCCCTGCTGCCACCTGCAGAAATCTCAGTAAACTAGGCTGGAAAAATAGATACAATAGATCATCATTCAGCAATAACTTCAATCTTGTTTTTTCTTTTTTTTTTTTTTTCAACAGTGATTAAAAAAATGTGAAGTGCTGCATAAATGCTAATTATTATTATTATGAGACACACACATGCCAACAGAAGTAATCAGTCTAACAAAGTACAAGCTCCTACTATGGCCCTGCTTCCCACCAGAAAAGTCTTGTGTCAGAAAACTCAACCAGTCTTTCACTGGCACCTGTGCCTGGTTGAAACCGGTACACCATATTGTGAGTGGGCACGGTGCCACTCTAACAGATGGACAAAATTGTAAGCATGCCAAAGAAATAGAGTACTTGGGGCTTTGTTTTTTCTTTAAGGCTAGAAAAATATAGTGTTTCTATACAAATTCAAAGAGGATTGTTCAGATGGTCACTCTTTAGGAGCATGTTAAGTCCGAAAGTTGAGAGGATACAATACCTATGAAATACCTGTATAAACAATAAACAAGCCATGAGGGCTTCTTCGTTTATACTGTTAGACTTTAGTAGAAGTATTCTGGAGCAAGGATGCATACACAAAGTGTTTTACAGCATGCAATTGACTGATCCTAAATTTATGAGCAGCACATTGATGATACACCTCAACTCTCTGTCTTCTTAAACGTTAATCCTATTTCAAGAAACCTTATTTGTCCTAAATCCACAAGTCAATGAAAACAAAATCCTTCGAAGTTAAGGATATGAAGAAAATATTACAGTTAGAGTACCAAGCTTAGTCTTACTTTGAAGGAAAACTAACAACATTCCAAACAATTATTACGAGTTCAGACAATTAGGCATTCAACATCTTCTTCGAAGCTAACTGAGCAACTTTGGGCGCAGCCAGCTTGGAGCAGTTTGGTAAGTCACCACCTTCAGATGAAATCCAGTAACTGATTCTGTGAAAGCACCTATTCCTTTGAAAGTCAAAGCAAAGTAAGTTATGCTGAGCTCCTATAGGAACTTTTTAAATTTTAACAGAAAAAGATCACAAATGGTTATCTATTCCATTGATGTGCCTTGCCTGCGGCGATGGTATCTTCCAACTACACTACTACAAAGCTACTATATCCAACCAAGCTCTAAGATTTCTGTGCTTGTGAATTGCTAAACAAAGGGGGAAGAATTACCTAGTCTTAAAAGAGTTCACTGTTAGAATTAACTTAAGCCTGAGATCTCCTTGTGTGTCTCCAAATGTACATACTATTGCAGCTCAGCTTGGTGGTGTATTTAATAGTGAAATTACAGTAGCAAATGCCATTCCTAAACACATCCAAGCATCTCAAACTCATTGCATATAGGCTACAGTAAAGGGATCATCTATTCCCAGATTACAACATCTTGGACAAGCAAAAGTTAGCACTAATTCTACAAAAAAAACCCAAAAAACAACAACAACAAAAAAGAGTTGTTGTTTCTCCTCTGCCCACTAGCATAATAAAATTTTGTTAGTTTTCCCATATACAACTGTTCCCTCTCAGCATGTTCAAATATAAACAGTAGAGCACACAGTTGAAAACTCAGGGCTCATGTTTACTATAGTAAATACCTCTTGACCAATGGCAAAATAGCTAAGAAACTCCCTGTATCTTAACAATTATCTCATTCACACAGGGGACTAAAACATTTCCAATCTATAGGAAAGCCTCCATAATATGAACTCCCAATAATCACATAACTCATCACTACAGTCCCCTTTGTATGCTTTATTAAATTAGCGATGAACTAGTAAATGATTAATGGGTGACTACACAGAACAAACCAGAAACACACAACTAGAACAGAGTCATGGTCAGAACTCATAGCACAGGAGCAAACAGTTGATCCCCTATGTAATATCCAGGCCAATATTAATCGCATGGAGCAAATCATGAACTCATCATTTTACAAAACTCGGAGAACGCCAATGCAGATGGCAAATACATGCAACTGGATCACTGTCAAAGCTGAAGACAAAGGAAGGCAAAATGAATACAGCAGGTTTAAATCGCCTTAGGAACTCCCAGAGGAGCTGCATTAAAATTCAACAAAGTTAATAACCCGCAATTCCCTTCAGAACATACCTAAATAGTTGTCAGCTCTTGCTGTCTCCAAAGCCTATGCAGTGGATTTGTCCCCACAGTTGTGTTTTAAAACAGCAAGACAGAATGAGAACAACAGATTAGTTCCTTGCAAATATAAATGTTCTCCTATCAAAGATGGTAACATCAAGAACTGTATATGTTGGGAAAAAGTAACAGAATTTAGAATTTCAGCAAGACATAATTATAGCCCAGATAGTATGTTAAATACTTAAAAAAAAAAGCTGCAGATTCCGGCTAAAAGAAACTATCTACCCCAAAATCCACCAAAACCACAAATAAACCACATCAGGCAAACAAGCTGCAATATACCTTGAGCTTTACAAACAGTATTATTTTCCTTTGCAAGTTTTCTGGTCTGACACTGCTATTTTTCTCATTTTGTGCTTGTTTTTAGTACCATACATATACTTTCCTTACAGTATCCCCAAATCTTCCTCAGATATTTTATGAGTCCTTACTACCAAGTTAAAAAAAAAATAAAAATTTCTTATATTCATTCACTTAGACCTCAGGTAACAACAAGCACTAACCCGTTTCTCTTCTATGACTTCTGTCTCCCTTAAAGATGACCAAGAATGACAGTTCAACAACTACATCTAGGCTAGGGAAACACACATTTCTGGAACTCAGCTGTACACAAATCTCACATTGCCTTGCTGCAAGAATAGTCAGGTTCTTTTTATGAAAGACTTGGATAATCCATCTGTCTCATAATAGCATTAGGATGCTGCTGGTGACAAACCAGTTCATGTTCCTGAGGATACAACCACAGCATTAATTTCAGGCTTTTCAGTGTTTGTTTTACTCTGATGCTCACTCAAAGTTCACCAGTAGAAGCAAGCTGGCATTAAACAGGTTTCGGTAATGGTATTCAAAAGACAATATAAATGCAGTTCACAAATCCTGACAGCCTTAGAGTTGTACCTACTTTTAAGTACTCCAAAAGAATCATGTTACCAATGCATCTATTCATAACAATTTAAAAAAATCACTTTTGATAGTTCTAGCCTGTAAAAAGCTGGTGACCTAAGTGCCTAAGTGCTATGTACATGTGAGACAGCCAAATACAGAGACAAGGACGCAGAGGTTTAGGGTTATGCTTGCCTTTAATATACAAAAATCTAGCAGGACAGGAGGAAATACTATGTTAGAACAAACTGGTAGGTTCCACTTTTCTGTAAGATCATCATAAAAGAGTTATATTTTATTAGAAACACGAGCCTGATGTAGTGGAAGGCACAGAGTGGGTTTTCTGGTAGTTTTCTCCCACTTTTTCTTACTAACAAAGACCATTCCACAAAGAGGCTTTACCATCTTGCTCTGACCTAGCGAGCGATGCAACACCAACTCTCAACTCGGACTACAACTATCAATGTGCACTGGCAGCATCGCAGACCTTCTAGATCTTGCAGATTTGCCAGCAGAAGGAAAACATTTTGAGAAGAAAGGGTATATTTTCTTTGCTTTAATCTATATATGCATACCTTTAAAATGATTGTTCTTTACCTCTATTCAGAGTGAGATCTGCTTACATGTGGGACTAAGACAGTTTTTGCTGTCTTTGACTCCCTCACTCTGTGTAGAATCAAACTCAGGCAAATTCAGATAAGAAGGTCTTTACTTCTCACTTATCCTATAATTTGGGAATTACTAGAACTATTCACAAAAGAAGGACATTCATACCACCAAAACAAAGGCGCCCTGGATAAAACTTCATATTTACTTTAATACAACAAAGGCACTGAAAAGTCACACTCTACTGCAGCCACTCCCACATAGTTGGTTACCTTTTCCTAAAGCCTTTCATACAAACACAGAATCACAAAACAGCCCAGGTTGGAAAGGACCTTCAAAGATCATCTTGCCCGACCTTTTGCAGGAAAGGGAGCCTACATGAAATTACCAAGCACCCTGTCTAATTGTGTTGTGAAAACCTCCAGTGATGGAGACTCCAGCACATCTCTGGAGATGTTGTTCCAGTCACTGATTGTTCTCAATGTAAAAAATTTCTTTCTCACATTAAGGTGAAACCTCTCCCAGTGCAACTTGTATCCACTATTACTCATCTTCTCCATGTGGCTGCTTGTGAAGAGAGAGTCTCCATTCTCTTTGTAGCTGCCCTTTTCAATACAGACACTACCCATCCCTATTCAGGCAATGATGTTCAAACAGCTGCTTGATGGGTTTCACCAACCCTCTCTCCCAAAGGAAAAAAATTATAGCAAGGGTGGAAAGTAAAACTGTTTGTGGTGGTTGGTGGGGTTCGGCTAACGGACACATGGATACAGTGGAGAACAGGACTGCCCTTTGGAGGTACCATGACAAGCTGCAGGAATGGGCTGACAGGAGCCTGATGAAAATCAAAGACAGCACCATGCAGCCGTCCAGGCTGGGAACTGCCTAGGCATTGGCAATGTGGAAAAGCATCTGGAGTTCCTCGTTGAGAAGTTGAAGATGACTCAGTAGGGTGCCTTTGCAGTAATGAAGGTCAAATGTGCACTGGGCTGTAATAGCTACAGCATACCCAAGCAGGTCAGGGAAAGTGGTTGCTCCTCTCTGCTCAGCTCTTTGAGGCCACATCAGGAATACTGTGTTCAGTGTGGTGTCCAACACAAGAAACACATCAATAACCTGCACGTGCAGTAAAGAACCACTAAGATGATTAGGAGGCTGAAGAATACAACATAAGAAAAGAGGCTGAGGTGAACTGGTCATTTTTTGCATCTCCCCCTTAAAGATTTTCACAATTCATCCGGCTAAGGCCCTAAGCAATCTGATCGATGAAGTTAACTCTGCTTTAAGCTGTTAGACTAGAGATAACCTCCAGAGTTTCCTTGCAACCTAATTCACTCTATGATCTGATAAAAGGAAGCTAAGTTGCTCGATTTTAGCAGCCATCTGCAGTTCTACCCCACTGAAGTCACAATGGAAATGCACCTTAAGTTCCAAATCTAGTTTTCCTAAGCTTCTACACAACTGAGAGATTTTGATACCTCTAGAAGACGACTGCAAGTGCCTAATATAAGCTATTCCTCTGACTGGCCATCAAAAAGAGTCTGTCTCTTTCCAGTGACTACACAGAAGGAGCAAGGAGAAAAGGCTTTTAAGTTGCATGCCCAAGTTAGATGCTTAAGGTGACAAAGCAGGGAAATCTCCTGAAGATTCAAGCCAGTAAAGCCTGAGAATACCACATACATAACGGACACAAGGTGAAACATAGCTGGCTTATGAGGCTGGAGGTCAAGTTCGTAGGGATACTCGTGTGGAGACAATATGGGATTCATTGCAGAGTACTGAAGGAGCTAGTGGATGTTATAGCAGGACACCTCTCAATCACCTACCAAAGGTCTTAGGAGTCTGGGGAGGTTAATAGCTAGCAACGTTATTCCAATCTACAAGAAGGATGTGAGGGAAGACCCAGGGAACTACAGAACTCTTAGTCTAATCTCAGTTCATGGAAAAACTATGGAGAAGTTTATACTGAGTACTACTGAAAGGCGTTTAAAGAATAATGCAGTCATCAGGCACAATCAGCACGGGTTCACAAAGGGAAAGTCCTGGTTAACTAACTTGATATCCTTCTAGGTTTAGGTGACCAACCTAGTGGATGAAGGGAAGAAGGTAGATTTTAGTAAGGCTTTTGATACTGTCCCCCACAGCATCCTTCAGTACAAGTTGTCCAGCTGTGGGATGAGCAGGTTCACAGTGTGCTGGGTGAAGAACTGACTGAAGGGCAGAGCTCAAAGGGCTATAGTGAATGGGGCTACATCTGTCTGGTGACTGGTCACCAGCAGTGACACAGAGGTGTTCCTCAGGATTCAATTCCAGGACCAGTTCTGTATTAAATCTTTAGATAAATGATCTGGATGCAGGAGCCAAACACACCATTAGGAAGTTGCTGATGAGACCAACCTGGGAGGTGCTCTTGACTCTCTTAAGGTACAAGATACCTTGCAGAGGGTCCTAGATAGACTGGAGCACAGGGCTATGATTAATGGGATGAAATTCAGCACATCAAAATGCTGGATTCTGCACCTAGGATGTAGTAACGCTGGGCACAAGTATAAATTTGGGGAGGAGTGGCTGGGGACCAGCTCTCCAGAAAGGGATCTGGGGGTGCCGGTCAGCAGTAGGCTCAGTACAAGTCAGCTGTGTGCCCTGGCAGCCAAGAAGGCAAACTGCAACAAACTCAGTATAACCATCTGGTCAAACCTAGTGGTTATCACACTGTACTCAGCACTGGTGCAGCCTCACCCGTGCACCGCGTGCAGTTCTGGGCCCCACAGTTCATGAAAGACGTGAAGGCCCCTGGATGTATCCAGAGGAGGACAACAAACATGGTGAAAGCGCTGGACTGAATGTCCTATGAGGAGCAGCTAAGGACCTCATGAGTTTGTCTAGTTTGGAGAAAAGTAGGCTGAGAGGCAACTTCACTGCTCTCTACAGCTTACCGAGGACGCAAAGTGGAGAGGGAGGTGCTGATCTCTTCTCCCTGGTACTCAGTGATAGGATATGTGGGAATGGTTCAAAGCTGCACCAGGGGAGGTTTGAACTCTACATTAGGAAGCATTTCTTTACTGAGGGTGGCCAAACACTGAAACAGGCTTCCTAAAGAGGTGGTTGATGCCTCAAGCCTGCCAGTGTTTAAGAGGCATTGGATAATGCTCTTAACATGCTTTAACTTTTGGTCAGCCCTGACCTGGTGAGGCAGTTGGACGACATGATCGTTGTTGGTCCCTTCCAACTGAAATAGTCTATTATATTCTATCTCATCCACCTTTCTGCTTACAAGTGAATGATTTTCACAGCAAGGCACATCTATGATGAGCAATGAATCTCACCCAGGCTTTTAAAAATCAGTTTTCAGACCAGAAATACTCTGACCCGGAACCTTGACTCTGAAATGTCTCATTTTTGGCACACTGCTCATCAGCCTACAGCAAATCATGGGAGGTTCAGAGGAAAGAAATACTATGAAGTTTGGGCTCCTCCCTTCAGGCTCCACGTAAGATCTCCTAAAAGACTTAGTGTTCTCCACAATGCTGGAAATAACTTTTCCTTCTTTGGTTCAGGACATGCCAGAGAGGATGTGCAAGAACCTGAAATCATCGCCAAGCCACCCAAAATAAGCAAACAATTGGGAGAGACTCAACTATGGAACTTAGATAAACATTTTTGAGTACAAAGAAAGTCTAAAGTTCTTTAAGAAGTCGCTGAGGAAAAAACAGACAGTGAAGGTGACAGGAAAACATTGAAAACTGATCAGAGAAACAAAAGGCACAACTACGCTGTCAGACTGCAGTATTCCTTGGCAAATATGCTTAAAAGACACAGCTCTAACCCTATAATGATGTAATATTCAATGAAAAATACTAAATGCTGCTTAGAATCCTGTCTTCGCGTTTTCCTTCTGTATCAATGACAAGAATTTCGGCACACGAATACTATTAAAAATCACACTGACTTCCTAAAGCTATCAAATTGGCCTTTGCAAGTTATACAAGAACTCAGAATATCCCTAACCAGAGTACATATCACATTATTAATCATTTCTGAGATGTCCTTCATAACAAAATAATTACAGACTCCTATATAAAAGTCTCCCAATGGTCATCCTAAGAATTTGGCTCTTTAGTTCTTCAAGGAAACATTATTACTCCCGCCATATAGATCTACCTGTACTAACAAACTGGAAAGCACATAGTCAATATTTTGATTTGTCTAATTTACTCTGGCACAGAAGAAACATTAAAGCACAATCATACATAGCAAAATAGGTAAGAAAAGAATAAATGAGCAAGCAAGATCCCAAGGCCAATTTTCATCAAGAATTTATTAGGTCAGTCAAAAGAAATGAAACCCACTCAAAGGGGAGAAGAAATATCAGAAGTGAATTGAAATCACCATAAGTATCATTTAAAGTGGTGAAGATTAAGTTATAACTGCTGTAGAAACATGCAAAATAGTTCTTAATCAAACTCAATTAGCAGGAATTGTTCACAGCATCTTGGAGCTCACTGTGAACTAATTCAGATCCCTCAGCCTACAGCAAGCTCTGTGATACTGTGTTAGATTAGATCACCTAAAAACAATTCAGGTAATATGTTGCTCTGGTTAAACATTACAGTTTATGCCTGTTCAACTGATATAATACAAGATCTTCCCAAAACAGGTCCCCATGGGTTCACCAAATGATTCCTGCATTTCCTGTTGTGGGGCACGTTCAGATACCAGGCTGCATGTCCTGTACAGCTTTTCATAGTCATGAATTCAGGTGTTCTTGTGTGTTTATTTAACAGAGCCATAAGATAATTTCTTCACAACTGTATTTGAACTGCCAACCTGCATTCAGATCAAATAATCCAACAGATCTAAAAGCCCACATGAAAAAAACATCTGTGAAGGAATTTTTCATGTTAATTACAGCTATCTTTCAAAAACTATGAGTAACACTACATTCAGCATGTATATGCCAGCACTTGCATATTGCAGGAATTTAGAGGGCTTACTCATATAAATAATTCTTTACAATTCATTAAAAATACAAGTGAGGTTCCTAAAGTTCGTTCTCATTTAAGCCATTCCAACATAATGGTATAAAGTGCACTAAAATATTTAAGAATACACATTTATAAGTCTGATTTCTTTCTAAAATACTTATTAAAATATTTCTTTGTGTTTCTAAACAATAAAACATTTAACAAATAAGCCTATTATAAAGCAGACTTTTCTTAAAATAGATTCTTAGCGGTTATAGGGTATTAGGGACAGCAAACCTTCCATCTCTTCTGACAACAAATACCTGCTAAAGTAGGTTGTTTGGGGTGTTGTTCTTTTAAATATTTTATGATGGTATAAACATTAATAAATTCAAGCCACATCAAGCTGACATTTTTAGTTTTGCTATACTTCACTGAAATGTATAAATGTATAAAATATACACAATATAAAAATCAAAGGGGCAAACAGAATGCTTACTTTCTCTAAATGCTTTACAGTAGCCAAGGAATGACAACAAAAAGAACAGGGCACACAGTAGGTCTGCTCTGCCAACAATTCCAGCAACCTTAAAAAAAAAAGAACAAAGTTTCAGATTACCAGATTTTATTCGTTGAAAGCCTGAAATGAAGATACACACACGTATATAAAGTGAAATATATGAAAGAATATCTCTGCGTCACTTTTTTTTTTTTAAAAAAACCTACAGTACTGGATTAGTGATAACAAGTTTTCTAAATCTCTTCCTAATTCTGATTGGGTGTTGCTTAGTATCAACTAGGTAAATTATTTGGCTTTAATTTATGGAAAACTGCTGTTTTAAAAAACAAAGGACCTCACTGAATAAAACATGTACTCTCCCTGATTCCATCTGCTTTTTTGGATCCTGTTGCTTTTTAGTAGAACTCTTAGCAAACATTCTGAACCCAAAGAAAATCAGTGGCTCTGCTGAAATGCAAATCAAGACTGTCTACTTTCAGAAGATAAGACAGCCTTCAAATTGCAATCTGAACACAATGGACAAATAGCTTCCAGCCTGCAGAATCGGAAACACAAAAATAAAAATCCCCCTTTCTAGTCTTTGTGTTAGATTAATTGATTGCATTAGAGCTACCTTCAACTGCATCTTGCAACAGAGGTTGTACTAACGCAGAAGAAAAGAAGCACGTTCTGGGACCTCTGTACTCCAGATCTCTGCCAACCTATTTAAACCAAGAGCATTCTCAGGGCCATGAATAAGCTTTGGTTCAAGCCCTTAAACTGTATTTACAATAACTTGCTGAGATACAGCATGACGTTATTTTTGGATCTTCATTCCTCAACTACACAAGTGTCAGGATACACTATAGAGTTTTTGTGGAAACCATGACACGGGTAGTTGGCAGGGGACTGCATAGGCACTGATGTTGGGACTTTACTAGAACAAACACTCAGATCATGGAAACACTCCACACTTTTCAGTCTAGTTTTATTTCCTGGAGTGCTGGGTCCCACATTTCCAGGACAAGATGTACACAGAGGCCTTCTGAAGAAAGGCAGAAAAGCTACAACTTTTTGAGGTGATGTTTCAGGGACAAAACCAGAAACTTTGGGTCCTGTATAGTACACCAGCTGTCCCATTTTGTGAGTAGAACAGAAAGACAAAAGCACAAAGACAAACCGTATCTTCATTTTGTTTAAAGGCACCTGCTAACACTTTCTTAGGAAAAGAGCATTTTTTTGTGTCAGTCTGACACGATGGAACAACTATTCCTAAATAACATCAGAGAGAGAGAGAGAGAAGTGAGAGGCATGACAGCAGAACTCAATCCACTGAAGAGACTTTCTCCCTCTTTACCCTCAGTTTCATTTTGAACTCCACAAAAGGAGAAACTATTGGAACTCCTAAATTTTGTTTAGAAAAACTTCTTGATTTATCCAAAACCATGCATTTAATTCCCTTGCTTCTTTGTGTATCTTACAGAGGAATTAGGAGAATTAACTTAATAGCACTTTGAAAGGTGAAAATAACAAAGTGTCATTGTTTCAGGAGCTGCTCTGGCTAATGAGATAAAAATAAAGGTGAACTGACACAATCTTGAAAATAAACTCCAACTTGTTACAACAAAGAGATTAAGGGGCTAATAACACCCATATGGCCTCAGATGACTCCAACAGTACATGTTATCTTGAATGCAGGATCAGGCCTATGGTCTCTAGTAACAAGGTAAACAAAGTTTTAAATTAGTATCAGGTATATTCTTACTTCTGTGTTTCATTTAGCATTTCAGCACTGAAGTATTAGAAAGAATAAGCATTTTTTAGAAGACAGCACTATACCACAAGACTGTTTACTTGTAGGTATAAAAATGATAATGACAGATGTTTTCCTTACATAGGTACTGAAAGCATTAAACATTTCAAGATCTGTTTTACATGACAGTCTGTTTTGTGCTCTATATACCAAAATCCAAAGCAGCAAACAGACACATTCTTCACAGTTTTATGTCAAAACATGTCATGTCATTTAAAAACCAGGATGTCACGATACTTAAAACTCACAGCTTTAAAATCATGAGGAATGCTTTTTGAGGAGATGCTGCCTGACACACAGTCAAGCCAGAACCATAGCAGTATCATGACTACTTCAGTGAAGCAAGATTTATAATTCACTGTAAATGTTTAGAGGCCTTTGTTCACCCCTGGATCTTAGAAGGGACACAGTCTGTAACCACACTATTTTCTTCCTCCTCTTCCAATGTTTGCCCAAAGCATATGCAAGTCTTCAAACCTCACATATGCAAGCAGACCACATCACTTGTAATTTATTTGACATGACCACAGTCTTATTAATATTTACTTGCTGATTTAAATATATCCTTAGAGTCAAATGGAAGGAAGAATAAAATTATGGATATCGACAAAGGAGTCAATAGTAGATCTGATCTGTTAGAAAGTTAAGTCTCAAGTGAGATTTCTCTTTACATGTCAAAACATCAGAAGAAGACTTATTTTACTTCACTTTCACACCTAGAACTGGTTTTAGAGAACAAATACAAGGGACCCTCCTAACACGAGCACAACACAGGCTCACAAAGAAGTTATTCTGCAGGCGAGCAAACACCAGAGAATGATTGGCAGGATGTTTTAGCCACACTGCCAAAAAAGGTGCCAAATTACTGATACATATCTTTACACCATCTCTAGGTTTCCAACACATGCAGGGTCCCCAGTCAGCCAAGAGGTGTAGCTTTCCTTAACCTCTGCCCCATCAATCATGTGCAAAGCAAATTAAAAGAGCCAAAACCATGGCATATTGTGAATAAATGAAAAAACAGTACTACATATGTAAAATATGGCACACTGAGGATTCAATGTTCATAACTAGCACAAGGATCAAAGTTAAAGTCAGTACATTTTCTCCTTCAAATACCAAAAGAAAAAAATAAAAAAAGATTCCTGCATTGTGATTATTTTGTATCTCATTTATTCATTATTAAAAGATCAAGCAATCTGGACCATATCCAGCAAGCCCACTGGCATAAAGCCGTAAAAGTTTCTTATCTGTGAGTGCAAAAGAGCCTTTTAAGAAAACCATCTCCTCTTCACTAGAATTTCCAGACAAGGACTTTGATCTTTGGTCAGGTATTTTAATTGGCTGCTACACACGTGACATGTTTCTGTTCTGCATCTTTACTGCTTCAACTTCCAGTCACTGTTGTGTTTTTGTCTGCACTATTAAAGGGCCCACTACTATCAAATTTGTGTTCCCCATGTACATAATTGTAGACTGTGATAAAAAAAAAAATCCTTTAATCTCCTCCTTCATATTAAAAATATAAACCCATAGAGTTCAATCTTTCATGACATGGGATGATTTCCAATCCTTTAATCATTTTCACGGCTCTTCTGAGCCCTCTCCATTTTTCCCAGTGTCGTCTCTGCAGCATGGATTCAAAACTGGATGCAGTATTCTAATATAGTCACATACAGAGTTCATGTAACGCCCCAGCTTCAATTTTCTATCTTCTTGCTTTTAGCAAATGGAAATGAAAAGTGGTTATCCATTTGCATTCAGTTTATCTTCCATTCTCCTTGGCTGCTCATGAGCTAATGTTTCTACTAATGAATTCTTAATCCAGTAATTAGGGGAACTGTAGTTTAGGACTATCCTTCTTTAGTTATTGTACTTAAATTATTTCATTTGTCTTCCTTAATAAGGTCCAGCCCTGTAGAATTACAAGCTTTCGGACATCCTAACCATACTATTTGATTGTTCTCATAAGATACGTGCCAAGAGAAGAGTCAAGAATATATAAATGCAATGTATACAGTATAAGGTTATGTCAGAATTAATTCGTCAAGATGGGCAAGAACTTCTAAGGTATAAATTGTTGGAGCTAATTATTCAGTACTTACACATTCGGTGTGCACTGGATGTACAGCAAACAGCAAAGCAGCTAGAAGAGATGTCTTAGGAGCCAGGTTTAGCCTTCTTCCTTTATTACTGAATTGCAGCCCTCCCAGTAAGATCGAGAACACATCAACCATCAACACCGAGATAGTACAGTGCAGTATTATATTGATGACATGGAAACCAATTGGGTAGAAGCCTCCAGCAAAAAGGTAATTAATTCTATACAGAAACAAAAACATTAAGGCTAGGAATTACATCGATGGTTAGAGATATGTAAACAAAAAACCTAAATAACACTATAGCAAGATCCTGTTAGACATGCACATACACACAGAAAAAGGCTGAAAAATACCACCAAACCCCAGCACGCACGGTATTACCACTTAGCCACCACAGTGGGCTAAAAACAGTGTCCTGATCTTTACCCAAAGGTATTCATATGGAATACCATATTCAGCATATCTATCCTCTACAAAGACATTTGTTAACGCTATTATGTTAATCATACCTATGGTTACTTAGAATTGGCTTTTGGTCAGCAACATAACTTCAAAATAACTTCAATATTGCAACGCAGGAATGTCCTGTGGATAAACGCCCCAGCCGACTGACCCTTGGGGTTAGGATAAACTATGTCCGAAACTAACCTGATTCAATTATTTTAATTAAATCCACACAGTGAGGAAACCAATATACACTGAGACTATAATTTCCACTGACAGTCTAGCTGAAAAATACCCTAGCATTTGGACTGACGATGTGGAAACCATCTGGGTACAATCAGTATCAATCCAGAAAGTAGTCAGTTAGCACATCTTAGTAACTAATTTGTGAGACTGGTTAGTGAGATGTTTTGTGCAAGTAATAGAACCAGAAGGAAGTTTAAGGGAAAATTCAGTCTTGTTCAAGATAGAAACTCTACAGTAAAATAGTAAGGGAGAAGAAAAAGGAAAAACATCTTTTTATTATCCGTATACTTTTATCAGTAGGTGAGATATAAAGAAACTTAGCTTGCATAGGGGATTTTATATAGTTCACTCGGTCAGTCTGCATCTGGCTTAAGTGAAATCTATTAAAATACCCTAACCTATTATAATGTGATACACATAAAAGTTGGAGCTTAGGGAAATTAAGAAAACCAATTTCTTACTTGTAAAAATAGCATTTTATGGACCATCTCCACATGCTCATCTATATTTTCAGATATAGTAATGACTATATCCCAGTTCACTCCTTAAACTAACCAGGATGTCACTAGAGATGGAATGTACCACCGAGACCTTGAAAAGAAAGGAAATCATGTGCTCTGTAATGCCTTGAAAGCTTTAATAGGTCTACAACTCTGACACAGTCTATTCAGTTGTGCATTTTCCTTGATGAATATGTGAAGAAAGTCCTACAGAAAATAAAATCCACAGTGATAACTACTTAAAACAATGACACTGCACTGAAGAGTCAAAGTTTTTGCTTGAATAGGAGGACTAAGCATGGGAGTATTTCCTCTGCAATCATTTAGACCCTGGCTTACACCGGACACAACTATAGAGGTCCGTATCCACAACACTGGTTGCATGGGGAAAACGAAGAAGCTTACGACTGAATCCTCAAGTATTTTCTGCATTACTGTGCCAAATTTCTACACGGTCTACTGCTCACTCAAATCTTTGTGCAAAACACATGAGCTAAGTATCTACATAAGTAATTATCATAACCCTTTAGTTATTTGAGAAAACCAGCAAGTTACACATACAGGCAGACATCTCATTAGGATTCTCAGACACAAACACTCACTTCAAGTTGGAATATCAGGGGGAAAGAGGTGGGAAGACTACTCAGTGACCTAGTGGCAAGAGGACACAGTAGATTGATGCTATTTATAAACACACACACACAAAAAAAAAATCATTTGACAGGTCACCAGGAAAGCACAGAAAAGAAGCTAGAACAGCAGTCTAAGTGGCTGCATGGCTAAGTGAACGTATGCCTCCTAGTTCTTTGATGATGTGACCTACATACTGAACCATACTACCCCCTAGTACCAAGGTATATGAGAGCACAAGATGCGATGGTACACTGAAGTACAGAATATCAAAATAATGTATACTTTTGGAAAGAAACAATTTGAAAATTAAAACTCAATTTAAGATTCAGGTAGCAAATAGGAAAATCATATTCTGGAAAGGTATCCAACTACCCTCCAGATACTGTGTGTCTCTCCTCCCTATAATCAATTGAGCCAATATATGGTAAAAAAATTCAGACCTCAAGCAAAAATACAAGTCTCACCTGAAAGTTAGCACAGTCAGTGGTCGATATGACTTATGACTGGTATTGCTGCTGAGTTTGCTACCCCAAAAGTCATGATGCCACAGGTCACCAAGTGGGGTTTCTGCCCTGAGGTCCTGAAAGGAAACATAAATTACCAGATTCTTAACATTTTTGTTTTTCTCAAAGCAGGTAAAACACAAATGAGTTCTAATACAAGCTCATGCTAACGTGGACATAGCAGGTGTTTTGTTGGCTCACTATTGACATTTGACAAGGTACCCAAGTTTTCAATGAAGGTCACATCTTGGATGCCTGTCACCATAAAGGCCAGGATGCTTGGATTCTGTGAGTAGGCATAACGACATGAAAATCAGTGTATTCATATCAGTAGATAATCTAGTCAACAGTCAAGATATGAAACACATAAAAATTCCCTTTACCTTACAGTTTTGTAGAAAGTCTTTGATTTTAGGTCTAGGTTATCTTGCGAAGGAGGCCAACTACAAACTGCTGCAAATAGCTATTGTTCTACCAGTGTCAGTAGCACAAGTACTAATGAAAGCACGAAAGCCAGGAGACTAAAGAGTTATTCAAATAGCGTTTTTTTAAAATTCTTAATACATGAAATCAAGAATCAAAATCTCTGTATATTGCTTTAAAAGATTAATAGCAGAAGACAGAAAAGTAATTAATTCTTTTAATTTGGGGTGAGGTAGGGGACTACTAAAAAGAGACACTGCAAAGGAAAAGTCTACTCTTTTCATCTTAAAAGCATATAACCTTGACTACTGAATGGGAAACAGGTACCTTGGAGAGGAAAAAAAAGTAAGGATCTTGGTAGCACCTGTGTCAGTTTTCTGTGCAGACAAACTGAGAAGCTCAAAATAATATATTCATCTTCTACTTGCCCCTCTTCTCCTGCTTCCCTGGGGCAATTAAATATCAATTTATGCTACAGCAAACATGTAAGCCACAGAATCACAGGAAAAAAAATGTACTAGCAAATGAATAGCTTTTGTACAAGTGCTGGTATTACACCTGCAATCAATCACAAGTTATTCCACTCCCACCTTCTCCCCTGAAATTGTTCAAGAGACCAACAAACCAAAGGAGATTAACTAGCCAATGCAAACAAATTAAGTGGACAAACCGGTTTGCTAAACCCATGCAAGGTCTTACAAAGCCTCATCTCCTGTGTCTTATTCCTCCTACATCTCCATCTACTTACAAGATTCTCATATTATGATACACTTGGTTCATTAATTCCAATTCTTCTCAAATGCTGCCACCACCTCACTTGCTTATACAGTATCTCGAGCACCTCCTGTCATCTCCAGTACCTTCCATCTCATCTTTAGCTAGCATTTTTGGCCTGCCAACAAGGCAAAAGAGAACACATACCACTGCTAGTCCCAAGGTACAGCCAAATGTCTGGGCCATGCTGACTGGCTGATGATAAACTCAATTTAAAATAACTCAATTTTTCTTGCTTCTCTCTTCACACATTCTGAATTTCATCCATCAAAATAATAATAATAATAAAAACAAAACACAGGAAGAGATTTATTTCTACCCCTTGATTAAATTTGGCCCGTATTAGACAACTGGTTAAAAAAAAAATAAATCAGGAAGGGGAAGTAAGCTACAAGTCCTAGCACATTGACAAATGAAGTGAAGCATTCCCTAACAGGTTACTAATCAATGCACAGAAAGAAGAGCAGGGCCAACACCGTAGTCCTTGAAAAGCCCCATTATGCAGCTGTCAGCTATCGCATTCTCAGGGTAAATCTTAAGAAATCAAGACTCACAGGGTATCCTATTTGGGCTTAAGAATTACCAAAGTGCATGTCTTACAGATGCCTCACAGATGTTTCTACTGCCAAGCAACAGCTACAAATGTCTTTCTTCTTCCAGGACTGCGATTTTAGCCTTAGGCACCTAAATTCCTGTTCCATTCCTCACTGGTATGCACAAACCCTAAAGGTCATAATTTGACTCTGAGAGCAGGAATGCACTCAACTATAATCAATACAGCCTGCCTTTCCAGGGACAAGTTGGGACTGGCTTGTAGACCAACATCTATTGAAGTCTTGGTACTCTGCAGGGGACAGTTGTCAGCAGGCTTTATGGTCCTCAGAGAGTTTTTCCAATCAACAGTATTGCTCCTTACATGCATTTGCCAAAAAAAAAAAAAAAATACTATGAAAGAAAGACTTTTTTTTTTTTTTGCATTACAATTTTAAAACTATGTCTTCTATGTCACAGATGGTCTTCAATAACTTGAAATGGGAAATACATTTGAGATGTGCAAGGCTCAATTTCCCTTTCCACTCAAATCAGTCTTATTTTGTCTTCCACAGGAAGAATGTGGGAAAAGCTGAATACATGGAACTACTTAGTGATTAGATTACACTTCCATATGATCTAAAAATTTTCAGTCACGTGTCTTGCTCTTGTATCCAAGTTCTGAGAATAAATTTCTTACATTAATTTTCCCACTCAGTGGATTTACGGTATAAAAGGCATGGTTTTCTCTACGAGACACGGCTGTTTAAAAGATACGTACAATTTTCTCTTTAATAACTGAAAGTAGATAGCAAAGAATATCTAAGTACTTGATTAGCAGCATCTTACAGACAGCAGAGTTCAATACTTGAAGAAAGGTCAGTTTTTCTATATAAAGGCTTATGGAAATGACACATTGTGTCTGAAGCTCCTCCTAATCCAACTGGTTGTCTTGCCAAGCAAGTAAATAAAGACAAAAGATACTATTGTGTACCAATTAAAATGCTGTTTAAAATTATAAGAAAGCATCTGGAAAGCAGCCTTGAACCCCAGTAAAATCTAATAACAGAATGTTCCATGATACATTGTTTAAGGGGTCAACTACCAGTTTATCTTTTGCTAAAAAATATATTGAAAGATTGGAGTGGTGGAAGGAGATAGTAAATAAATAAAAAGTTTACTGTGTGTTACCCAGTAAGATACTGGTATAGTAATGCTCAGTAAATCTACAAAATTACTTCACCTGCTGTCTCTCCTAGTGAATAGGAATAAAATATGCTATGTTTTGTTTAATAACTATGCCTTTGTTAGATCCTGTCCCTCCCCATTAAACTGGTAAACTCATTATTCCTGCATTTTTCTTGTGGATTTTGTATTTCCATATATTCATATGACCCGTGTGTTAAAATGATAACTGTCACAAAAAAACTTATTTAATTTCTAGGGAATAATAGAGGATTTTGATGTGGAAAGTAGAATCAGCCTCACAGTTTTTCAAACACTCAAACTAGGTATGAATTAATCTATTTAAGCAGTTGGTTGAATTTCTCAGCATTGCCAATGGCTATAATCTTGGTGCAGGTTGTTGTGTTGCATAGATAAATTGAAACATTTTGAAAGCAAAGACTGAAAGAAATGGAAAAAGATTACAAGTGTGAAAATTTCACATGAACAAAACAACCTGCCTTGCTTCAACATCAGATTTTTGTTCCTTCTTTCAGGAAATCAAAGTTTTATTTGGGGCACAACTATAATATTTTACAGAATGAGACATGGCCAGGAGCTCTGTCATCTGAAGTACGTTTCTTAAAACTAAAGAATAAATCACTGTAGGTTCTTAATTTGTCTACAGTGTTCTTTTAGAAGCTTTGAGATTTATTTCCAATCTGGCAGATGTGTTTCCCCCCCATACATTTATAACTCAAGGCATGATGACTTACACAAGCATAATATAGATTTGTCTTAGAAAACAGTAATACTGTGGGATTCTAAAAGGCACATTGCAATAAATTGCCTCTAAATCTTGTGCAAGGCAAAAAAAAAGGAACTCCTAGTGATATGAATCTCCAGATTAGCCTCCTGCTAACCCCATGGCTTCAGGAAAACAGAACCAACAAATACTGGCAATTCTTTTTTACCCTGTGCTTCTCTTTTCAAACATGTAACAAGTACCTTCCAAAACAGCCTAAGAGCTGTAACACCGAGACCCACCCAAGAGTGCAGTTTCAGGAACTGCTACATGTGATTCCACGAAGTGTCTCAACAATTGAAGACACTCAACGCCTCAAAGTATGTCAGCTAGTTTGTTCAAGTCACATGTTAATTTCCAAGTACTTCAAGGATTGCTTATTGCATGTATGATCAGTTTTAAAATTGAGCACAAGAATATTCTGCCTCAATTTCAAGAAAAATACTGTTGTCACAGGAACTTTTAAGTGGGAAAGAAGCATAGGAAAAGGAAGCTTTCCTTGTTCGCCTAATATTTTTATGGTATAAACCACATCTGGAGAACCCCTGCAACTTACAATCGCTTAGTGATGCATTATGTATCTTGTAACCAGAGTAAGTTTATTCACTCGGCTTATTCACCTGTCAACCTGAGAAGATAATATAAAAAAATCTCCTATTAACATCAACAGCTATTAGAAAAGTCTACTGTATACTCTCAGAAACTAGCATATAACTAGATCTATTGGCAGTCTTTATGTACAGGTATTCTGTGAATAAATGTCACTAAACATCACATCCAAATTTGCTGCATCCCTAGATAATGTTTTCTTAGATGACAAGCAGAAAAAAACCCATTCACTATGGCAAAAAGAGCTCCCTTCCCCTTGACCAGGGATCAACCCTTATTACACAGAGCATCTCCCCTCCAAACAAATGGAAGGGGACACATTTTTTTGGGGGGGGGCGCAAAAAAGGAAGCAAAAAAAAAAAAGCAGCTATACAATTTGTTCACTTTTTTTGTTTATATATTAGAATCCAAGTCATATTATTCAAACAGTTTTAGCAAAAAGATTTTGTTAAGTGTGCTTATGCTTCGAATTTTCAGTAGAGCACTGCTGCACAGATTGTTTGCCACCCTTAAATAAGGCTGACTTTCAAAAAACAACAACGTAACAAACCAGAAAAATAAATTTCAAAAAGAAGGAATATCAGAAGGAAGATCTTTACTAGGATCACTATTTTGAACCTACTTAGATCAACTGCTGTCATTATTTCTTTTCCTATGACTATTTACGTCCAAGGGCACAGGGGGAAAGACGAGAGACAAACCTTATTATTGATGATGGCTTCAGAATCATCAAAAACAAAATCTCCATCATAGCTGTTAGCAAAACAGAGGAAGGATATTAATGCCACAACCATTTTAGCCCAGTATGACGGGAGGAGGAACCATGATATGTCATGGTCCAGATTAGGTTCTGTTTGTGCCATTCTGTGAAATGCTTGTTCCAAGTTGGGAGCTTCAGCATTATGTTAGTTGTGAATCTGAAAGAAATATATACAAACACACTATTAGAGATGCATTTCAATAAAAAAACAACAACTTAAAAACGGAGAGTTGCGTTGGGAGACGAAAATGAAGTTTCATACCACCTAAAATGTTTCTCTTGGTGCATATCATAATTACTGGAACATATCTAAACATAATTTGGTACTTCGAATGTGGAAGAAAGGCACAGTTTCTCATGGCTGTAACACGGCGATAAAGTCAAGAAATTCTTAGATTCTCAGTTAAAGCTCTGGCACAGGCAAATGCTAAAACCTTGAGAAAATCACTGTTTTTCTTGCTATTCGATAATAAACAGGGGCATCATGGGGACTGTGGAGCATTTACAAAGATTTTAAGAGAATGATAAACTCTATAATTTCCGTCTGAGTGTGAAAAACAAACATCATCAATTACAAAAAGAGCTCAACTCTTTCCTGTTAATTGAATTAAAGGACCTAGTCTTACACATGGCCCATACAGGGAATTCATACAAACATTATGGGTAGACATGTACAGAGAACAGTTCATGGACTAGGCCCTAAATCTCAACAATTCAAACAGTGAGACAATAAGATGCATACAAGACCAAAGTAGTGTTCATTATTAGATCACTTTGTACGTCACAAACGGAGTACAGGCTGAATTCCACGGCTGTATTCAGGGACTTAGGAGATTGTCGAGATACGATGAAAAAGACCATGCAATCCAACAGCACTGACTGATGCATCAGTGTGGAAGTTTACCCATGAGCCACCTTTACATGGAAGGGTCTCTTCTGATGCTCCAAAGACAGCCTTCTGCCTGGACAGCTATTTTGCCAGGGACTTCTGCACTTCTCTGGTGCTCCGACAGTACTGAGAGTGGTCTTACTATCAAGTGCTACTATAAATGGCAAGGGGAGAAAGTTACAAATGAAAACCTGCAGCAAAAGCAGGGCAGAATACAGTCTTCATTCGTAAACCCCAGGAATGATAGGCACAGATAGTAATCCAGCTTCACACTTTCTTATTTACTAGCTTTTCAAAACCAGCCTTTGCACCCTTGAAAACATTGCATTTAATGTCTTCATACAAGCTAAGAAAAATCTCCAGTCACTTGGCTTCTTGAACAGACTTGACCATTACAGCTGCTAAGGCAATTGCTTTGCAGCTTTCCGCTTGCGATGCTAAATTCTTGTATCCACGTATTCCCGATCTCTGCACACACACATGCACACCAGGCAGGCAGGACTCTCTGTCACAACAGTGCCCCTTCCCGCTTTGGGGACTATATAGCAGTGCTCCCAAATTCCGATAAAGTCAGTAACATGGAGCTGCTTAAGAGAGCTAAGCAGACCAGCCAGTCTAAGGGCAAAACCTTTCTGCAAAGTAATTATGCTCTTAGTTTAACGAAAACAAAGACTAAAAGCAAGGCTGTTAATCAGAGGGAAGCGTACTGCATTGCTCATAACCGCACAGATACAGCACCAATGCCCACCACCCAATTAAAAGATGAAATCTATCCAAAATCCATTTTGCCCTGAAAGTTTCTCCCATTACGTTCGTTCCATTTATCTGATGAACCTGTGCTGCCGGTCTCCTCCCCGCGCTCCAGAAGAGAAGGCCAGTCGGTGAGGCTCCCCACCCGGGCAACGCGTTAATCGCCCAGGCGGGCTGAGCAGCCCCCGGTGCTGCGAGCGGCGGCCCGAAGGGCTCTCCCGGTGCCGAACGGCCCACACGCGACTGCCCAGAGGCGGCGGGGAGGCCGCCT
>VWZK01005894.1:240076-317379 GCA_013396935.1 Baryphthengus martii
GCCCCACGCCCCGGCTCGGCCCCCGGGGGCGAGGCTCCTGTGTGGACGGGCCGAGCGCGCAGCGAAAATCTCCCCTGAGAAAAGCTCTTACAAAGCCAGGGGAGTGGTAGCGCTGGGGGGGTGCGTGGGGCGCCTCCGTGCTCATTTGGGGGAAGCGGGCCGCTTTCCCGAGTGAGCTCGTCGCTGCGGCTCGCGGGCACCTTAGCAGAGCGCTCCTGCCTTGCTCACCGAGGCCCTGGTCCTGCCGGGGCGCTTTGCAGGGTGCTCCCCGCAGCGCAGATACCGTAAGGAAGCAATAAAAAAAAATAAAATAAAAAGAAGGCTGTATCGGGTGTGCTTGATTCGTGTTTTTCATCATTGCGATTTTCTTGTAAGAAAGTGTGATTAAATGCTGAACTATACCACCAAATGTTCGGCAGAAGCTTCCCTAAAACCAATAAAATCTTAATACACTGAAATTGGATGAGAAATCCTGGCTGTGAGCCAGGCAGAGACATGTAATTTGGAGTGGGATTTTTGAGATGTTTGCATTATCAAGTGTCAAATTAACAAGGTTATTTTATAGCTCCTTTGAGGCTTTAACTCTCAAGTGGAAATGCTACTTTTGGGAGGGCTTCGCTGATTGCCGCCCATTGTTGTCTACTCGACACCTGCTTTGAAACATCTGCTGTTACAACATGGACAACAAGCTCAACTGCTTGTGAGGCAGCAGCTGAACCAGCGCAGTTTCCAGGCTAGTATACTATTCAAATATATGTGTAGCTCCTGCTTTTCATGTGGTAGTCTGTCATTTACACTTGTACAACAGCTACCGCAAAGCATCTGAGTTGCTTCTGGATTGGGAAGTGGTGGGAAGCTGGCGACCAAGCGCACAAAAGTATTCACTGGTCACAAACTTCTCGTCTCTTTGTTATATGATCTAAAATAAGTACACAAAGACCATGTCCTGCAAAACAGATCGTGCCCTGTACTTCAAAAAGATCTGATCCATTCTGGACTTGTCCCCGGTTTAGTAATACAGATGATTATAATCCCTAAACTTTGTATCTTTTAGTTTACAATTCCAAACGATTGATGTTTATATCGCTTCCTAAAAATGGCTGGTTTGCCATATTAGTTCATGATGAGAGAGTACTGGTTGATGACTGTCATGTTTTCTTACCGTTTCAACTTACACTCCCCCAAATTACCTCAAATAAGTATTATCAAGTCAAATTCTTGTCAGCTGTCTTTCCGTCGTTTCAAATCCAACAATCTTCCTGAGATCACAATATTTACAGACATTTTAAATAATTTGTGTTTACTGATGAAAGGACCCCAACTCAGAAGAGAGGGGCCCAATATGGAAAAATAAAATCCTTGGTTAGGAAAGACAATCTATCATGTATTTAATCTTCTGTGTTCTATAAATTCCAAAGAAGTAAATGAAATTTCAGTTCATGCTTAAATTTGCGCATATGTTAGAATTTATTTTGATTTAAGCGTATGTTAATATATGTAAGGTTCTGTGAATCAAGGTTGAGATTTGCCTCACCGGACTAACTGCGACAATTGCCAGGCTTATACTCGTTGAGTCACTTTCACGTTTCTCTGTTAAATTTTGTTCTGTAGAGCTTTTGAATTTATCAAATTTTCTGATGTATTTATTTCTACTAATGGCCCAATCACATCAAATACTCATCTCAGTAGCTCCTTTACTCACATTTCTTACACATCTGCAAATCCTTCGTCTGTGCTTTATAACTGGAATGTTATTTGTTCAGTGTAAGTCTGCTGATATCATCAGTTCTGGTCAAATTTATATATATCCACACAGCCAGATGCACAGATGGTAAAATCACCTCATTGCAACTTATGTCAATACAACAAAACTGATTAACATTTCCTTATGAACTAGACCACCTATACAAAAGTCTCTCCTCCCCATTATTTTCCATTTTGAAATAAGCTTATTTCTTAGGTTTTTATTATTTTGCTTTTTGTAACATAGCAGCTTTTATGACGACCTTGTGTTCTGTTTTAATTGAAGTGGAGAACTGCAGCAAATACCTGTTCTGGAGAGTTCCCTGGGTCCCACAAAATCTGATTCTAATCAGCTGCAATTGCATAATTTATCTCCACTCTGCTTCTTTGGAGGGTTATTATAGCACTTTTATTTAAAACAGTTCCTAAATACAATACTATTTTTTTTTTGATCTGCAGTTTCTGGGAGAGTATATGTGTATGAAGTGAGTATCTCCTTGCTCTGTAGTTTTCTTGATATGCTAAATTGATCTACCTAAGTGGCTATTGCCTCCTTATTTTTAGCAGCCTGCCGCTGCAGATCTGCGCAAAGGCCAATCTTTCTTCTATGAGAAAGGAGTGTGCAAAAGACAACCTATTTTAAAGAGATCAGCATTTGCAAGTATTGCAGGGACTTTGTAGCCAAGAGAATAAAATGTCAGGGACTATGGTAATTAGGGATTCAACCAAACTGTTTCAGAAGACTAAAAAGACATTGGTCTTTTACCATAGCAGTTTTAGAAACAACTGCGTCTTCTCCATAGCCTGGATTTTGCAGTAAGAAATGTGGCTGTGGCCATTGAACCCAACTGTTCATAGCCGTAGGTAATCAGCTGCTCACCACCTGTTGCGTGGTTGGGTCATGCCCAAGTGTTATATATGCAAATATTTGCAGATATAATATGTATATGCGCACTGCTATTTTTAATAGTACTTCGATAGTCTCTTTCTCTAGGAAACTTGTGTCCCAAATATTTATTCCGCTACAAGGCATTTTATAAGTAGCAGAAGGTCTTAGGCAGCTTGTTTTGTACATCTCTTTATGGGTACAGGCATATATATGTATGTAGACACAGGCAAACTCGTATGCCTGTAACAGTTCCAGCCTTGACCAACCATAAACCATAAAAACAAAATACAAATGAAACAAGTTCAGATTGTTGGAAAAGGAGCGGAATGAATGAGGCCATCTTCTCCATTTTTTTCTAGTTGAGAATGAGGAGATCTGTTGAAGACTTGTTGCTGCTCCTTATAATGTTTAACATATATTTGAAGGGTTATGGCTCACAGTATTAAATCATGTTGAAGTATATATTTAATCACACACTTTCCTTCCCCAAATAGGTAGCTAAGAAATATCTTTTAAAACTGGTAATTAATTTTGAAAGTGAGAATTATGCTCTGTTGTACAGGTGGTTGTGCAATGTGTTCTTTCCAATACAAAATGAAAACGTTGTAGCAGGTCAAAAATGGGAATAAGAAAGATTCTACTATTCTCTTGTTCTCTGAATCGTAAGAATCATCATCTCTCTCTTCACTACAGTTCTTTAGACACAATACAAAACATACCTTAGCTTTCATAGGAAAAATAAAGAACTATCTGTCAATAAGCCTTTCAGGGAGAGTACCAATGCAGTTATGCCAGCTCATTAAAAGTTCAGCATTATGCCTGCATGACTTCACTCTGTTCATCTGGCCAGCTTTTGCCATGTTAGAGAAAATACAAAGTTTTCACTTAACTGTGTTTTTCCTCTCTACCCTTCTCTTTGCCAGACACTGAAAGGAGAATAATTATCTGTGCTTAACATAAGGAAGCAGAAGATAGAAAAGAAAATTTTAATGGAAAGCGGAACTCTTAAATAATTTTCAAAGGTAGTCAAATTCCCTTCCTAAAATTATTTCAAGATGTATGCGGAAAAGATTGGAGACGTAGTCAGAATGATTGCATGTACTAACATTGCATGATTTAAGAGTATTTCCAAGTTTTACATTTAAAAATTCTATTGTCCTAATCAAACGACTGTACAAGCATCCCTGCTGTCAGAATCGATTTGTGAGTAATTACTTTTGTCCTCCAGTTTAATAGTCTTTTTATTTACACACACACATTTACACATACAAATATTAATATAAATAGGAACTTTTTAAAGACTGCTGTATCTGTCAGGGTTACATGGATTGGAACTTTGTTGCATACTATATAAAATTGTGTTGGACAATACATTAGATTAGGGAAATTATAATCTACTTGAAAACCCAACAGCATCTGAAGTAGCTTCTCTTGAAAAGCATTTGCAAACATGGTCAATGACCCGGGAAAAATACTTGCCTTTCCTTGTATTATGTAATGTTATCAAATCGGACCTTTCATTTGCACTCACATAGTCATTCCTCTAAGTGAAATACAAGTGCTGAATATGGTGACTCAGATGATGTAATTTTGTAGCGAGTAATATAAAATGATGATGTACATGAAACAATGAATTGAGACCTGGACCTTTTTCTGTACAAAGGTTCCTTCTCCAGCTATTTTCAGCTACCTGTTTTCACAGGCTTACTTACCTAGCAGTGTGTTCCATGAAATCCTGAAAGTTCATCCACATGTAAAGATCTTCATGACCAAAACCTATATTTGAAAAATAGGAGGGGAAAAAAGGATCTTTGAAGATAATCCTAAAAGTGATAAGAGAACGCTGGGGAAATACATACAATGAAACACTCTATAATATAGTGAAAAAAAGAGAGAAGCTAATAGTACGTGATTTATGTGGACTCATTTTATAACTCATAGATCAAAAACTGTATTGAAAGATCTTGAAGCTGCACTAGTGTTAGAGGCAAAGCTGGCGAGTAGCGTGACCCAACAGACAGCCATTAGGCAACACGAGACCACAACATCAGCCAGTAACACTGTCAAAAAAACGCAGAAATTATTTTAAACTTTCCTTGTTACTGGTATTTGTGAAATGAAATTGTTATTCTAGCTAAAATCATTTTGTTTCATAGGCAGATGTGTCTGTAAGCATGAGATCATACAGTGATGTTTGCATTTTAGTGTCTACCCAAGAAAGCACGGAGAAATTTAAGACATATGAATTATTGTGGAGTGTAGTTAAAGTGGCTGCTTTTAGATAATTTCCAACTGTGGTTTGTAAATAACATTCTTCTTTCCTTTCTTGCTCAGGAGTAATTATGGCTATATAAGAAATTTAAGAAGGAATAGTTTATCTTTTTTTTTTTTTTTTTTGATCTGGAGTGCTTAGCAAAGGAAAGCATCTCGCTTTAAATGTGGAAAACCTGAGAAATAATGAGATAAAGTCATTTATCCATGATAGCATAGCAATTCGGTGACAAGAACAAGAAACGGAACCAACAGAGCTGGTTGTAACATGATGTTTTCCTTCCTATGAGGAATTCTGAGGTTTTGCAAAAACTTTTGCTGAGCTGACAGAAGAAAGGTAAACCCCCAACATTTCATAGGACACAAACTGCCCTCTCCTTCTCCTGCCATCAAGAGAGCTCCGTCTCAGGAGAAATAAGATTTTTCCGCTAACAATATAATGTCTCCTGGAAAGTAGGGTTGATAGGACACCCCTGGGCAGGCTGACATAGTCTGACTTCAGTGTCTCTCTCTGGCTCACTAACTAGGGAGAAAAAAAGGTGGTTCTCTTCTCTCTCCCCACTCTGACTTCAGTTCTGTGGTTCCTGGCCTTGAAGATTTTTGTCCATTATTTTGATTGTTTCCTGTGAGGAAATTATTCAGAAAGATTTCACAACCAGCTTTAGAACCCTATTCATGTTGTTCTTAAACCAGCCCTTTATTCGTAAGTTGATCTGAATAGTATTTTGTCTGTTGAGCACCTGGCTTTGTATGGAACCTGACACATTTTTCTTATTTTGTTGCCTGCTAGGGTCTAATTAATTTTTTTTCCCCTGGTAAACTAGGGCCTATGGGCCAGAATCGCATTGTGATAGGTACTACAGAAAAACATAGAGAAGACAGAGTTCCTACCCCAAAGAGATAATTTATGCCCTACAATTTTGCAGCATTCAAACGTGTAGAATAGCATTTGTTTAATAACATTTAGTAGATCTCATAAGCTGTGAGGCAGGGCCATTCTTCCATTGGTGGTATTTTTTTGCATGGACATAGGCAAACTGTTTATGTGCTCTTCTGTTCTGATACTGCTACAGAGCTCATTAAATCTTCTTTTTGCAAGGAAAGCCTGAGGGCTATTAATTACTCAGTTTTTCCATGTATAAAATGGGGAGAATGCTACTAATCTGTTGACAAGTCTGCAGGAAGCTGTCCAACTGTGAAATGATACTGAAAATTTCATTTTCTCAGAGTTACTGTCATCTCCTCACATTTTTTTTTTCTAAATAAGTTAGAAAAGCACTTCTCATTACCATGGAGACTAATATTTTATTGCAAAGATTGTAATTGCAAGCAAGTTTCAAGGTTGCAAGCGGATTTTTCAGAAATCAGGTCAATTGATGAAGTACCTGCACTGAGTGTCGGCTGCTGCAGTGCACATCACTTTGATTCCGAGTCTTATTTACATTCCAAGCCCCAGGGCTTGGCTGCCAGCAAATCAATTGTGGAATTGTTGGACTGTGATAGACTCTGCAACAGGATAATAAAGGAAAAATAACTTCACTGAAGGGTAAATTTTCTTCCATCTACCCCAGGGTATGTCAGAGTAGAAACATGTATGCAGGCAGTGACTGCAAAAGAGTTGATGCTCAATAGGGTCGTATGTTGGCTTACATGTAGCAGGTTGTTCTTGAAACCACAGGAAAAGATAGATGGCTCAGTGTGTCACAAATCAAGGCCTGTCTAATAGTAAGCATTTCTTGCAGTTACTCAGTTTGATTTACTGAGAAAGAAAAAGAAAGAAAAAAACTTGCGGCCTTTTTTTCTCACATTTTTTAACACATTAACCAAAAGGTTAATTACTGTCAAAAAAAAAAAAAAAAGAAAAAAGAAAAAAGAGACAAACAGAAGATATGGCTCCAGTCTGCAGGCTGCAAGTACAAAAGTACAAATATTAACAATGCACCCCAGTCCCACTCCCTGAAGCAAATATTTGGTGAGCTTTCAGCAAGTTTGTCTCTTTGAACTCTCTATAGAAACCTTCAGGCAGAACCCAGAGACTAGAGATTTCTTGACTGCATCTTGGTGGAAGGACATTTCCACTCTTGTTTCTTACTTTTGTATTTATTCCCTTCCAGATGAGTCAGAAACTTCAAGAAAACCCTGCACAGATTCAATGGTCTGCATGCTAGGAAATGATCTAACATAGTCCAGGAATTGGTTATTTAGAACCGTTGACAAGCCACGTGCATTTGGAGCATTTATATAGATTTTCTGGCTCATAAAGAAGTTTTGGTAACATCTAGTGCATGTAGGTGACTCGTGGCAGGTTGTAAAGCAACTCAGACTTGGATTGCATTAAGGCCCTGTCTATGTGGAGACCACAACATAGGAAGCTGTGTAGATAGCCTAGCCCTGAGTTGCCCATAAGCCACAGACCAAACAGGGCAGTGCTGCACCATGCAAAGAAAAGAAACCTGACCTGAGCCTTGAAATCCCTAAGCAAGTAGTATATCCTGAGTCTCAATTCAAACCACTATTCAGTTGACTGAGAAAGGTAAAATAAAGACAACAGCCAGGGGAGTTACAGTGTTAATTTCAGCCAACAGCCTAGTGTATCCAGATGGTATAATCCAATCAGGCATAGTCTTGCCACAGTCACGTAAATCAGGGGATAAAAGCCCTAAGATTCAGTTTAGAAATTGGGAGTCACCTCTTCAAATCTCCATCTTGCCTGTATGGAGACCCTTTCCCCTTGGTTCAGGACCTTGGCAAAGGTCACTTTTCTAGGATTGAGAGCCCTTACCTGGAGGGATAGGTGAATATTTAGCATGCTATAAGTTTGCAAATGTGGGTGATGAACTAACACATGTATAATATTTATCACATTTTCTAGTTTGTTATAGTGCATTCTTACTTTCAAGTTGTAATAGTGCATTCTTCCCTTGTACTGTGAAAATCTGCATTGATGGTGTATTAGATCTGAGTGAAGTTCAAATAAATTGTTTGCTTGAGCCTTACTGTTAAACCTGAGTAAAGTTCAAATAAATAATTTGCTTAAAGTTCTAAGCAGTCTAGCCTCTTTTCACCACAGCATTTATACGTTTTTTTCAGTATCTCCTGAGGACCCAGTTCTGAGAAGTGCCAAGTGCTCTTATGTGTGTTGACTTCAGTGACAGCAGTTGCATAAAAGCAGATCAATGCTTTGGTGAGGAAGACTGGAATCAGGCAGAACTGTAGATCTAGCTAGTGCCTACAGACATTCACATGTGAGGTCTTGCACCTGAGAACACACAACCCATGAATGTAGCTCAAATTGGGATCCACCTGGCTGGAGAGCAGCCCTGTAGAGAGGAACCTGGGAGTCTTGATGGACAGCAGGCTCAACATGAGCGAGCAGTGTGCAGCAGCAGCAAAGAAAGCCAACAGGATGCTGGGCTGCATTAACCAAGACATCACCAGCAGAGATACAGAAGTCATTATCCCACTCTACTCAGCGCTGGTCAGGCCACACCTCGAGTACTGTGTTCAGTTTTAGTCCCTGCTGTACAAAAATTGTGCAGACAGACTGGAGAGGGTCCAGAGAAGGACCACGAGGATGATCAGGGGATTAGAAGACCTGCCATACAAAAAAAGGCTGAGAGAACTGGGTTTGTTCAGCCTTGAGAAGAGAAGGCTTAGGGGGGACCTTGTTATGATGTACCAGTACTTTAAGGGTGGCTACCAAGAATATGGAGACTCCATTTTCTTGAGGAGTCGCATAGAAAAGACAAGGGGTAACGGATACAAGTTGCTCTATAGCAGGCAATAATTCCAATTATATTGTCAAAGAACATGTACTATAACATGAATTTTTAAACATTTGCTTTCATACAATTGTCCGCTAAATATCTGGCAAAAGATTAATACCTGTTGACTGCAATAATAACAGATTTTTTTTTTTTGGTACAATTCACTTGTGCTCATGCCATTAATTTTATAATTCCTTCAGAAACCATGATTTTATGTCTGGGTTCACCAAGTCACTTCTGGAGTGGTGCACCACAATCTGTATCAAATCCTTTAAGTAGTAAGGTAAAGCCGGTTCATACATGATAAGATTTATTTTAGGTATTTATCCATCTTGGAAATAAATAAAAAATTCCACAAGCTTTAAGAAAGAATTTCTGAAATATTTTTTTAAAGGCTGTGGGCTTCTTCTGAAAGATAGATAGAAAAGGATTTGTTACGAATGTATAGGGTCAAAACATACTGATGTAGTTACACCTGTGGCTTCCCATGATGTTGTCCACACATAGTTTTGGAAGAGGGATTTCAGCTTCTTGAGCAGTAAAGCTGCTGGTGTCATTCATGTGCACGACCTTCACACATCATTACATCCATCTGAAAGCTGAGAGATGAGCAATAAACTCTCTAGTTTCAGCTTGGTTTTTATCCGCGCAGCACTGCCCCTTCCTTCTTATGGTCTTGATTGTCTAATGAGAAAAGAAAAAGGACCATGAAGGAAGGGAGGAGTTTTTCCCCAATATCTAACTTTCCTCTTGCTCTAAATTCCCTCTTGCTCTAAATTCCCCTGTATGGCTCCACTGGCTACAAGTAGATACTAATGAGACTAAACTTATTAGGTTACTAGTACAAAAGGAAAACTCATTTTCCAAGTCCGATGTAAACTACACACGTCTAGGCTGTCTGCTTTTATTATCACCTTTGTTTTGGTTTGTTTTTCTCTTGAAGGGATGTTGAGATCTCCCAGTAAGCCATCTGTCTAATTCAGAAAGTATGTTTCTCAGAGAAAGGATCTTTTCTGTCATTGTGATGGCATTATATTATTGATAGTAATAATATGACATCTTTTTCTTGTTTCCTTACTGTACTGAAATTGTGGGATGGCTTATTTCAGGATGAGGTAACAGTCCTCAGCCAAAATATGCTGATACTAGATAAGATGGTCTCTGTGCACCTATTTCTTGAAAAAGCCAGCTCTCACCTTCAACCTGACAGAAAACCAGGCCTAAGAGATTGGGTGGACATGTTTCATTTGACAAAGTTTATAATTTCCACCTGTCTGTCTCTAATTTTCATGCTAAAAATTTCCATGGAGAGATGCCAACCTGGAGTAAGTTCAGTGTGCAAGCCATTTGATTGTTTTTCTATTTGTGCAAAAAATATTTGTATTTCATAGAATTAATGGAATTATCAAGACTCAATTGTTGTCTTTTTCCCTGAAACTAAAAATTTTTAACCTTTGGCTTAGATAATTTAACTACTCAAATAAACAAACTACCATATAATGTGTACTTGAATCATTCCTATACCTATTTCTCTTACAAGCAGCAAACAATTGAACACATATGAACATAATTGTTCCCAGTTATTTTCTAAATCTTTAAACATAGAAGCAACAGTAATAGTTTGTTACAAAAACAGCTATTTGAGGAACTGCTTTCTGCAGGTAAATCTGAATCTCGTAGGCAGACTTGTGTTCCATTTAGGCATTCTAGGCTCTTCCCAAAGGTGTGTTACTGTCATTTCACAGAAGTTTCGATTCAAAGGAGATCTAGATTGCCTGCTTTAGACATGCACACCAGCTTCATCTTTGTTGTCGATGATTCTCAGGTTTCAGGAGTAGGAGAACTTGCTTTGGCTGCTGAAAACTGTAGTGAATTATGTATTACTGTCTTTCAAACATACAAATTCATTCGGTATTGCTTGACAGTATATGTTACTGGTAATAATGAAGTCATATTTTAGCAAGAAAAGGGTTCTTGTAGGATGTCCCCGAAGGCCACATTAGCTAGTAATGGTGCACGCTCACTGGAGAAAGCCTATCAAGGTCAATTGGCATACTTGAGAAAATCCTTATCATTATGAATAAAGGTTGATAAGGAGTTCATGCTCAAATCTGGAAGACTTAAGTAGTATTTTAAAATACCATTTACATGCAGATTTACCGTCATTCTTGTATCTCCTGAAGTTAATTACCTCTCTGATTTGAGTGTGCCATGCAGCACAGTGACAATTAATTATTTTTTTTCTTCCATAAGCGTACTGCTAGAAAGATTGTATGAAAGCCTTTTTGGATTTTATTTTTCGGGACTATAGGAAAGAAAAGGCAACTGATCATTAAAACAATGTTCCTGTTTCTGAATTCAGCTTGTTACTTTCTGCTTTGAGTTTATTGTTCTGAGTTCAAATCTGTGCTAGTTGACCAAAATCCCATATACAGAAAAATAAGGCTGAAAAAAAGTTAGTTATTTTATTGGTATATTGATATACTGATGTATGACATAAATGGAGTAATTCCTACCTGTAGTGCTTTCATGAAACTGAGGAGGGAAGAAAGCTGAGCTTATCAGAGGGGGATAGTACTTCAAGTGTGTCATTATAGCAGAGTAAGGTATCAAATAGGTGAAGTATGTGCTAGCAGATAAGTGTATGAAAATGTATGTATGTGTGTAGACATATTTATACACAGATGTGCACACATATATACATATTTATACACACACATATGTGTGTGTATAAATATATATATATATACACACAAATGAGTCACCGTAATGACTGCTCAAAACATCTTCTCTGGAAACTTGCCTGGAGGGGAATGAGATCAGTTTTTTAACAATCTCCTGATAACTTCATTGTTATTTTTGAGCACTAACCACACTGGTATTCTTTTCTGTTGTACTTATGTAGTACACTGAAGGTTTTGTGACTTTGGCTTTTTTACATTAGAGATGTTAAGATTCTTCACTGCAAAAAAGTGAAAGTATTGTGAGACTCAGAACTCATTGTCTATTGCAGAACTCGAATATGAAGCACTGTATTTGCATTATTAGACCCAGCTGAAGATTTTCTGCAGTAAGGATAGTGCTTGTTGGTGTAACAAGAGAACAGGATATGACTGGACAGCAGAGCAAAACACTTATTGCACAGGATCTGTGTTCTTAAGACTGCATCCATTTTTGCTTCTATCTTGTTACGTTTTCAGTTTCATAGAAATCCAGAAGGACTGTAGGGGAATCTATGCATAAATGTATGAAAAGCCAGATAGTAGTTTTAACTAACTGTGGTTAGAAGTAGACATGAGTAAGGCATCAAGACTTGATTTCTCTTTATATATACGTATACATACACATATGTTTGGTGCATATGCAAAATATGTTGTCATAAAAGTAAAAGACAAAGTGAGGAAAGTTCTGCTCCATCTAAAAACAGTACATACATTCCTATGGGCTTGCAGTGGTCAGAGTTTTTCAGGCAGCTTTGATAAACTAAATACAGAGCAAAGACTTGCCATATTTTACTTCTAGCAGTATAGTTATGATGAAAATATGTAGCAGGTATATACATTATTGAACCAGCTAGCAGTGAAGCTATTTTTCACAAATACATTGAGGTATGGCACATGTGCAAAGTATTTTTGTGTCTTCTCCCAAAAGACAACCCAGTAATTTTTAGGGATAAACAAAATGTACAGCCACCCACTAGATGGTGACAAGGAGCATAGTTAGGTAATATTGTATTTACAGCAGTGTATGTGTTATCCTTTTAGCTGCAGAATTAGATTAATCTACCACCAAGTTCTCCCACGTAGGAAGACATTAGAGCTAATCCTGCTGGATAGTGGGATAGTCTTTGTAGCTATGGTCTGGGACAATAGACTAGCCCAGTTAGCCATGCTGTTACGAAGCAAGAAAAGGAATAGTTTTAATATGTGTGGGGGTGCTAAATGGTAGAAACAGTGCCACAGTTGAGATACCCCAGCAATTAAAATATTTCCCAGTGGTAGTTTTGTTATAGAGCTGCAGAAATGCACTGATACCTTCAAAAAAAACAGAACACACATGGCAGCAAATGTTTCTTATTCCTCAGAAAGAAGAGAGATCCTAGTAACTTAGAATACCAAAATAAGAGCTGTGTGACAGCTGAAGTGCCTGCCTGTGTCTTCCCTCTCACTGACCTGTGCTGCATTTCATTAGTTCCCTTCAGTAGTAGCAGGTGAGGGCCGTCACAGATATACAGTCAAAACTGTCAGCAATGAACCCAGACTAAGTCTTTGCTGGAAGGCATTATGCACAGCATCTTCAGAACACCAGGTTCCTCATTTGTTAAGGGAAACAGTAAGCAGGAAACAGTCTGTAGCTGACATCTGAAAAGGTAATGCTGAACAAAGAAGTCACCTTTGCAATCTGCATGTCTGTTATAAAAACAAGACAGCTACCACAAAAGAATTCTGGTGTTCCATGTATGTTATGCATGTATCTGCTGCAAAGGGCTAGTTTGTAGATGTCATTGATGGGTTTGATTGCCTGTTTGTGAACACAGCTACAGAAATGCTGAGGGAACTTAACAGTAGAATTTTACTTGCATTTATAAATAGAACAGGGGCTCCCCCCAGCATAGTCTGTGGATAAATAGTAAGACCACATACAAAAGCTGCCCAAGAGGCACAGTATCTGCTGTTGCATTTGGTGACGATTGGCTGCTGCAACTACTGACAGAGTCTGAATGGAAGCAAAGTCAGTCTCACGTTGTTTAAGGGAAAGAATGTGCATTGTTGGAAGGATTTTTTTTGCTATAGTCTGCTAGAAGAATAAAATACATAGTAAAGATATACAAGGAAATACATTGTACATGAAAGTACTTTGCCCTCACCCTAAACAAAATATTTGCTGAGAGTTCTCAGAGTTTGGTTCAATAGAAATGACCACAGTAAACTTTTAGATGTCTTTATAGACATGCCAAATTTCCTTGTTGCTCCAAGAAATGTGGAAAAGCAAGCTGTTTGAGAGTGGTATTTTCTCACTATCAAGTGATTAATCAAAGAAGTGAGTTCAATCAAGAAAGAAGGGGGAGTACACTGGAGAGAGAAAGAGCAATGGGAGACTATGTAGCAAACGGGAGGATTGTTCTGACTCCACTTCAATATCTGCAATGCAGTTTGAGTCCTCATCTCTCCTGTGAGTGACTAATAGAAAAGCTGGATACTGCCCTTCTACCATCCATGCAACATATTTTGGCACAAGTGGAGCTCAGTGTGATTTCACATCTTATCCTATTTTAGGATGCTGGGTAGAGCACTGTTGTGTCTTCTTCAATCTCATGTTGCAAGTCACATATTTAATCTGTATGATAGCTCCTCCCCCATATCATTGTGCGTCCTGACCTTTTCACTAGTGTAGACACTCCATACTTGCCCCAGCTTTACAGTATGGCTCTTTCTACTAGAAAACCCTTCCAACATTACACTATAGCTGCCATGCAAATTTAGTCTGCTATGGTCCGTCTACTTTATGATTTCTTCCATTTAACTACCTTGCTACACTACACAAGAGATGCTAACAGAGTTTTTCTGTCTTCAGTTTCGGGCCTTGTAGTAACAAGCTTACCCAGGAATAACCAAGTTTGTTTTTTTATAAAAATCATATTTTTCTTTAAATAGTTTTTAAACCACCGGTGATACACAGAGGAAGCAAACAAAAGGCTGTATAGATTGCCTGTCTGGAACATCTTATGTTCAAAGCTCTTGTTTTTCCTAGCGCACAATTCAAGCACATTAAGAAAGACTGACACCTGCAGTCACACATAATTAGGTCAAACAAAAACATCTATAGGATGATGAAGAATGAATTAGAAAGGTCTCTGCTTAAATCACAACAGCTGGTTAGAGTCACAAGGGCTATAACTATATATCTGCATTAACAGCAATCCAGAAAATGCTGTCCGGGTCCTTTATCATATTCTAAATTAAAAAGTAAGCCCACTCTCACCCCTCAAAAAGAAAAAAAAAACCAACAGAAAACCAAAAATAAACTGAAAAGAACAAGTACTTGTTTGTTCTTACCAGCAACAGAAATGCTATTTAGACAGTGCTGCCCACTGGACTGAGTGAACAAGGACCAAGTTGGACTTTCAGCCAGACCGAGTATTCTAAATGAGCCTTCATATACAGTTATGCTGCTGACTCTCAAGTATTTATGTGGCTGAGTCTGTGAGCAAACTGATCTAGTTGAGGATGTCCCTGCTTACTGTAGGAGGGTTGGACTAGCTGACCTTTGGAGGTCCCTTCCAGCCTGGTGAATTCTATGATTCTATGATTCTATGTAGCATGATGCTAAGCAAGTCACACTGCTAAATTTTCTTAAAGCTACAAGAAAGATTAGGCTGTAAATTAGCTATTGCCCTTCTTTAAATTTAGGACTGATGTAGATCTGAAGCTCTAGGTCACAATCACTTGTTGAAGGGTTTTCTCTCTGCAGTGGGAACACTGCCAAGGTATAACATTTCCACTAGTCATTCATTTCCAGACCATGACCAAGTATGTCTACATCATATGTTGAGGGTGAATTGGTGGCTTGAGGACAAACTGTCAAGACTAAATTTGTGAATCATGTGAACCAGTCTGTCAGCGTGAACTCAGTACCCTGGAACATACCCTGCAGATCATTCAGAAGCCTACATTTTCTCTCATATTTGCTAGATCGGTATACCTGGGGACACAAGGTCAAGAGTGCCGCAGAGGTATTACGTATACAGGAAGAGAATTGGAGGCAGAACATACCATGCTCACAAGTGCTGTTCTTGCACAGCAATGTAGACAAAGTTGTTGTTGTCTTGTTTAACCACCACACAGACTCTTTGCTTGACTATTAGCTGCTTTTCATACCTCTTCTCAAGCTCCAGAGAGTTTTTCGATTATTGACAGGATATGCAGAGTAAATGCCTCTTTTAAATATGCATTATCTTTGGCAAAAATTGCACCCCTTTAGGAAGTTCCTGCTTAAAAATATTATCCTGACTGTTTTAGAACTTGCAATTTCTCAAGGCAAGCAGTGTCACTCTGGAAATGATGGTACCTTTTCAGATAGTTAGAATTGCAAAATCTTTCAGTGCACAAAATGTCCTATTCATAGAATCATACAATGGTTTGGGTTGGAAGGGACCTTAAAGATCAACTGATTTCAACTTTCCTGCTATGTCAGGGACACCTCCCACTAGATCATGTTTCTCAAGGCCTCATCCAATCTGGATTTGAACATATCCAGTGATGGAACATCCACAACTTCTCTGGGCAACCTGTTCCAGTGTCTCACCACCCTCACAATTTCCTTTTTATTTCCAATCTAAATCTACCTTCTTCCAGCATCAAACCATTGTCCCTTGTCCTGTCACTACAGGTCTTTGTAAAAAATCCCTCTCTGGCCTTCCTGTAGGCCCCCTTCAGATATTGGAAGGCTGTTATTAGGTCTCCCCAGACCCTTCTCTCTTCCAGGCTGAACAAGCCCGACTCTCTCAGCCTGTCCTCGTAGGAGACAAGAGAGAGGGCTCCAGCCCTCTGATCATCTTTGTCGCCCTCCTCTGGACCCTCTCCAACATATCCGTGTCCTTCTTATGCTGAAGATTCCAGAGCTGGATGAAGTACTCTGAGTAGGTTCTCATGAGAGCAGAGTAGAGGGGCAGAATCACTTCCCTTGGCCTGCTGTCCATGCATCTTTTGATGAACCCCAGGATGTGATTTGCTTTCTTGGCTGCGTTTGCACATTGTTGGCTCCTGTTGAGCTTTTCATGAACCAGCACACCCAACTCTTTCTCCTCAGGACTGCTCTAAATCTACACTCTTCCTGGCCTGTACTTGTGCTTGGGATTGCCTCAACACAGGTGCAGGGCCTTGCACTTGGCCTTGTTGAACTTCATGAGGTTGGCACGGGCCCACATCTCAAGCCTATCTAGGTCCCTCTGGACGGCATGCCTTCCCTCCAGTGTGTCGACCACACCACAGAGCTTTTCATTCCTTTTGCTCTCTGCTGGATCTGTGCCTGAAGATTGGGAGTAATTTAGTATGGAATTTATATCACCCCTTCCAAGAAGACCATCAGACAAGAGACGGAGTTGAATTTACTTCACTTGAAGCGAGGTTCGCATAACTGAACAGACATGGCTCTTTATCAACATCCGAGCTACTCATTCTGGGCTTCTTTATAGTCAATAAGAAGAAAAATAGGCATCCCTAGATACCCAAACTTATTTTAGAGTTTTGCATTAATAGAAGTCAAATAGTAGTATAATAAAATCTGTCTCCTTTGACACTAGAAACTAGACATGAGATCCTCCCAAAGAGAGTTCCAGGAGACAGCCCCTGACAAAAGCCTCTCAGTGTAATGGACTTTTAATTTTTTTTTAAATTAAAATCTTAAACACAATAGTCATATAAAGAATAATGCAAAACAGACAGTACATTAGGAATTCATATATTCAATAATATGAAATGCATTAACAATGATTATGACCATAATAACTGAGGGAGAAAAACAAATGAAAAGGAGAGAATGAAAGTTTGCATTCAGAATGTACATTTTACCCAATATATAATTATTTGATAGGTAACCTATCATGGACAAATCTTACCTAATTTGCCTGAGTTTGGAGATAAAACTTTAAAGAGGGGCTTGGGAGAGTCTGCAGATAAAAACCACAGCGTAAGCACCAATTCAGTAGTGAGGAAGTACTACTGCAAAGCACAATTCTTCTTTTATTATTTTAACTTCAATATAAAATCAGTGTAATATATAAAATAAGATATCAATATCAAATTACATTAGTTTGTGTAAGGTACATGAGTGACTCATTTGATAATACAAGACTATCTCACTCTTACATGAGCTAAATATTGAAAATCCCTTTTGTGAATGAGCTGTCTTCTCTGGTTTTGCTCATAGGAAGCTCTGACACATTACTTGAGTGTGAGTGTTCTTACTACCAATGTTTTCCGGTCATCTGATTTCCTGTATAATTTTTTTAGCTGTATACTGTTAGAGAGCTACTTATATTATTGACCCATAGTATTTAATGAACTAGGGTCTGATATATGAATTAAGATTTATTATTGGGTCTGTAGAAGCCTCTAGATGCTGCATTTCATACCTACCATCTATTTCTGCAATGCTTCTGAATCAAACCACAGATCCAAAGCCTTGAGGACCATTGGGGATGGTCGAATGGGGAAAGAAACCCAGAAGAATTCCACACCATATCAAAATATGCAGTTCAAACTCATCTCTCGTTTTAACACCGCTTATGTACATGATATTGAACATTATTTCCTTTTCATCTCAAGTCCGAAGTCCTGTGGATAATTTCAACTACCTTATTCTTGCACTCCAACACTGGTCCAAAATCCATTGGCTTCAGCAGGAGTTTTCAGCTGATTTTCAAGTGATCTTTGGATCAAGTCCACAGTAAATATGGATCAAATACAGGGAAAAACAGTTTCCCAGGACATTCTCTGTCACGAATCTCCATTTACCATTACATTTTATAATGACAGCCTCTTCAGCTTTTTTTTCTCAGAAATTGCTTCAGATCAATTTATCTTGTTAATAAAACCACATTTAAAATATCTCTTGCAATCTGGCCTGCTGTTACCAGCTGCAAAATATGCTGTTACATTATGCATGATTCTTGACTGCTAAGAGTATGAAAAACTCCACCGTGCTATAGTCTATTAATGATTTTAATGTTATGCTAAATGTTTGCAGTTTATTATTTCTGATAAATATGGCAATCTAGTGTTAGTTACACATTCATAATATGTGTTGTTAATAAGGATACTTATTTGGTATTAATAAATTCAATTCAAAATTAATTTACTAAGCATTAGAGAGATCATTTTCTAGTGCATCTATTTGCAAAGATGCTTCATATTAAAGAGTAGTTGGGTAGCGGAGATTGCTTACTGCTCCAGGGTCATGTGTTATGTAGTAATTTTACATTCTCCCCCTTTCATGTTTACAGATTTTGATAACTGTTGTAATTCATTGAACGTAAAATGAATGCTTACCTGCATTTATTACCTTTACTAGTTATTTCAGTTTTGATTCTAAAGATGTACAACTGAGGAATCATAGAATCATAGAATGGTAGGTGTTGGAAGGGACCTCTGAAGATCATCGAGTCCAACCCCCCTGCTAGAGCAGGATCACCTAGGGCAGGCCACGCAGGAACATATCCAGGTGAGTTTTAAAAGTCTCTGGAGAAGAAGATTCCACAACATCTCTGGGCAGCCTGTTTCAGTGCTCTGTCACCCTCACAGTAAAGAAGTTTTTCCTCACGCTTAGGTGAAACTTCTTGTGTTCTAGTTTGTGCCCATTGCCCCTTGTCCTAACACAGGGCACCATTGAAAAGAGACTGGCCCCTTCTACTTGACATCCATGCTTCAGATATTTGTAAACATTAATAAAATCCCCTCTCAGTCTTCTCTTCTCCAGACTAAACAGTGAGTTCTGTATGAACAGTGTATGCTTTCAAAACATATTTAGTAATGAATCTCTTGTGTTCCAAACTTCTGACACTGGTTGGTCTTAACTTTCAGAATATCCACAGCACTCTACTAGGGATTGTAAACCATAAGTATAAAGACAAGATCAGTATTATAAACATATACTTATGTATAAATAAACATATATTAATAAATAAAAATTGTTAAATATGAGAATGAGTTCACAGAAAATGGAAATAACTGTTTAGATTATAAAAGCAAAACACATGAGGTTAATTTACTTGGGGTGAAAGCATTGAACAACAACAGAGCCACTAATATAACATCAACAGTATGCCAAGTAAAATTATGATGGAAAGAATTATTTATGACATGAAGGTAAATGAAAATGGTATAAAACACAATAAGTTTTATGAGGGGATGTTTATGATGGAATAGCCGAATTACTTTTTTTTGGACAGTAGATTTTATAAAGTGGAGATATATGAAATATTCGTTTGGTAACGAATGATGGGATTAATCTGACTAAATACGTGTGTCTGATCTGGAGGCATCTATTTTTAAATTAGTCGCCTCATGCTTCCTTTTTAGAAATGTCAAAAAGTAGTTCATTTTAGGGTATGATTCATGCCATTCTAAAGTAAATGTCTAAAATAAGTCAGATGAATCACACCTACAAGTACTTATTTCTCTCCATTGACTGTAAAGTTAGCCAGGAGTGACTAGCTCAGCTGTAGATGACCACCCTAAAGACATCTGCAGCTAAGTGAGAGTGATCCCATTGAGACTAATTTATGTGAAAAACATCTGAAATGATGCCCGTAGGAAAGTGCTCATTAATAAGATAGAGGTATGAACTTTTAAGATAGTTAGGGAGCTGTTTAAAGTGAAGATGAAAATGGGCAATGTTGAAAAAAAGATGTGATGGGTTGAAGGGAACTACTAGAAGCATTTTTTCACAAATCAGACTTGGAGTGGATCTTAGTATTTTCTTTAATGATTTTGGCATGAGAAGAAGGATTGAATTTATGATATCTGACACAGAACTGGGTTGCACTGTCGATACAGAGGAGAGATAGGATGTTGATACAGAAGAGAACTAGGATGTCACACAGGAAAAAATAGATAACCTTAAGAACAGTGGGAATAAAATGAAATTTAATACAACAAAGTACAAATATTACAGTAAGAGAAAAATCTGAAAATATTGCCTAGGTACCTAAAATGTATTTTGAAAAAACAGAGATGTCTTATTTTACTACAAAAATTTAAGAAGTTAAACCCGTTCAATCATCTGTGTGTCTAAAAGGCAATAGATCCTTCAGTCTTCTGTGCCTAAAGATTTTCCCTTCTGCATAGATTCTGAGAGTGTTGATACTGTGGCTGAACTTAAACGTTTGGAAACTTATTCCCTGCCTGTGTTTCTTGGGGAGTTACAGACTAAGGTCCCTGAAGACTGCAGTCTTTCTAAGCATTTTCTAGTTAAGCCTAGCAAATCAATAGTCAGTACTGCCATATTTCAAAATCATCAGATAGATAGAAGCAGAATAGACAAGCCTATTTTCTGATGAATGACGTAGTTGTTTGCATGCCTGAGAGGTATGCAGCCCAACCAATGCAGAACTTAGCCATCTGGTTAGGAGATTCATTCTTCAGAGGCAACAAAGGATTCGGGAATCAGTGAGGCCAAGGGTATGCTGGGAGTTTCTTGCTTGCCAGCACTGTTTTTTGCCAAGGAAACAGAGGACCTAGATCTGGTGTTAAGTTTTGTTGCTCTTTTTCAATCATGAATGCTTCACTTAGGGAAGTACTGACAGTAACCTATATGACTGTGCTTCTAATTAACTGGTATAGCCACTTGGTTCCTCGCTGCTACTTGTTTGAACAGTGGCCCACTTGTATTAAGAGATGAGGTGTTAAAGTTCCCTTCTGCTAGTAGTAGGTGGTTACAAACCTGAACCCTGGCCTTGGTGTCACAAAAATGAAATTCAAGTGTCCTATTGATCTGGTAAATGTTCTAATAATAAATCTATTCCTGAAGTCAGGAAAATTGTTTTATGGTCTTTTCAATCTGACAAGCTAAAGACACTGAAAGTCATCTGTTGAAATGTTGCCCAGAGAGTCTGTAGATACCTCATCCCTTGAAACATTCAAGTTAGGCTTTACGGGGCTCTTAGGAATCTAATCTAGTTGAAGACATCTGTGCTCATTGCAAGGGAGTTAAACTAGATGAACTTAATGGTCCCTTCCAACCCAAACCGTTCTATGATTCTATGAATACAGAATTCTATATCTGAATAGTTGTCTAGAAACTATATACAGGAACACCTAGAATGTGACTTGTGCCTTGTTTTATCCCAAGATAGATACCTAAAAGTAGACAAATTAATCTTTCTGGGAGTGCTTATTTCTCTCCTTTGAGTATAAATGGAGCCTAGCTATTTCATTGAGATGTAGATTTTATAAGTAAGATATTACAGGTCTGCATGTGTATAACTGAAGTACTTCAATGCAAAAGATGATTTTCATCACTGAATCCATTTCACCTCGGATCATAAGCCTGAATTCAAAACCTAAGTTCTGCAAAGTTCCCCATTTCTCTCACTTGGTGTTGCTCATGGTACCATTTAAAGATTGCTGCACTCGGTGGATTGGCCATTGCAAGGATCATATAACCCATATACTTTTTTTTGTAGGGACTACAAACACCTGACTCAGCATTTTGGAGCTCACTCCTAAATTTTGTGGATCATTTCTAGGTGATGGAGTGTAGAACATCACATTACTTAAGCCAAATTTGCTATCAGGATGTCCCAGCACTTTTCCAATGTAGGGATCTAGTAACTAGAAACTCAGTCCTGGTGAGAGTAGAGCCAGGAGCAGGTGATGAAATACCCTGTACCACTCTGACATGACATCCTACTCTGCACATGGCAAAAAAGTGCAGACATCTGGATTTCAGCTCTGTTGTAAAACTCTTGTTCCTTCTTCTCAGAAGAGATGAATACTCCTTTAATTTGCAAATTGTTGACATGAAGCATCAACTTCAAATTGATGAGCTAGAGTTCTGTGCCCCAAAAGTTAATTGAGAGGAAGCAACCCTTTTCTTTTTCTACATCAGGCTCTGTTTTCTTAAGCAGAACATTTTAGTGCCCTATTCTTTGTCATAATCTTTTTTGGTGTCAGAACTCATTTTTTTCAGTCACCTGCAGGCAGTAGGGGCAATGGTTTTGTTGTCTGATGATTTATGAGGGTGGACAAAGAATGACGTGTGTTGTATGGCTTGCATTTCAGAAAATTCTGAAGCTGAATGTAACCCAAGAAATGAGCATACAGAAAATTATGGCTCTGGTGTTAAAACAAAACAATCCTTCAACAAGTTTAAAAGCAAGTGAGACAAAACTAGCACAGGGAGGATGATAATTTATGTGCCTTTCTGATTGATGATTCATACTCATCCCTACTGGGTATATATTTTGGAAAAGAATTTGTAATACCTGAAGCTATTTTCCTTCTTTTGCTCACTTCTCATCTGTATCACCAAACATCCATACTGTTTCAGTTCTGAGGAGAAGGGGGTTCTGTAGCTTTGTGTGGATGCCTTGGATAGAGGCCAGCTATCACTGCAAGGATAGGAATAGATTGTATTAATGTCATCTTCTTGTTCTTTTTAACTCCACACCAGTCCTGACATTGTTATACCAGAGTTCAGAGAAGCAGGCTCTCTTTTGTGTCATGTTACAATAGAAGTCCAGTTAAATTTCTTTTTTTTTTTTCCCTCCACTGTCATTTATCATTTTCTTTCCTTCTCACAACTCATCGGTTTTTCAAAAAGGCTTAGGTAAAAATTTTAACATACCTTGTAACTCCTGTCAGGCCTTTTGAAATGCCAGCTATTCCCATGAATTCTGAAAATTTGGACTCTCTCCAGGAGAATGGACTCAAGCTTTGAAGCAGATCACAGAAACATTATTTTTCATTTTACACTGCTACACTGACCACAACTGCTCTGCTCTCACCTTTTCTGTGGTAGTTGCTCTTCACTGCCCCAAGCTATAGACCTCAAGCTGATAGAGGGAGCTGAACTTTCAGAAGGTGCAGACACAAGATGCCTGCTGCTATCATCAGTTGCTGGGGAAGCCAGGTTGCTCGTGGCTGTGGACAGCAGATGTTCATGAAGTAACTGCCAAAACAGTGTTTGGGGAAGCAGTACATGTGTTACTTGGCACCAGAGCATTAGGGAAGCCAATAGGTTGCCCACTTCTTCACTCAAGACAATGACATGAGATGAAGTGGAAGATGAGACTGCAGTCCCGAAGTCCAGCAGAGAATAAAGACTTAGGAATGATTTCCCAGACCTGTCAATTTTGTGTCCTGCGCAAAAGCAGAATGGAAATTATTGCAAGCTAGTGTGGTGTATGTATAATGCATGGATAAAAACCTTCAAGTGTTAGCATATGCATAAGAATTACTGGTTATCCTTTGGTATAGAAGAGTGCCCTTTTTACCCTCCTCTAGGCTGACTATATAACTTCTTACTTACAGGAACACTTGACAATCACAACTGTGTTTTATCCAGGGAGCTAGGAAATCGCTCTCGTCTTTTATTCACAAGTGACATGTTAGAATAGAAAGTTGTAACTTGTTTAAGATCTTCTTCTATCAAAATGCTTTTAAAGTGTAGTGGAAGTAAAAGGTTCCATTTGGCTTCACTTTTTTAACACTACTATTAAAGCTAAAACTGGAATAAAAACAAATCGGTTGGACTGTAATATTTAAAGTGCTAATAAAAGCTGGAAAGTTCAGAATAGGGATCTAATGCCCAGGGTGAGTACTGCAGAAGTTTCCCAGCAGCAGCTAACCTTACGTAACAGCTCTGGGGATTTGCCTTGTCTCCTACAGGAAAAAACCCTTTTCAATGAGAGTTGAATACATGAAATTCAATAACATTTGAGATCTCAGGCATCCTTTGTTAACACCAAAGAAACTCTTCTAGCTCCAGAGTGGCACTAAAGGATATTCACCACCCATGTTCTTTCTTCTGTCTCAATACCTTAAACGACTTCATATCCCTCCTTAATACAGCCTTATGAGGGCATTGGACATACATTTTTACTCAGCAGTCAGTTTGGACTTCGGTGAATGGATTTTTCCTCAATTTTTGTGACCTTGTCTCTGTAGCATTTGGCCAGTGGTAGTCAGTATCAGGGCAATGACATTAAAGTAGATGTCAACCTATGGAAGGCCACGTACCTGTCTGACAAACCACAGCCCTTCTGAAGCTGCCGTAGGAGGTTTCTTCTAAAATACATGTCACGGTTCTTTCAACTGTGATCACTTTGAACTGTATAGGTGCCCCAGCAATCTCTCAGTAGTGTAAAAATGAATGCTCTTTCAGTAAATATTTTGTGCTTTATGCATGGTGAAATGAGAAAAAAAAATGTGTTAAAAACAAAGAAACGTATTTTGTTTTTGTTTTGAGATGTTGCGTCTAAGCAGGTGGGGAGAGGGTGTCTACATTAATTCAGAAGGAAAATATAATTTATTTTTCCCAATGTAAGCTGTGTAAAAATCAATTCTTCTGTTTGCTAGGGTGTCTTGTGGGCCAGTGGCTCCATGGATGCTGAGGACTTGGAAGCTGAGGTGAGGCTCCCTGTGGGGCTGGCAGGTCAGGGTCTCCTCAGCCAGGACCAATCCCACTACCCTAGGTGGGGAGTGGAGCAGTCCAGGGAGGCTGCCAGAATAAGTTAGGTGCAAGGTTAAGCTGGGAACTCAATCCACAGATCAGGGTCCAGGTCTGGGTCCAGGTATGGACTGGTGGGGCCCAGGACAAGGCAAGGGGCATGGCTGTGATGCAGCAGGGGCTGTAGCTCAGCCCAGTCTTAGCTTAAAAATAGCTGCCAGAGGGAGGGGGGCAGCCCTGGATGAGACTTCCCTACAGGAATTTCTAACAGCCTGTCTCAAATGTCAGCAGAGGGAAGGGAGCAGCCTCTCACACCTTTCCTGGGGAAGTCAGCGTGACCAGGTGCCTGTACGCTAAATGAAAGTGTCATGGGCAACAAACAGGAGGAATTAGAGGTCTGTGTGCAGTCCCAGGGCTATGACCTCACTGGGATCATGGAGATGTGGTGGGATAACTCATGATTGGATGCAGTGGGTGCAAGGGCTGGATGGAAAGGGAAGGCCAGGATGGCAAGGAAGGGGAGATGCCCTTTATGTGAGAGAGCAGCAGGAGCGCATGAAACTCTGCCTTGGAATGGACTGTGAGCCAGATGGGAGGTTATGAGTCAGGATTAGTAGGCAGACCTACATGGGTGACATTGTGGTGGGCATCTGCTAAAGATCAGGAAGTAGTCTTCACATGACTGGAATAAGCCTCAGGTTCACAAGCCTGGATTCTCATTAGGAACTTTAAACATCCTGGTGTCTGCTGAGAAGGCAGTACAGCAGGGTGTAAGCAATCCAGGAGGTTTCTGGTGTGCATTGATAACAACTTCCTAACATAGATGATCATGGAGCTAATGAGAGGAGATGCTCTACTGGATCCAATATTCACAAACAAGGAAGAATTGCTCAGGAACGTGAAGACTGGGGGTTGCCTTAGCTGCAGCACTTATGAGATGGTGGAGTTCCCAAGGATCCTTCTTTGGGTTTCTTCCAGGTTCCTGAGAGCCAGAAGAAAGAAAATGTCACTCCTGTCTTCAGGAAGGGCAAGAAAGAGAATTCACAGAACTGCAGGCTGAATGGCCTCACCTCAATCCCTGGAAATGTGTTGGAGTGACTAGTCCTGGAAAACATTTCCTAAAATATTAAGGACAAGCAAGTGATTTGGAGTAGGTAGAATGGACTTATAAATGGGAAATCATACATCACAAACCTGAAAGCCTTCTATGATGAGTTGATTGGCTCGGTGGACAAGGAGAGAGTAGTAGATGTTGTTTATGTTGACTTTAGCAAGGCTTTCAAACCTGTCTTCTGTAATAACCTTGTAGACAAGATGATGAAATACAGACTAGATGCATGACCAATAGCGTGTCAGAAACCTGGATTAAATACCAGTCTCTAAGGATCGCAATCAGCAGCACAGTGTTTAGCTCAAGGATGACAGTGGGCCATTGATACCGGGGCCAATACTGTTTAACATCTTTATTAATAGTCTGGATGGTAGGACAGAGTGCAGCCTCAGCGGGTTTGTGGATAATAAAACACTTGAAGGTTTGTTTATTAGAGATAATGATTGTGCTACCATTCAGAGGGACCTCAACAGGCTGGAGAAATGAGCAAACAGGAATCTCATGAAGTTCAACAAAGGCAAATGCAAAGCTCTTTGCAGAAAAGGGCCTGGGCTTCCCGACAGACAATATGCACTTGGAACAAAGCAAGCCGAAAGTCTCTTGGGATACATTAAGAAAAGCTTTTCCAGCACATCAAAGGAGGTAGCCGTTCCCCTCTAGTCAGTATCTGGAGTGCTAGATCCAGTTCTGGGCTTGTCAGTACGAGAGACATATGGACACATGGAGTTAGTCCAGCAAAAGGCCTCAAAGATGGTTATGGGATTGGGGCATATAACGTGTGAGAAGAAGCTGAAAGAATGGGGACCATTCAGCCTGGAGAAGAGAAGGTTCAAAGGTGAGCGTTATCGACATGTATAAGTACTTGGAGGGAGGATGCAAAGAAGAGGGACCCAGACTCTGTTCTGTGGTGTCCAGTGCAAGACAAGAGACAATGGACACAAATTGAAATAGAACAAATTCCATTTAAACGTAAGAAAACACTGATTTCCTGAAAGGCTGGTCAAACACAAAGACAGGTTTCCCAGGTAGGTTGTAGGGTCTCCGTTTTAGCAGACATTCAAAATATGAATGAACATGCTGGAGGATGTAGACCTTCTACAATTGCCACATGTCATAACTTCTTATTCCACCAGTGCCATCTACTGTATACAGATGCGAAACAAACACCTCAGGAAAAATGATGATTTGCAGAAGTATGGCTTTTTGTGTATTTACTAAATTATTGTATTCTGACTGGAGAAATTGCAAAGAACAGATGCTAACTGATACAGCGGCTCACACCCTACCGAGAGAATAATGCGGCAGTCTTTGCTCTGCTTGCTAAAATATATTTAAATTTAAAATGGCCCTACATTGTTTCATTTCTGTGTGTTATAATGAACATTCATTTCACTGAATGATCCAATAGAAGAAATGGCTTTAGTTCTTACCCAAATTTCCTGAGGGCTTCAGAACAATAAACACTTTGGCTACACCTATTGGCATTTACTGCACAACAGGGATATGTTCCTCTCTTTCTACTACATTGAGGAGGAAGAATATTATCACTTACATATTTCATTGTTACTTCCATTACAACTACTCTCTTGTGATGCAATTCAGAAATGAGACATTTTTCATTAATGCAGTTTACCATGGAAACTCATGTGAGATAATCTACTTCTGCTGTGTCTATTGGTAGTAGAGAGGACTTTATTCTCAGATATCACTGTTTCCTGGCACTGTGCTCTTCTGTCGTGCTCTCGGCTGCAAATAAGGCTAAAGCAGTAGCACTCATATATCTGCAAGTACCTGTATGTGTATGTGTGATATGCATGTGTGGGTATATGTGCAAGTGTGCACATGCTCGTACACACAAACGTGTATGTAGAAGCAGGTTATGCTAGCTTGATCCTCTGGCACAGGATCTAGAACTAAATCACTTCACTGTTTCCTCTTCGTGGTGGAACAAGCTCGTAGGGACCCTGACATCACCTGCTACCCAGTGGAAAGCTCAGCAAAGCTCCCTCTCTCCAGTCTGGAATAAGAAGACCAAAGAGTGGGGGTAGTGGTGTTTCTTAGGCGAACAATACTTCTGTGGGAAAATCGCAGTTTTAGTTGATTGAAAGTGTTTGTGAAATGGAAATTATTTCTGCAAAATGAAAATGCTTGGTTCTAGTGTTTTCAAAGTGCTATTTCAATTACATATTCCAAACCCATGCTTCACTTTTGCATTTAACAAAATTTATTTTGACTAATAGTAGTAATAACCTTACAAATATGCTAAACAATAAAAGGAGAGAAAACATCTTGTGTGTGGTTCTATGAAAATTTTTGTGTTACCTTAGGTGCTCTTTTTTTCACTTGTTCTGACTCCAACAAGAGAAATTAAAAAGTAATGCTTCGAGTTTACTTGAAATTTTTTTTTCCCCTTTTTTTTCCAAAACACACACTGATTTGCTGAGCATTATTCTTGGGCTTTTAAAATATCTGAATAAGGCTTAATTTTGAGTGAGTTTGATCTGGATGAGACTTGACTAATACGGACCTAACAAAATGTAGCCTCAACATTCAGTATGCTGTGATTTGCACATAGGGTAAGTTAGGTGCTTTAATCATGTTGGATCTTATTGGTTATATTTAATTTTAGGCAAGACGTTACACTAACAAATTTTCTCTCCATCTACACTTGGGAGATGGTGAAATTTTAGCCAATTCCTAACTAGTGAGGCTTCTGTTCACAGGATACAGAAAATCAGTGATGCAGCTGGGAACTTAAACAGGGAGTTAGTGTCCTTCTTTAATGGCAAATCCATCCTTCCTATATAACAAATGGTATCAGAAGGTAGCTGAATTTAAAGTAAAATAGATATAAGAGAGGTAATGAATATCAGACAACGTCTGAGCAAACTTTTAAATCTGTCTTTTCTGGTTACAGATAAAGTTGTCCAATGAGTAGTTGGACAATTGAAAAATGGTCTTTGGTACAGATTTACACCCTTCATCCCTTCCCCAGGAAGCAAACCCAATTCTGCAGGTTCCTGTGTCTCCTGTCTCCTCTGTCTCCTGTCTCTTCTCTCTGTCTCCTCTCCGGTTTCCACATTCACAGTACTGTAAATTTCCTCGACATCTCCTTTAATGTTCCCTACAGTACTTTACTACCACAAACACTTCTTTTATTAGTGAACTATGACAAAATGACAATTTATGATGATAAAGAAGGTATGAGCCATCTGTAATCAGATGCAGGAAAGGATTTGAAATGGTAGCTCAGAAACGTGGATGCTGCTTGTATCTTAGGGCTGGCTGATGCTGAGACATGAAAGCTATAACTTCAAATATAAATCTACTTAAAAATTTAATTAGTGACTTTTTACATTGTATTAATCAGGAAACATGCCTCTTCTGTAACTCCTAAAATAAAGAGCTTAGGGGCAACCAGATACAGCATTATCTATTTCAATGTTTTATTCTATCAAATTGCAATTGCCAGGACTCAGAACATTGTGTCTCTCCAATTTCCACACAGAAATCGTGATCGTTGCTGTGGATCAGAGGTTCAGGCTTCCTAATGATACTAGCTTACCCAATTGGTTTGAAATATATTAGATTATTTGTCTCTCCACTTCTTGATTATGAAGAAGGGGGGTTGTATGTAGTTTTGGTTGATAGAATGGTCCCTCACAAGAAGACAGAGCGTTTTTTCTTAGTTTTCGGATTCTTCTTTCCTTAAGGAACCTGTAACTTGCTATGCTTTAATTTTGGTTTATTTTGGACTTCCTCTGTCCCCACAATGGCCCCCGTGGTGTTCATTCACAAATCTTGTGGGTGAAAATTCTTGCTGTGTAACTTGGGATATAGGAGTATTTTTCTGCTGTCTTCTTTCCGTTTCGGTAAGATGCAGTCCCCTGGCAGAGGCTGAAGCCTATTCACAGTACATGTATGGTAAGATATTTCCTTCATAACTGTGCTGGTACCCTGCCATCTTTGACCTCATAAAAGAAGACTAACGCTGCAGTTAAAAGGGGAGTAGGAAAATAGGAGAAATCTCAGTTCTCAGATCCAGTCAATTAAAATATATTGCTTCATGTAGCTCCAGGATGATAAAAAGAATTCATTTTTCACAAATCAGTTTTTCTAATCTCCTTTTGTGGCCTATATCTCATGCACTCTTGTAATTTTTTCTTTAACAAAATTACAGTTGAAATGTGCTTTGCACTGTTTCACATTTTTTTCTTTTTGACGTACAACATAGGGTATGTTCTCAGGAAACAGAAGAAAATGGTTTCATAATGCTGTTCCCAAGATTACTCATGTCTACAAGGCAATTTATTAGAGGCACTTATGTTCTCTCTTCTAGTCTATGCCATCTCTGGATGACAATGAATGCCCACATTGAATATAGCTATTGATCAAAAAGTCTGTAAACAAATCTAAGCAATGGGTTTATAATATGTCTTGTCAGAATGGAAATAATGAAATAATTTGATAAAGTAGATGATGGTGAAGAGCCTTATGTCTGTGTGCCCATCTTCTACATAGGTGCCCTGACAGAGATTTATGAATCAAAACTAAGGCTGTAACATGGATCTAGTTGCTGTGGTTTTAACAACATAGGAAGGGTCTTTGTTAGTCCATATATTTTTCGTGTGTATAAAGGCTGTAATTATTTCAGGCAGCAAAGGGTAAGCAAAACTTTGGCATAAGAGATACAAAGAAAGCAGCAGGATAATCCACTGCCTCTTTTCGAGACCAGTAGACAAGTGGAAGTGCAGACATCATGCATATTGATTGTTTTCAGAAGGCTGATAAACATGACATGTTACAGTATTGTTCCACCTCTCTATAGATAAGAAGGATCATAGGAGATAGGTAAAGATCAAACAGATCATCTTGGCTCTCTGCCAAAACCAAAAACGTTCCTTCTAGTGCCCACGCCCTGCTTTTTATTAACCATTATTCAAGTTTTTGCTTAGACCCCGGTTCCTTCTAAAACCTTGACTACCTTTAAAATGGCCTATACAAATTGTACTTTTAACCATAAAAAACATAAGCATATATAAACTGGTTGATGAAAATTATTGGTAAGATTTCCCAAGTTTTCTGCAGGCAAATTTTCATTACAGATATGGTAATAAGGAGGGAAAAAAAGCTAAGAAGCAACTCACACTGATCGCTTGTCTTTCATTTATCAGACTTTGCAGGAGCACATGAGCTACAGTCTGTTTGTAATTTTCTTGCCTAGCATACATTTCCTGTAGCTCCATTGGCCTTTTAGCAAGGAATAGCAGGAAACTGGAAGCTGCCAATGAAATTTACTACTTTTGAAGTCACAGCCTCTGAGTGACTCCAGGGATAGTTCTGGCGAGGTGCATGAGTGTACCTATAGGTCCTAACTGCCCTGAGCAGCCTCACCTGAGACCCCCACCTATGCTGTGGTCCAAGAGTCCCATTTCAACTTAGTTGCTGGCTCAGCCCCCACCTGTATGGCTGCTTCTTGACTGCCCTTCTCAGAAGGGTGGCTTTAGGACTTATCCTTATTATCCTTATCCTCTTACCCTTATTTATGGCATAATGAGTGGGCCCTTTGTCCAGGTCTATTTTCCATCAGTGATGCTGCCTCTACAGGTAACAAAGACTGTTATCCCAGTGAGCACTCCTGGGAAGACAGCATACTGCCAGCCAATATATAACAGCTATATATTTAGAGAATTAGGAACAGCCAAGTTAGGTGCTTACCATGCACTTCCTAAATAACTGGTGGTTGTTATTGATATTCCTAAATTTGTGTCTGGGTCATCAGCTGAGCATGGAACGTCTAGACTGGTTACAGAGATTTCTTCAAATCATTACCTTGATTTTCACTGGAATATTTTCCCATTTCTCTAGACAACAGGGCTCATGATGTTCTCCATGTCAAGTCAGGCTATCAGACTGTCTGTGAAGGTAACTGTTATTAGCTCCACGCCAGTAGTTCTTTGATGTAACTGAAGCGTAACATGAATGAGTTTTCTCCACTGAGCTGATTTCTTACGAACTGTTTTTACTAAGCATCACCTTTATTGTCTAACTTTCATCAAAGGGATCAAACAGGACACAAGAAGCTCAGAGATTAGTTGATCTTTTTGAACCACTTCATGCACTTGGCGAAAACTGGCTCTGCTCTCACCAAACCCAGGGGTTCTTTATGAAACAATACAGCAGAACCTGTGGGTTGAGTGATCATCCAGATTTTCAAGAGTTAGCATGACGGCAGTGGAGAAAGCAATGAATGTCATTCTCCAAGGGTCATTTCCCTAACTGAAACCAGTCTTTTACTTGCGTTACCAAATTTCGTTTTATGTAGCTTTGTATGTATGGGAGGCATTACCTTCCAAATGAAGAGTATTTTGTGGGTTATTATTACTTTAGCCCCCTGAAGAGGCAGGCTGATTTTAAGAAAACAGCAGCTGCCTATAAAGTTTTACTTTATTCTCTTGGAGTTTCAGTATTTTTTGATTTAATCACTTGTAGTGCAAGAAAGTGGCTTTTTTTTTTTTTTTTTGCATTTTAATCAATTTAAGGTCTGTGTTTTCTTTATTGTTTTTTTTTAGTGTGTACCAAGACAGTATAAAATGTAAGTATGATAGCATCATGTAATCAAGAAACATACCTCTTAAGTTCCCAAGTAGTAGCTTATTTCAAAGGAGGGAAAGAAGGAAGGGAGGGAAAGAAAGAGGGAGGAAGAGAGGGAAAGACAGAGGGACAGAAGGAGGGAGGGTCTGAGGGAGGAAGAAGGTTGTGATATGTCCTTGTCTTCCTGCTACCTGGTATTCCCGTTGCCCATGTAAGCAGTCTGACCTTTGGGCGCTTGTAGTAATAGCGTCAGTTACCTTGTCAGCCTAATATGATCGAGTAATGTTTTTACAAGGGGAGGTGGGATGGGCGAAAGTTAGCATTAGGCAAATTTGGGTAGACTGAATTTGTCCTCAAGGTCGCACCCTGTATGGCAGTGTAGAGACAGGATTTGGTTTCTTCTGTCGCAGCTGTGCCAGTTTATATAATGCACTCAGACCTGAATTCAAGCGCTTGCTCCAATATATATTTAGAGTATTGCTGAGGATGCTTAGGTCCACTATCCTCTTCAGCACCTCTTGTAGTTAATTTGGATTGCCATGTTTAATTCTGTTCGTTTTGTGGTTTTAGGCAAATTGTTCGTCTGCTGGAGCTCTTCTGAAAAGTGCCTGGGCATAGGCAAACTGCCTCGAGACTGTCATGGGCTTATGAAATGTGGGTGTTACAGCATTTTATATTTCAGTGTTCCAGTCCCTCTGTAGATTTATCTCCTAAGCCTATAGCCCTTAGAGCATAAGTTTTTAATATGGTGCTGCTTTATGACAAACCTGGATAATGACATATCTTGGAAAAATGCACACTACCCATAATGAATCTTCTCATCTTTCATGATCATTAATTACTTGCTAAATTCTCAAGGGTCTAACTAAGAAAATACTTAACTGACTGGTAATGTAGTGGCCAGCATAAAATTCATTACTGCTTAAGCATAACACATTGATCCTCAGGGTATTGTGTGAATAGTGTATGTCTTCAACATGTTTTTTCAAAGAGGCTACACAATGCCTTGGTGAGGCAATTAATTTACCATTTATGTTTCATTCCAGAACAGAATTTTTTCATATCACATTTTTTGGAAATGGGAGTGAATAATTTAATCTTGGATCTATTGTTAGAAGTTAATGGTCCAAACAAAAACTCTACAGCCTCAGACACCTGTCTGTTTCTTTTAATGTTTTATATGTCTTAACATCAACACATCAGTATATATTATGAATAGATGAATGAATAAATTAAGAAAACATACTGTCTGTTCTTCTGTAGCTCGTATTTATTGCAGTGATTTATCAGATCTCCATAGAGTGTTGGTTACAGCTGCTCAAAATATTAATTCTTCACAAAATGAAGAATTCAGCTACTATCATAGCTCCAGGTAGTTTTTTCACATCTGAATTACACAAAGGTGCCCATGATTTATTTTCTGTGTGGGAATACATACCAGAATTCGGTTTTAAGAATGCTCTTTAAAGCCTGTTATTTTAGTATACATTGTACGGCACATTTTCTGTTGAAATTTTTGCTTCTGCACCAAAGCACTATTTTTATTCATTACTTATCTAATATACTGCAGATTAATTAATATTTTTTGTGTTCACATTACACATTTTAATTGCCAGTAGTTAGCTAGTAAGGTATCTTAGTATGCTGAAGAGTGTAGTTCAATTACCAGGACTGTTGAGCATATCAGAAATTACAAGGAGAGATGAGAGTTTTATGGTTCTGGATCTCAATGTGAGAGGTAATAAAGTTGTTACTCGGACAGTATCACCTCTCACAACAAGCCAAACGTACTAGTATTGTCTAATTGCTGTAATGGAGAAACTTTTATTGTCCTTTTCTTTTGCACTGCTCAGAGTGTGTAAACCATTAACTTGCTGGTGCGTATAGTCACATACTATCCAGTGTTTGCCCTTCTAAAATATATGCTGAACAGCTGCACAAGGGCCTGGAATAACACCCATTTTTCACATTGTGTGATAAAAGTGAAAACGTAAATAACAATATACAGAAGCCATTACTTTGATTGTCATGAATATGCCTGGAAACATGGAAAACCTAAGAGAAAACTTTGTCAGGATACTGTTGGGACCAAAGTGGTATTTCATTAGAAGCCACTTCAAAGTTGTTCTTGGACATTAAGGAGGCTTAAAATACATGGTATGAACTGCTAACCAGCTGCACTATAATATTATACAATGTTTTTGATTGCTTGGAGAAGCAACATTCTACACCATATTTAGTTATATGTGATTTTATGCTAAGCTTTGCAATCTGGTTCTGTCACTTGTGTTAATGCATTAACAGTTTGAATATTTGTTGACTCATGCAACTGCAATTTTTGTATTTTTGGATATGACAAATAAAACATGCTGCTCTCATACTGCATTAACTATAGGTAATGATATTTTGTCTATTGCTGAAAATCTACCTCATACCCTGACATTTTCTAGGTAACTTAAGAACTGTCTTTCTACTATGTGTAATTTAATAGCTGGCATCAGATGACTTTCTCTAAGGGGAACAGAGTTAATGGCCTGTCTAATGAATAACTGGGATGAGCTTTACATATTTCATTAGAAATAAAAGGCTGGTTAAACACTGCATTATCAAAATGGGGCCTGCCATCACCTGGGCACTGTACATAGAAAGTGTGTCCCTGTCTTCTCCGTCTTGGTTTTGATTCCAAGTTTTGCCAAAATAAGTTTGGGACAATTTTGTACTATTTTTGGACTTGTAGGATTCTAGTGCTGTCAGGAGCCAGGGCAGCATTAGCACAAGATGGAACCATGCTAGGTGTTACAAGGAATTGCCACGTCTTTTTTTTTTGCAGCCCATCCAAAGCACAGATTGCTTTGGCCACATTCTATTCCTTACTACTATACGCCACACTGCCAAACCACCCTTTGCCAGAGTGCATCAGTGAGATCTGGGCATAACTAGTCGACAAAACCTGCATCACCAAGACAAAATTTCCACTTGCAGAATGAGAGACAGATGTTTTATGGCCCTTTTCTACATTCACATCATTGGAGCCAGAACATAGGCCATGAGTCTCTGTGCATAATTGTCTTTCATTCTTTTCTTTTTCTATTTGAACTGTGAGCTTTTATGTGCCTGTCTTTTTATATTATTTAGTGCCTAGCCCATTGGTGGCACCACAAATATCTTACTACAAACAGCAGACATTTCAGACAAAAAAAAAGTCTGCTCACTATATTCACAATGCCAGTTCCTCTGAAATTAAGGGTCTCTGTTTTGTTCTTAATGCACAGCCTGAAACTACATGAACATGCCCAAGTGCATACAAATATCTGAGTGTGAGTCTCATCTTTTCACCGTTTGGAGGTGATCTGTTACCTGCTTAGGACGGTGTGCAACCTAACACTGTGTTTCCATGAAGCACTGCCATCTGGCAGCATAGCCACATAACATAGCCCAATGATATTTGGGATTGCTCGGATGAGTTAAAAGAACAGTTTCTGGCTCAGTATGTGGCTCTATCTGTCTCATAATTAACAAGCTGGAGCAGTGCATCTTGTGAAAAAGCATACTAAGCTCAAGCAATATGTGACATGCATTATCTTCACCTTTGTATTAAATTCCTTGTCATCTTGAGGCAGCTTGAGGAGACAATAAGGGTCATGAAATTCCATTAGGGCAAACACAGCGTAGGGATACCATAGCTCTTCTTGTTATGCATATCCTCCCCTTTTTTTTTATGCTGACACCTGGGATGGTGTAAGGCATAGGCCAAGTATCTGCCATTGAGTATGTACCTTCCCTTCCCTTCTCTCCATGGATCATCCTGGAGGCAATTGTTCAAATTTTTGCTGTCTGAAATCTGGGTCATTAGATCAAAAGGCATCTGTATTTTCTATGCCTGCAGATTTGCTAAATTGTTCATATATCTTATTATTTAATTTCATATTATGTTGGACAAAGCAATTTCAAACAGAACATGAGACTCTGAAAACCAAATTACGAGCATTAATAGCCCTGAGCCGGATCATTGTTTATATGAAGAAAAAAATTTTCATAGAGGGAAGAAGTGAGTTTTCAAACATGGAGCTTTGTCATTCCACTGAAACATAAGATGAGGGAGAATCTTTGCAGCGCCCTTGCTAGGTCTGGGTTCCAGAAATCCATCTTTCTGTGAGGTCACCATGGGCTTGAGCTTTTCATGCTGAAACTCAGGCATCAGTACTAACTTCCTTTCTTTCCTGAAACTAAGGCACTGTGCTGTTATCTGTGGTCTTCAAGTGGGAAAGTTGTTTGACATGACCAGATAAGATTGCAGTGAATCAATCAGAGGTCTCCTATGGAGATATTGACAGGGTCAGCTAAAGGCAAGGAAAATATAGATTAGATCATTTATTCTCGAAGCATTCTTCAATCTTAAAGCTTCCTTATTCGCCTACTTCTTTGACCCCGCAGAAAAACTGCGTGTTGGTGCAATTGGGTAAGACCTCAGTACTTGCATAGTACACAGAATTATAAACCTGTTGCTTTATTGCCATTAAGCAGACTACTGGATGTAAGAATCTTTGAATTAAATTTGTGGCATATAAAAAGAAAGAATAACAAGTTTATTTCTTGCATTTGTGTTTTAGAGATTTTACTGGTTTTCTTTTACTCTTAGTTTTATGCAGCCTCTCTTTCCTCTATAAATTATTGATTTTGTAGACAAATAACTGTTCTGCTGCCAGAAGCTAAATGTCTTTGGCTGCCAGGCACATAAGCTGGCCCTCAGCTTGAGCTCAGAGAGTCACTCAAGTAGAATTTATGAACAATAGAACTGATAGCCTCTTTTTGCATGAATACTTTGCCCATGTGGGTCAAATACTCAGAGTAGACTTTGAAATACATGCGTGTGTTGAAACTAAAAAATATAAATCATCCTGGTGCCTTGGCAACTGCCTTTTACCTTACAACCCCTGCTCCCTGATGGAGATCTGGCTGCCTCACTTCAAGTTTCCTAGGGAGCGTGCAGATCATTGAGTAGAACCTGCTCTTCTCTGTTAGAGTCACAGGTCGAGTAGCAGTGCTTTGGAGAAGTGGAAAACCCAGAGGGAAAACGAGAAGCAGGAAACAATTAGGGTTAGAGTGACAGGTGGACAAAACGGCAGTGACTCTGCTCTTACTGCCCCTGTATTTTGGTAGGATATTGTGCACATTTCAGCTCTCAGTGTGGGTAAATCTAGGTCAGGTGGAAAGTGCTCTGAAGTGATTCAGAATGAGGTTCCTTACTCAAACAGAAAGGCAACAGTATAAGAACACAGGCTCGGTCACATGTGTGACAGCTGTGGGTAACTGGGAAGATTTCTGACAAGATAGTTTTACTTCATAGCTCACCTGTCAAGGTATATGTGTAGAATGAGTAATGTTAGTTGAAGAGGGCTTTTCAGCCCTCTGAAAGTGGCAGAAGAGATGTAGAGTAAATCTGGATATAGATTTACTGCAAGTGAAACAGGAAAAGTGAAGAAAAGGAAAATCTACCCTACCTACTGACTGGGTTGGCTAGGGGCCAAAACTTTAGGGTAATCATAATAATGTTGAGGAGTCAAGGAAGTCGTTAAAATCCACCTCCACCTTAAATGAATGAGAAGTTTCTAGTTGGTGAAAATTTTCCTTGTAATGATCAGTTTGAATGTGATAATTTTATTTCAACTCATGATCATGTCCAAACTTAAAGTTTCGTTTTCCCTGCTTTCAGGCTTTTGCTTGCTCAAGTTTTTTGTGACAGCAGCCTCACTTGCAAAGTCTGTCTCCAGCTCTCTTGTATCTCTGCTTGACCTCTTCTTTAGAATCAATCTAAAACTTCATTTCCAAATTTTTCTGGCTGTGACACTACTGAGAACCTGCATCATGTTTGATGCTTGTTCCTGCATTCTTTCCATAGATTTTCCAGAGTATGGCTACATAAACGTGGTTATGCGCTATGTGTACCTTCACAATTTCATAAGGTGAAATTCACATTGGTTTTGGGGTGCTGTTGTCATTATTCCTATTAGCTCAGATTCCTGTTCATGAGATGCAATCCAAATACTGTAGTTGCATTTGAATGTTGTCTCTCAGATCAGGGTGTGAGTTCAGACTGTGGATCCTTGAAGGAAAGATGAAATCCACTTTCTGCCTTATTTTGCAATTGCTTCTTCATGGGCTATTTTAGAGAGAAAATTAGCTCAGACTTGAAAATTAATTGAAAACATAACTCCTATTAATATGCAGTTTTCCATGGCATTTATGAAGCATCTCCTACTTTCATAAATTACTGATTTTGTTGACAACAAACTATTAGCTTGCCAGATATTAAACCTTTGTGGCTGCCAGAGATGAGCTGGATATCAGCATGTGCTCAAAGGGTCACAGGGATACAAAAATATTTTTCAGCTTGGAAAGCTGTCTGAATCACTGGCATGGGAGGACAGGAACTTTCTGATTCCCATGGAAATACTGGCACTCCAGCCTGTGGAGAAAGAACAAGGACTACAGACATAAATGGGTTTTAGTGCTAGATTTTTGTTTCTCAAATACTACTGATGAACACAGTGGTGACAGAACCTTCTGTAATTGGCATCTCAGTGCTACTGGTTAACATTTCCTCCCACTGTGTTGCTGGATCCTTTGTCTTCATCCTTGTGGTGCTGCTTGTGACCTTATACAAATAAGAGGACACTTCTGTTATCTTCATCATCAACGGCCAGTTGACGTTCAACGTTTCCATCAGCTGTCATCATCCACATTCGTTCAATGTTGCTTCGTATATATCCACATGAAATTGCCCATTGCTCTCTCATGCTTAATAACATTTCCCTAAGCAGCTTCCAGTATATCCACCCTCTTGACAGTTTTTCTAAACACACTCAGTTGAGTCACCTGCTCTTACTATATTCTGTGGGAGAATTTAGACTGTATTTCTTATGGCTCAAGAAGATGGAGTCCAGGAACGAATTAGCAGAGATAGGATTCATCTCATCTAATGACGGCCTCCTAAAATCACGCATGCGGTCAGACCTAGTTACGTGAAGTGTCCTGTATCTTCCCTGGCAAGGACTGACACTAGGTGATTTATGTTATCTGCCTTCGGTGACAAACCTACCTCTCTCCATGTTCAAGGTATTCTAATCACATAACGATTTAACCTCAAGAAGTTCAATAAGGACAAGTGTAGAGTCCTGCATCTGGGGAGGAATAACAGCAGGCACCACTACAGATTAGGGGATGTCCTGCTGGAAAGCAGCCCCATGGAGGACCTTGGAGTCCTAGTGGATAGTGAGTTCTTCATGGGACAGCAATGTGCCCTTGTGGCCAAGAGGGCCAATGGTATCCTGAGGTGCATTAAGAAAAGTGTGTCCAGCACGTCGAGGGAGGTTCTTCTCCCACTCTACTCTGCCCTGGTGAGACCACACCTGGAATACTGTGTCCAGTTTTGCACTCCCCACTTCAAGAGAGACAGGGATCTATTGGAAAGAGTTCAATGGAGAACTACAAGGATGATTAAGAGACTTGAACATCTCTCCTATGAGGAAAGGCTGAGAGAACTGGAGCTGTTTAGCCTTGAAAGGAGATGACTGAGAGGGGGTCTTATTAATGTCTATAAATATCTGAGGGGTGGGTGTCAAGTGGAAGGAGCCAGTCTCTTTTCTGTGATGCCCAGTAATAGGACAAGAAATAATGGGTATAGACCAGAATACAGGAGATTCTACCTCAGCTTGAGAAAAAAACTTCTTTCCTGTGAGGGTGACGGAACCTGTAACAGGCTGCCCAGAATGGTTTTGGAGTCTCCTCGGGAGATTTTCAAAACCTGACTGGATGTGTTCCTGTGTGGCCTGCCCTAGGAGATCCTACTCTGGCAGGGGGGACTCAATGATCTCTTGAGGTCCCTTCCAACCTGTAACATTCTATGATTCTATGATTCTATGACTTTTCTACAGTACTTCTACTGTGAATATGCAAGTACCTAAACTGTCTTTCAATATCTACACATTCTGGTAAAAAAACTACAGCGCTCTGAGTTTTCAGTGTTTTTCACTTTGAAAGATACAATCTAAGTTCCTTATTCATTTGTCACCAAAATCTGTGTAACTAGAAGGAAACTGCACACAAAAGATCAGAGGGTAGTAGACATGGTATAAAAAGAAGTACATCAGGAGACTAAGGGACACTGCTGACAGGATAAAGGAAGAAAGCAATTTTCCTCCCACTTGTCATCTAAGATTTCAATATTTAATTAAACATTGAGTGTAATAACTTGTAATAACCATATCCTGGGTTAATAAAGTCCTTGGCCTTCAGCCATGGAATCTATTAGTCCAGATTATGCACATTACCTTATAAACAAAAGGTGCCCCCAAGTTATTATTATAATCAAGTTCTTTAGTTGTTAATTTCCATTACGGAAAAACTAACAGGAATGTGTTCAGCTAAAACCAAAAGCAGTAAAGTAAGTCAGAATGAGTAATAAGATTAGGACTTTCAAAATGAAAATAACCAGGTGGATGTTGTGTTAGTGTACATTACTTTCAGCTGTTCCAAGAAGAGAGTCAAGTATTTGTTTTCAAAGATACTGGAGAAATTTTAATCCAGTCAAAATGTTGAACTAAGAAGTGTGGTCTGTGCTGAAAAACATTGAGGTATGTTTGTGTGTTTGGATTGGCTTAGTCTCAGGTTTTTGGGCTTACTGTACTGTTTGAATGAAACAGAATGAACTCTTAGATGCTATTTTCTAGTTTTTAGCTTTAGTTGCCCTACCTCATCATTTAACATGGGCCTGAAAGCATGATAAAATCACTTATCTTAAAGTGATGTAGTATTTCTTATATATTTCAATGGTGCTGAAGTCATATTAACTACAATGATCAGCCCGCTTCACCTTCTTGGTGAAGGCTGGCATTTTTCTAGTCATGTCTGCTGTAGAACAGATGAATTTTGACTATCCTTTATTAAAGTAGTTTGCAATATGTTTTTAAATAATAAATTTACATTTTATGCCCATTACCTAGGAGGAATATTGACCTATAAAAATTTAGCATCCTAAGTACTGAGTGTCATGAAATTGTTTCTCCTCTGCAGTGCTATTTGTTTCTAGGCTTAAAAATGTAAAGAAGACAAGTAAAAGACAAATTACCTGCAAATTAAACCACATTAAAACATAATTTTTTCTTCGATTGCACAACAGGATACCACTGTTAACCCAAGGTTACTACTGCTAACCACTAGTCCCAGGCACTGCAAGATGTATATTGATTCCTTTCCAAATGTCCATGTGAGAACTCTGCAAATCTCACTGCCCACCTACACCCATTGTTATCCTCCTTTTACACAAATATTGTTTACACAATTTACAGCTTGACTCTTAAGAACAGGATGATAGTGGGGCTGTGTGATCTTAAGTTTCTTTCAAGTGTTTAAATGTTTGAGATTGAAGCTCAACAGATTATTCTTTTACTTCACACATGATACACAACGTGGTATAGCTGGGAAAGAAGCAAATTGTTTAAGGCTTTAAACCCCCAATAAATTCTGTAAATAGTGCTTTGGTTGAGCAAACAATGAATACTTAAGAAAAATCCCTTAGTTACAATATTTAAACATAGTAAATGAAGACTGTGTTCCACTGAGGCTTTGCTGTTGCCAGCATTGAAGTGACTTTGGCTATAACTTTCCAGACATATGAAAGAGGGACATGTCTCAGCCCAGACTTGCCTGAATGTGGACACTTAGACATGTGTCCCTGCCCGTGGCAGGGGGTTGGAACTAGATGATCTTCCAATTCAAGCCATTCCGTGATTCTACGATTCTATGATAGCCTTTGTCTTAGTCTTCAGAACTTTTCCATGCACATATAGGTGCGTTACCCATAACTCTTTCCAGTACCGGCATCTGCCTCCAGAGGCTATGGGAGCTCTCTCAAATTTTACACTTGTTGTGGCAACATCACGAGCTACTGTTAGAGTTACTCGAACTGCTTGCTAAATATTGAATATAAAAAGTAAATGTAGCGTAAGTAACTTAAATCACTTCTTGCAGTCAAAGGCAGTAAGATCTACAGATCTACTATTAAAATAGTAAAATACAATCCGTAGTATTTTACTATTTTTAAAGAGTGATTATTTTTGAATAGTGAAATAAGGGGAACTATCCCCTTATTTATCAGTTCTGGAAGCTCACATTGTCTCGTGATTGAACTAAAGGTCTCCTTTGCCTATCATTTTTAGGCAAACAAAACTTATTTTGTTCCTGCAAGTTTCCCATCTTCCATCACTGTACACCAACATGCAACATGTTGGTATATCTCTTGTACCATCTGCTCTTTTGTTATTTTTCTCTTCCTTTTCTTGCCAAACTGATGAGGGATTAAAATATTTTTATGTTGACAATTTGGAATACTTTTTTTTTAATGCAATTTTAAACTTTGTGCAAATAAGGGACTAAACTGCCTGTCCAACAGATAGATTGGTAGGTACAGTGCAATTTCTGTATAGAAGTCCATTAATGATTCCTGTAACATTCTATTATATCCCTGACTTCTGGGTTCATGAACCATATATATCAGTCAGTATATGTTAAGTTTAGACTTCAAACATCTCTATCAGACAGGTCACAAATCACTGATTGATAGAAATCAAGTATAATACAAAAAAGGGAAGGATCCTTCTGTGACATACTCTCTTCAATATCTTTCTAGGAATTTTCTGCTGACTGGCTGGCATTGGGCAAACTTATATGGCAACTGTTAATGACCTTCTCACTTTTACACAATACAGTAAAATGTGGGTTAGATCCATGTACAAAGTCTGCCTAGTGGCAAAGGCAGAACTACAGAATTTATATTCTGCCACAACGTAACCCAATTCTTTATTCTATTTCTGCCTGTGATGTTATTTACTGGAGTAAAATCATTGCTCCTTACAGCACTTAGTATTTATTCTGGACAAGTGTTTGTTTGTATGCAAGAATAATTTAGTAAATTTATGAATCCCTGAAGAAGAAACAGCTTTGTTCATATTCAGAAAGGGCTGTAGGCAGTGCAAACTGCACTCCTAGCATCAAGTTGCTTAACTGCAGATGCTGCAGGGCTCAGCATGGCCAAGACTATGTCCATTTGAGTGCATTCAGCACTGTACTTAAACGTGTGGGTATCTCACAGGGAAGACTCGTGCATTGGGCCACAGCCTTAAAAGACTCTTTGAAGCACAACTGTGTACCAAGTGACATGATGGCTGCACCCCTCCTTGTGTGGTAGCTGAGACTTGAACTGTAGCATCAAGCTACCAAATGTCTTAGCTCAAGGATGCTATCTTATATATTTGGTGCAACTGAATGGCACAACCCAGGTCTGGCAGCAACCTTGTGTGAGCATCTGCTGATGATAACTCACCTGATGAAATCTACTGATCCCCTGGTGTGCGGTGGTGCTATCTGTGATGCTTGCATGCTGCCACAGGAAAATATCATCCAAGGGGCGATATGACTGCTGCTGCAACAATGCCTTTTCACCAAAAAAAATTTTTCAAGGCAAAAATGAATGCATTTCTTATACTTAATTTCTTTGTTAATTTCTTAGTTTCGGTTTGCTCATGATTGTGAGATACTTCCAAGTAAGAACTGGATTGAAATAGAATATGGAAGAACTTCAAGCAGTAGAATTTTGCTGTGAGTAATCTAAAGTACAGCTCTGACTTCCATTTGAAATTAACTTCCTGGGAAAGCAGTAGTTGTAGAAACTTATTTTTATGCAGTCACATTGGTGGTTATTATTTTCATTGCCTTTCAAAAATGGATTATGTTTAGTCTAGGTTTAGAAACAATAGATGTGATATGTCAGAAGTATCATTGAGCTCATGAAGATAAATCTGGCTGTAGTATTTACTACAGAACATGAGAGATGTCTCTGGAATATAAAAAAAGTGTTTATGAAAGCTGAGCTTATCCACTTTTAAAGAATATTTTGAGATCTGTCCACTAAATGGTCTTACAAAATATTAATTAAATAGGCTGATTCTCCATGGAGTGGCTGGCATTCCCTGGAGATCTAATGGCTACAACTAATCTGTAAGATGACTGAGAAAATTAAGTATTGATTCAACACTAGGCCCTATGTTGCACAGTGTTATTAAATGCAGTTCAGTGGTGTTAATTCTACATTTCACACTTTCTCAGAAGATTACATCATTACTTTAGTTTCCCCAGCAACATGATCTTTGGATTCTTTTTACACAGAAAATCTTGTGTAAAAATACATATAACTGGAACACAGGCACATGTGTATGAAAAATTGTTTTTCTTTCAAAACTGGTCATGTTAGGACTCATCTTTGCTTTGATTTTCTCATATCAGAGTCACACTATAATTCCAGACTTACGCCAGGAATGCCAAAGGTTTACTTTACGTCTTCCTTTATGGTTTTACACTGTTCATAAGCTCTTGTGGAGTTATGTTAAACAGGAATTATACCTCTAAAATTATAAAGGTTTTTTTAGTATCTCCATATTTAAAAGCTGCATTTAGTTCTGCTTCTTGGCCTGGAACCTCTGACACCTATTTCATGCCATCACATGTTAATGGTGAATCATGGCTTGATTTTGCATCTTCTTGTGCTGTGTGTCCTTTCACTGTGGCATGAGAGAGCGACTGTGGGCCTTGCACCCTTGTCAAATTCAGGCCTAAATGCCATGAATGGATCAATTTTGTTTTACAGTTATGTCAGCGTATATTGGGCTAGCTAGATCATAACTAAAACTTTAGCTGACTGCCTTCAAGATCTGCCAGTGTGACCGAGTGACTGGTAGCCCAAAGAACAGCACTCGTTTATGGAGCTGCTGGAGGCTTTTGCTTCAGCAGCCATCTATCCAGAAAAGCGGGTAAAGTGCAAATCCTGAGGCAGAGCTCAGCCTTCTTTCCTTGACTGTGCCCGTGCTGCTGAAGGTGATAGGTTGAGGATCATTTCCATGCCATGCTACTCTGCTGACTTTCCATCCCACTGCTCAGAAAGCTATCCCAAAGCGCAGGCATCTGCTTTTTCCCTGTGTTGCACTTGGGTGTAGGAGTACTTGGATTTAGTATGACTCTCCTCTGACTCTCAAATGCAATAATTGTTTGATCTACTTTTTGCTGTAAGGGAGCTGAAGTAGCATGAGGGCTGAGCTGCAGTTCTTCAGTGTGGTGTATTTACAGTATGATGCTAAGGATATATTTTGTCTGCCTTGAAATGTGGCATAAGGATCTTAAAGGTACAAAGTCTTCTGGGATAGCGATGGAAGGCTACCTTGAGTAGAAGCTGCTAAACCAATGTGTGCTATCTTTATATCTGTGTTGCATGGGCCTGGGAGACAATTAGCCCTCGAAATGTGCATGGACATTGAAGGTGGTGATTGCTCAGTGTTCCAAAGCAGAGCCAGGGGGAGAGGGAAAAACTGGTGGTCCCAATCTCAGTGCTTGAATTCGTTCACTGAAAGAGGAGGTATGCATGCTTTCCTAACAGCAGGCCAAGCAGTAAACATAGATTCTCCCATAGGCATTTTTTTCCTTCTCGTATACAAGGAGAAAAAACATCTTTATTGTAAGGAAGACCCTGGAATCATCTCAGGTTTCCAATACTATGTCTATATTACTTTCAAGTTTTTGTTTCCACAAGTGTGGTGAGATTTATATGTTTCAGTAATTTCAAAAAGCAATATAAATTCTGAAAATAGATTTCCCAGTCTCTGAAAGCAATTGTTATCTTGGAAGTGGAGACAACCTTGAATGAAATATAAGTGAGGGACAGACTAAGGCAGAGAGGGTGAACTTCATCTTGCAATTCTATCTTCTGCTGCTGTGTGACCTGCAGAGATAGAAGTGGAGTGAGAAAAAAATTCCATTGCTCCTGTTAAGTTAGTCCCAAGATGCCTCTGAGCAAAAATTACTGACTGAACCACATGTTTTGGTAGTGATTAGGTAGTGTTTTGCTTTGACTAATTTTATGTGTGCTGAGAGCTGAAGTGAGACCATATGTTTTATGTGTTATAATAACCTTCTCTTAAAACCTAGAATTAGTGTTGGATTAAAACACTCTGCTTAAAGAGAGAGATAAATATTTAAGAGAGATATATTTTGAAAGAGACAGACAAATTAAACTAGCAACCATTAGGAAAACTGCTACAATGTTAAAAGACCCAATTGAACATGTCAACTGATCTTTTAGGTACGGAATGTTAATAAATCCATACTATTATTATGAGTGCATGTTATTATGAGAGTATCATGTTATAAAGAATCCAGTCATATAAGCAAACACGTTTTTAAAAACTACCAGGAAGAAAGATACTCTATAATAAATCTTTAACACAGTATCCATGCATTTGTCACCATTTTTAAAACACTACTTTAGCTTCACAGTCCTCTGGATTAACTGGGATTATCCACGGTCATTAATTGACATTTTCACAGGGTTCCTTCAGAAAACATGAGAAACACGCCTTCTCTTAAAGGTTGTTTTCCACCATGAATTTTCTTTCACCTGATGCTAGTAAGTCTGTACTTTTTTTCACCTCACCTCATCTGTGTCTATCATTCATTTGACAGAGCAGTGGATTTAAAATCCTAGCTCAGCCGTATTACACTGTAGTTCATGTACCAGAGAGCTATCAGCATGTCCAGCCACGCAGAGCTGTCGTAAATCTTAGTCCTAGCTTGAATCTTCTTCCTAGGGCAGCTCCTCAACTCAGTTTCTTCAGCTTAATTCTATGATATGGAAATATTCAGATATCACTTTTCTACAGGAAAAAACTGACCCCAAGTGTAGGTAAATTGCTGATGATAAATAGTGTGGCAGAATTCAGGCTACAAGGAATCTCCAGAGAAATCTGGGCAGATGTCTGCTAGGTATGTAGTTTTCATCATTTACATAAACAAATTTTATTACAACATTTCCCAATATCTGTATGTTTTTTTGTTGGTTGATGTGACAAAGACAAAAACAGGGAAAAGGGAAGAATGGACATCTAGTGCTAGAGCCAAGGTGACACAGGCTATTTACCACATGTATGTGGTGCTGGTAGATATGAGAGGTAATAACCAAGGGAGGCCTGTGTTCTTTTGGAGATGCAGATGCAGTGCAGGTGACATATCCTGGAGCATCTCAAATGACACTTTGTTTGGACAGCTAAATAAGGCCTCAGCAGACAGGATTCCTCAAAGAATTTTCTCCTCTCGTTCTAGACTGGGAAGCAGTGCTAATGAGTCCGAGGCTGCTACTTCTTTTCTCTTTCTCTTTTTCTCTCTTGCCTTACTAATGGAGCCACTAATGATGGTTTTAGTCCTGCAGTAATTATTACTCTGACCTGGAGCACAAGCTCATTGAATGGAGTCAACTAGTAATGATTTTCAGTCACAAGTGATTTGAATGGTTTTGAACCAGTGACCTAGCTGTTGAGGTGAAAGTTGCTATAATTATTCCTCTGAGCAATTTTCTTTCCTCTGAGTTAGTTTGTTTTACTATTCTTATAGTTTCATAAAAGAAACAAGAGTTGTATGTCTGAAGGCAAGTCTAAACTGATAGTTATTTAATTTCTCCCCGTGTGTCTACACGTGAAATGAAGATGCTTCAGCTAATGGAGATCGGAGGTAGTGAATCCATCTATTGCAGCATAACATGCAGTTGAATACATCCCACCACTAACATGCTAGTGAATGTGTATCCAGATCTGCCCTGTTAAGTCTGCAAGGAGTTCTGTTGCAGTGTTGCCACTTGCTGTTTCAGTCTTTGCTGGTTCAGGTATGTCTTTGCTATGCTCTCTTTCACTGTGGAGATGCGGTGCCTGTAATTTGTCCTGTGTGATCCTATGTCATGTGCCCTGCCCTATATTTGGAGACATTTTATTGATGTGTCAGGTCCTTCTGCACAAGATGCAGGCGTCTCAGGTTTCCTGAAACCAGCTCTGACAGCCTGGTGTCACCTCATGTTTGGCCAGTTTGGATTGACAAGTTATTTATCAGCCTGACAGTGGCCATGGTGTGTGAGTGTGTTTGTGGATTTCTGTGATGTTACTGTTCAAACACTAAGCGCTGTGAAGCTGAACTTCCCCTAAGCTACCTGATTTTCAAAGATGAGGAAGACTAGAATTATGAAACTGTAGCTTTTTCTTCTAGGAATTCGTTCTTCTAGAAAGGTTTATGCAAGATATATTCTTCCACAAGATTTTTTTTTTCCCCTTTCCTTCAACACTTCATAAACCAGGGGATACCATGCATGAACACTACTGTAGAAAGCACTGACAAAGGAGTACAGGTGGAATTTTATAGACATTAGGAATTTACATGCACGGATAGACGTTGTTCTTTCCCAGTGACAAGCCATCATCTTCCATCAGCATTACCTTCTGTTTGGAAGGTATAGCACCATTCTTCTTTATGAAATTATTTTTTGACTTATCCTTTCTAGCTTGTGAAGCTGCGCAACTGTTTGTAATGCAGTGTCCTGGCTTCCAGAGAAGTTTTAAATTATTTGTTGCAATTAGGTTTTAAAGTATTAGGGTCAGGAGCTGTCAATGTTTGCGGAGATTTTAATTTCTGTAAATCATACAGGATTTGCAGGTAAAACATTGACATCTCAAATGTAGATTAAAATGTAATTTTCTTTCCGATTAGTTGCAGATGGTCTGAAATGATATTTCATTGTATTGCTTTCCTTTTTATTAATTTCAGTAATATCTTTTGTTATAGCTTCAACTCTTCATTTTCTTACAGTTGGGTGATACATTTAATGAAACTGAACTTTAGTCACTTCCTGACATGAATAATGAGGGTGTTCATGAGGCCAGATCTGCCTACAATAAACCAATAGAAGCTCAACAATGCTGTGCAAACAAAGTCAAGCCAGTGAACAGGTTTTGTAGTTTACATGAAGAAACAACTGAATCAGACAAATAAAACAGTAAGTGAATGTTTTGGGTTGGAAAAGCCCTTTAAAGGTCATCTAGTCCAACCCCCCTGCAATGACCAGGGCCATCTTTAACTAGATCAGGTTGCTCAGAGCCCTGTCAAAACTGACCTTGAATGTTTCCAGGGATGAGACATCTACTGCTGCCCTGGGCAACCAGTTCCAGTGTTTCACCACCCTCACCATAAAAGATTTCTTCCTTACATTTAGTCTAAATCTACCCTCTCTTAGTTTAAAACCAATACCTCTTGTCTTATCACAACAGACCCTGCTAAAAAGATTGTCACCATCTTTCCTATAGTCCCCCTTTAAGTACTGGAAGGCTGCAATAAGGTGTCCCCAGAGCCTTCTCTTCTCCAGGCTGAATAACCCCAACTCTTTCAGCCTGTTTTGACAGGGGAAGTGTTCCGTCCTTCTGATAATTTTTGGGGCCCTTCTCTGGACCCACTCCAACAGGTCCATGTCATGTGCTGAGGGTTCCAGAGCTGAACACAGTACTCCTGATGGGGTTTCTAGGAAAGTGGAGACCAGGATTCCTCCATTGGAGCTGGGTGTCATCCTCCCTTTTTCATTCTACTTGTCTTGCTAAATTTAAGGGGTTTTTCTGCACACTGGAACATCTTCAGTGGTAGAAATGAGGAACTTTACTACATATTTTATCAACTGAAAGTAATCTGTAATGCTTTGGATGGAGCCTTAGACACAAGTTCCTCTAATCAAGAGGAGGACGGATACGAGTCTCTGTATTTCAGATGTTAAATAAATGGCCAGAAAAGGCAGATAGTTTGAAAGGGAATACCATAGATTAGCTTTGTTTTACTTTTTATCTTATCTTAAAATTTTAGTTGTTTTATTGGACTAAAAATATGCCCTTCTTTCCATCTGTTATTGGTATTACTTTTCATGTCTTTTCAGACAGAATGATTACACTTGTTCATGTACCTGTTCATGTATAACACTCTAAGAATGGCTTTCCTAGATACCAGCTTTGTATAGGATGCTGTTGTCTTCTGCTTTATGCTAACTCATAAAACCCTCGTGTCTTAAATAATTCAACAAGCATCAGCAGATTTTTGCTGCAAGTGTGAACCATGCATTTGTGTTGGGCAATTGACACAGGTAATTCACTGAAAGGTTATATATAGGAATTGCTACCTACAGATGATCGGCTCAAAATGTATGTGTTTTCAGGATTCTGTTTGAATATCATGTTGTGAAGGACTATCTATCCACATTAATTTCCAGGATGGTCTGAAGTGAAAAACATCAAATGCCATGGATTTTACAAAGTCGACTCCTGTTGCATGTCATGCCATGTAGTCTATGACAGTCTTGAAGTCTTTGAAGTCTATGAATGTAGTCTATGAAACCTATTACAGCTCAGAAGTCTATAATAAATGATCTATGTTAAAAAAAAAAAAAAAAAAGACACGGCAATTTGAGATTACTGAATCTTTGTTTATTCTGTAACAAATTCATTTTGTTTTTACACATTGGGAAAATTCACAGAATTGTTGGAGTTGGAAGGTACCTCTAGAGACCATCTAGTCCAACGCCCTCACCAAAGCAGCTTTGCCTAGAGCAAGTTACACAGGATTGCATCCAGGTGAGTTTTGAAAGTCTCCAGAGATGGAGACTCCGAAACATCCTTGAGCAGCCTGTTCCAGTACTTTGCCACGCTCACAGTAAAGAAGCTTGTCCTCATTTATTTAGATGTATTTAGATACATTTAGACTTATTTAGATGAAACCTTCTGTGTTCCAGCTTGTGCCTGTTGATCCTTGTCCTGTCACTGGGCATCACTGAGAAGAGTCCAGCTTTATTCTCCTTGCGCCCACCCTATAGCTATTTATAGACATTGGTAAGGTCTCCTCTCAGTCTTCTCCAGGTTGAATAGTCCCATGTCTCTCAGCCTTTCCTTATAAGAGAGATGCTCCAGTCCCCCAGTCATCTTTATTGCCTTCTGCTGGACTCTCTCCAGTAGTTCCCGGTTTCTTTTGAACTGGGTAGCCCAGAACTGAACACAATATTCCAGATGTGGCCTCGTCAGGGTAGAGTAGAGGGGGAGGAGAATCTCCCTTGACCTTCTGGCCACACTTTTCTTAATGCACTCCATAACTACACATTTGGGTAAATTAGTTCTCATTTTTCAGGTAAACTACAAGGTCCAAGGAATTTTCTTTGAGTATTAACAAAAACAGATGTTGACTATTGTAAATATTCATTCATATCAGGAATATTTTTGGCCTTTTTTTTTTCTTTTTTTAGTAGAGGCATTTGAAACATCCAAGTGGCAAAGCAACAAAACTGGTATTTGAGGTCCCACTGAGGTTTTGAATCAATTTCCTGGCTTTGAAGTTCTCAGTTCATATACGTATCCTTCTGCATGTATATCTGTGTGTGCCAGTTCATGCAGAATAGGACTAGTACATTTCATTAATTTAGATTATTTTTCCTCTTCTTAACGATAGCTGGGAAAAAAATCATATTTTCTTAATTTACTCCATTATTGTAGCAAAGATATGGATGTCATAGGGAAGCATGCATGTTATCAGTACAAGGGTAAAAGAGAGGAGGTGAACAGAGGTGGTAGTGGAATTGAACCAAGAAAATTTGACAGCCAAGTGAAGGGTTGAAGTTAGAGAAAGCAGTGGCAGCTATGTACCGACATACTGAGCTGTTTTGATTTTGTACTACTATCGTACTTTAAGACTTGTTCAGGTCTTATAATTATCTAACAACTTTTATTTTTTTTTAATTATACTTTTAATATTTTTAGGAAAATGTCTCAGAAATAATTTATCCAATGACTTCTGCATGTAGCTATTTTACAATGAAATTGTCTACATATCCGTGAATTAAATAGGCCAAGATCCTCCCTAGAGGGAATTTTTATTGTGAATCTGGCTATCTAATCCATTTAAAATTGGCAGATTGGCAGCGAACTGACACTTCATTAAATTGCGACTTCTGCATACTGCTAGAGTTGGTGCTTCAAGTTGGTTAGTCAGGACCTACTCCTTTAACCTTACTTATACAAGTAATTTTATAAAGGTATAATCTTTAATTGCATATGTGAGGTCTCCAGGTCTCCAGAATAATATATTTTGATTAGTTCAATGATTAACTTTAAATATTATTGCTCTTTTATTGTGCGTGATTCTGCTTCTGGATTTAACTGTGCAATTCTGCACATGTATTAGTCCTTCATTAACAGTCACAATAAATTGTGCAGCTGGAGTGAGATAATTGTATCTGTGGGGCATAGCAAAATGCAAGACAGATATGCCAATTCCCTGAGGTTGTGATTAGTCTATAGGAACCATTCTCCCTTGAGTCTTCCTTTGCTATTAGCCTAAGTCTTTATTGTAGGAAAGACTGAGCATAATGGAAAATTTGTACTTGTAGTCCAAAGACTTTTAAAAAAGTTGTGAGAAGTAGAGGGACAAAATAATTTAACTCCTTACTTGCCACACTTCCTTGTATGGGGTACTACAACAAAGGAAAAAAATGTTCTAATGAAACTTCTACTGACTTCTCCTAAGGATGCTACGTGCCTCTGAATGTACCTATCCAGCTTTAAGAGTTTCGCTGGCAACCTGCCGTCTAGATTCCTCTATCTGAAAATTGGACATTCTCACAGACAACTATAGAAGAATAATATTAGTTCCCAGTTGTTATCAGTGGAAATACAGAGAGAAGTTAGATCTCTTCAGAGTAGTTTCTCTACTGAATTTGGAAATATTTCTTTTCACAAAGGGATAGGCTGTGACCCTCATGGATACAATTTTCATGCAGAAGCTGTACCACCAATCCTGGTAGATTTGCAAAATAATTTACAACAATATATCTTCCAATGATTGATCTATAATGTCATAACAAGTTCAAGTAGGCTGTCGGACCAGATTGCATGGAAAGATAAGATACTTTCATGGATTCACTTATTCTTCTTGATTTTGTAATGGAAATGGAGATGAATTTGCAATTATTTCAGGAGGACAAACAGTTTTGTCTGAGATCTAGCCATCACTGCGTGATGAAAACAAAGAGGGTTTTGCTGGAATAAGGTTAAGTTATCATAGAATATCCTGAGTTGGAAGAGATGCACGAGGATCATCGAGTCCAACTCCTGACTCCAGACAGGACAACCTAGAAGTTAAATAATGAATCTAACAGCATTGTTGAAACACCTCTTGAACACTGACAGGCTTGGGGCCATAACCACTTCCCTGGGGAGCTTGTTTCAGCACTTGACCATCCTCTAAGTGAAGAACATTTTTCCCAGTATCCAGTTTGAACTCCTCCTGATGCAGTTTTTAAATCATTCCCTTGCATCCTATCACTGGACAAAAGAAAAAAGAGTTCAGCACCTCCCTCTCCACTCTCCCTCACGAGGAAGATGTAGACAGCAATGAGTTCATTTCTTAGTCTCCTCTTTTCTAAGATGAACAAACCAAGTATTCTCAGTTTCTTCTTATAAATTGTGCTCTCTAGTCCTTTCACCATCTTCCTTGCCTTCCTTTGGACATATTCTAATATTTCTATATCCTTTTTATATTGTGGAGCCCCAGACTGCATGTAGTAATTGAGGTACGACCACACTGATGCTGAGTGTAGTGGGACAATCATTTCTTTTAACCGGCTAGCTACACTGGGCTTAATGGATATGGTTGGCCCTTTTGGCCAGCCAGGGACAATTGTTGACTCACATAGAGTTTACTATCAACTGAAAAGATAGTCCTAATAGTAATAATCTGTCCACCGTCTTCCATGGTAGTTGGCAACCATCCTTAAACAACGTGAAGCAAGAATAAGCGTGAAGTTAAAACTGACAGCAGAGCTTGTCTCCCAAGACCGCTTAACAATGCATCAGTGGTCACAGCACTTAATAATTGCTCAGACTCTAGAATTTTATTGATGATATTGATGAGTGATGGGGCTAGATCAAAGGATGATTCCACTTCCATCGAATAATCAACTACATGTTCTTTGTTTATGGCAGCTGAGGAAATGCATAACCTAGTCATATACAACAACTCAAATCTCTATTTTGCAACAGCAGAAACAGTAAAAAACACTGAAAACCAAGAATAAGCAAGGTTGTGAGGTATGTCCTTCTAGTTTTAGTAAACAGTAGAATATTTTCTTTATGATTTCCTGACTGTGCTGGGATAGTTGCCAAAGCTAATGTTTTGTTGAGAGATATGAAAGACTTTTAATTAAATGTTCAGGTGCCAAAAGGTTAGGGTAGAATTGTTCTTTCTTTGCAGTTTTTGGAGGGAAGACACAGAAGGATCCTATTAAAATTGCAGAAGAAGTGAACACTTCATGAAGAGAGGCAAATAAAATAATTCCTGAGAGGACAAAAGGCATTTGAATTTTTGGAAAGGTTCTTCATTATTAGGGGATTTTTTGTTGGCAGAATACTTGAAACCATGCGCATAGCAGCCCTATACTTTAGGACTCATGAAAGTCACAAATAAGTCAAGAAAAATGTTACAGTTTCTTTAATCCTTTTACAGCTCCATAAATGTCAGATTTGTTGAGAATTATTGATTTTTTTTCACAATATGTTAAAGAATTGATTCTCACTTTTCTCTGTCTCAGGAAGACTGTTTCACCAAAAAGTCATATTTGTACATAACCAGGTGATGAAATATCTGGTAATAAAAGCACAGTTTATACTTCACAATATATGCAGGTAAATTGCATTTGATACATCTTCAGCTGCAGTAATTGTTAATAATCTTCATGACAACATTAAGTTCAGTTTTTTTGTTTATTGTCTTTATTGTATGTGAAACCATCTCAAAAAAATATACAGCTACAGATGTGTATTTTCCATCTTAACTTCCATGCTGCCTTGTATGAAATCTAACCTTTTGAACTCACGCTTCATTACCTCAGAGGTGCATGGAGGAAAATCTCTTGAAGTTAAGGCAGGCACTAGTTTATTCTAGAATCCCTCTTTCTCATAAACTTCTCACATGATGCACAAATATTCCCAGAACCGCACAAAAGGTTTGCGTCTTCTAGAGTGGTTTGTCTCAGACAGTTTTGAGAGGTGGGAGGTGTTGACACAATGTTTGATTACTTTTCCTCCTGTGTGGATGACTTCAGTCTCAACTTTTGTTCACTGGAATCTCAAGAAAAAATGTATTCTTTGCTTACAAAACATCTACTGTTCCATTGTTCTTGAGGAAATTTGTTTTACTATGTCTCTGGGTTTTTATACCTGGTTTCATGATGACATTATGTACCGATCTCACATTTACTTCATATGAAATTAGTTTACAAGCTTGGTCTTTTGATTTTTCATACATCATTTCACAAAAGCACAGCATAAATTTTAACTTAGCATAAACATCAATGCTCCATGTTTATCGTGCTTAAATGAGCAGTTGCAACTGAGGAAATAGAGAAACAGAGGGACACTATAATAACCTTTGGAAAAATGGCCTAATATTGCATGGTACCCTCAACCACACTTCTAACACACAGCTTTCTCCTCTACTGATCACTCACTCTGGGAATGGCTGGCAATTTAGCTTTGGCTAAAAGTTCCTACTTCCCAGTGAAAAAAAACCAAGAATGCAAAATCAGTTTTGTACCTTGTCTACATCTCCGCAGGCCTGTGTAGTATTTTTCTTTCTGTTGTTAAAATGTATTCTCTTCTCCTTGAGACACCAGTAGAGAAACAAGACCATCTACTATGTATTTTGAAAGTAAGTTCTTTTCCGTATTCTAAGGCAGTTCAGTGTCAGAGTTTGCCAAGACATTTCTTACAGCGTTTATTCCTGTTGAGGTTGTCTTTTCTTTTTCTTGTCTTCTGCTGAATTTTCCTTCTTCACCACTGATACCGATTAGCCTTATCTGTTTAGAAAGCTCTGCCAATATGGGCTAGAGTGATAAAATCTGGCCTGCAGTAAAGAACAGATTATTCAGAAGAAAAAAGCATCGAGTGGTTGAACTAACTAGACACTAATGACTAGGTGCCACAAGTACTGGTGATTGAACATTCTGGAATGAATTATTTATCTCAGCCTCATGAACAATTCTGAGGTACCTGTTGTGTAAAATTAGATAGTGTATTATCAGTCCAAAGTTTAAGCACTGTGTATAACGCTCAGGAGAGCTGAACAAGCTCTTGACAATTGAGTGTTTATTTGGAAAATGAAAAGCTTGTTAAACACCTTAGAAAATATAATGCCAATTTTTTATTATGCATTTTATAGTCATGATGGTTAACAAATCAATTAACATGTTAATGTGTTAGTAATCCCTATCTGGATAGATCTGGCTCAATAATTGTTGCAAGACATCATTCATTTGTATTACTCCAGAGAACATACACTGTCTGAATTCTACTTGTGTTCATTAATTCCTTTCCACTTCACACATAAATATGGTACTTGACATGCTGTCCTTGGTGATGTATAATAGCGATTTGCTTCTGACCTCGAGGTCACTTTCTTTTTCGCATGTGCTACAAGCTGAGATTTCAGGAAGCTTGTATGAATGCTTGTGTCAGAACTGGTGCTTTATAATAACCCCTGTTGCAATGTGATAAACAGTTAATTACTTCTAAGGCTGTACTGTATGCTAAAGATAGACCTTTAAAAGTGTATTTGCTGTGCTACGTGTGCCAAACTTTATTTCATGGACTGCAAGCAGATATCTGCCTACTTCTTTATATACCAAAGCACTTCATACCCAGTTCAGTCTACTTTTTACAGATTAAAAAACCCTGTAACACTGGTTGCTGCTTACTTCCATGGCCTGAGTTTCATGTGTGGGCTCAGACTAAGGACCTGGCTGAGAGGTACTGGCTGCAATGCAAATGAAAACCCTCCACTAGGAAGAGAGAATTGTTTATCATAAAAAGTTTACTACAGCCATTGTAATTAAAAATAAGACTATGGTATATAGCATTTTACTCTCACATTCACATTTCAGTCAATGCCGCAAAATCCCTGTGAAAGTTTGTAAGATGGAGAGTTGTAAGTATGAGAGAGAAGAGAAACAAACTGTTGTCTGGCCTGGAGTGATGGCTGGCAGCCCCGTTGCAAAGGACATTCCAGATACAAAGAAGGAGGAGAGTAGAGCTGTTTGTTCCCATCCCAAAGGCTGGTCAGTACACATATTGGCTGCAATTTCTATTTATCCAGAAGAAGAAAAGAAAAAAAAAATATCAGCAACTATCAGGTGGGAAAACTTGGAAGAGTTAGGAACAGTATGTTCTGTTATTAACTATATGATTCCATTAATACAAAAAACTCTAAGAATCAGGAGATTTTTTTTTTTTTACTGAGAAACATGTACATGGATGTATGAGTCTGCTCCACTTCATAAGTGATAAAGATTAAAATTATAGACAGTAGTTCCAAAAGGTGACAAAGTGAAAAAAAAAAAATAAATCCAGATGAGAAGGCTATAACAATAGTCTTCAAAAGCTTTCTACAAAAACAGATTTTTTGGTTTAGGACACTATGCCCTGTTAATCAACTCTGGATTCCAAGATGTAGTGCAGTAGGGGTATTTGGGAAGTCTCAGAGCACTTTGCGGAAAAGTGGTCTCTTCCACGCTCATCAGCATGGTCCTGGTGCTGCTGGATTCCCAAAACCAGAGTCCTGAGGTGAGCAGGGTGAAATGTGCTGCCCTTATTTACAGACAATTAAACCCAAGATAATTGCACAGGGTTTCTTTTCAAGTTGCTGATAGCTGTTTTTCCTGAATTCCCGACTGTCCTTTGAAAGCCATCGCCAAAACACTTTACAATTTTTGAGCAAGCCTTCAAAACAAGACACAAACAAACATTCCATGACGAGTATTGATGGACAATTATAATGTTGTTTACTACCAGTTGAGAATGTAATCTTAGGAGAATGAATGTTAAAAGAATGTTAAAGGACCTCAGTAGGGCAAGTGTTGCTCCTCTTCTTTATCATTCCTCTTTCACAGGAGTTCCAGGGAGGCAGCCTGCTGGCCCCAGATGGCCTGCTGAACAATTTGCATCTGGCTCTTCTTAAGGGAGTTACTCTTGACGAGCTGAGCACCTGGGAAATGAGAAGTGAATACCTAGAGTGATATCATCATTTCCTCATCTATTGATACGGGAAACATGAGAGCCTGAAAGTGTGAGACTGTGCACTCTTGGGAGACTGGAGGAGCTAGCATGTGTCTTCAGTGCCATGGCATGAATGGCTAAATCCCTTGCTTTGATAACATCAGGGCTCTGCTCCTTCAGATTCAGCAGCAAGACTGTGCTAGTGAGGGGTTCCTCTTCTATTAGGATTTTATCTTTCACATTTGCAGCTCTGAGCAAATATCTAAATATTTTAAATGCAGTGCAGCATTTTTTGTGTCACTGCTGTGAAATACACCACAGGGAAGGGCTTCATCAATTTTACAGAGTGGTCATAGCACAGACAAATCACTGACAGAAGGAGAATGGTTTTCAATTTGTCAAAATGTAGACTTTAATAAGTATTTCCACTGATGAAGAGGCTTTGAAAGGCATGATCTTGTGAGCACTGCAGCCAGAGTGGGGAACTGGAGTCTATTTCAGTTATGCGTAGAATGCAAACAACTTCAAATCCAAATACAATCAAATAAAAGTAATATTAACCTTTTATCTAAAGGGTTCTTCACTTTCATTCTCCTGAGGTTCAGCTGCTTATACTACAGGGTATTTGCAGATCCCAGGGTAACCTTGGTTAAACAACTCATTAAACGTCTGTGTCTCAGTTTTCACATCACTACAAATGGTGATGATAACAATTACTTACTGCACTGGGGCTCTGTCAAGCTTAATTAGATAACATTCTGAAAATGCTGTAAGATCTTAAGTTGGTGACTGTTACCAAATTAAGGCATGGATGATATCTCTGCCATGAGCAGTGTGATGAAAGAAGATGCTCTACTTTTGACTTAGATGTCAACATGTCATGTTGCACCAGGCGCATCTATGAATGGTACCAGGTTTGCATATGATGCCTTATAGTCATGTAGCCTGTGATCCTATATAGAAATGCCATCCTTAATGTATTGTGGATTACGCACTTAAGGCTTGATGTTACTTTTGTACTGATTTCATGCTACAGTAATTCCATCAATTTCAGCTACACCTCACTTATAGCAAAAAGAGTACAGGCTATACAAACTTTTGATATGGTTCGCATTCAGCTTTATAGGATTAATTTTTGCCTTTATAGGAGCAAGTCTTTTCTGTTTTCATTTTTTCTCTTCAGGGTTAGCATGCATAGGTGTGTTTGGTCATTACTATGGTGGATTGCAATTGCTCTTATTACTGTTTGAGTATTTATTGCTGAAGTATCTGGCAGAAATGCAAAAGAAAAAGCCAGGTTCTGCAAGGATGAAATGACTGAATTAGTTGTTCTTCTAAAGCATACTTTCATTTTTCCACAAAATCAGATTTTGCTTCTATTTTTATTCTGCTTGCACAGACATGCACACACTTTGACTAGTCCCTTAAAGCTTTAACCACACTTCCTAAATCCATCACTCTGCTTTGTGCTTTACATCAGCTGAGGAGGGTTGAAACACTGGCAGTCTTCACAAATTCCGCACGTTTGTCCTTGTTCTTGCAGTCCATGACAATTCTGGCGATGACCTCAAAAGCCATCAAAACCACTTTTCCACTGGGATTATTAAAACTATTAAGGATCTCTGTAAATATAGCTTGGAGCTCTTTCTTCTGCAGAACCAGTCATGTTAAAAGGGCTGAAATAACCACCACTTGCTATAAACTGGATGGAGAAGAATATTATTAGAAAGGGCCAGTCCAATTATGCATGTACTCAGCCATCTGTTACAGGGACAGTGAGCTTTGGAGGAGCCAAAGGAAGGTTATTTTCCACTTTCCTTCTTATTTGTGACTTGCCATAGTGCCAGTGTGCAATGTTCCGGTCTTCTTGTAGCCCTTCTTATTGTACCTCTTCTAAGAGAAATGTGGGGCTTCTTGTCTGACAAGAACCAGCTTTCTAGTTCTGGTATATTCCCTGAATTCATTGGCAATCTTCAAGTATTCAAAGCCATGAATGAACAACTTTCCACTTACCTTCCGCAGGCACAGAGCAGCATTTCTAACTCTGAAAAGATCAGCTCAGCGAGTAGAATTTAGGTCAACTAGCAATTTCTTCAAGTGTCCCAGGATGCACCCATCTTTAACATCTTCTAAGATTGCACACAGAATAGCTAAACCAAAATGAAGTGACTGGCAAATTGGTGGGAGAAGTTTCATAATGGTTGTCGTTCTTGAACTTCTCAGTTACCTTACTACTAAGAAAATCAACATTTCTAAAGTCCACTTTGCTCTGATTATAAGCATGGTCCTTGCTCAGTGCCTTAACCTTTGAAATGCTAAGGGTCCTCTATTTGCAGCCCCATAGTCTGCCTTTTTCCATTTTAGTTCTCACCCTGTTGTTGTGCTCTTATTCTGACCACCTTACACCTGCAAACTCCAATGTTATTGTTATGTCAGGTTTCTCATGTGGAGCAATTGGCACCTGCATGGAACTGTCTCTGTAATTCACTTTTTCCCAGTCCTTATTTTGAAGTTTTTGGTTTGCATCAGAGGAAAAACAATACTTGGTGAATAATAATGTAAATAATAATAATTTAAATAGCCAATAAGAATTACTCAATGATGTGCATGCACAAACATCGAAAAAAGATGATTGGGCAACACCTGCAGCTAATCAAAATGTTCCCCAGTCATGCTAATAGTGAGAAAAGTCGTGGCAGGTCCTGATGCAAATTATCCAGGCTTATGAGAAAAGCCTGGGAAAAATCATCAACATTTTTTGTTCCTGATAGCAAACTGGAAGTCATTGTACGCGACTAGCCAAAGACGCCAGAAATAAACTTTGTGCTTGTAAGTCTATCTCAACATCCTTTTTTTGTGAGACGACTTCAAATACATGGTAAGATGGGATTCAAGCACAGGGCAATTTAGGTATTGATGTCACTCATTCTTTTGTTGAGAAAGAACAACAGCACTAAGCCTCAGATATCTCTATTTCTTCAAAACAGGCAGGAGACTCAATTCAGAAACCAAGGTCATTGCAGTCAGGTTCAGTACTTGCTGGTGCAAGAGTGTGCTTTGGTGAAAATGGAAAAATTCAGTCTGTGGTAGTGCTTCACAGTGATCTGTAGGATAAATATGACTGCTATTACTGTTAGAGAAGAAGGAATAATCCAAGGGAGGATGCATTATAGTGCTGGTAAATTGCATAGTCTAATCAGATGAATTCAGAATATTTTTCCCTTACCAAGCTAGAGGAAGAACACCTTCCAGGTAAGCCTCTGGCACTGACAAACTTTTCAACATGGTTGATAAATTTAATCAAGGGGGATTTATTCTCCTCAGTGGTAGCTTTCCGGTTGTCGGGTGCACAGCTGGATTTGGGACAAAAGGTGGACTAATCAGTAATCAGCTGGCAGCCCTGCACGGCCAATTCAAAGCATACAGTGAAATAATGAAAGTTCCACGATCATTTCAAATCAGGTACTCTGCCTGATAAGGCTTGGAGTTTATTTTTTCTGTCAATGTTTGGTAATGTAGTAGGCAGAATGGAATCGTGGGGTTCATGTTGATTAGTTCCTTCTAAAAGACTACTGGTTTACTTATAGCAAAGGCCTGGCTGGCTTCAAAATCAAAAAGTATACACACCCAAGCAACCACAGCTATATAGACGAGGTAGGTAGGTGATTTTTGTGCTGTGAGTCCTGCACTGTACCCTGACTACGTGTGACTAATAGAAGCTGCTATTTCTATTTCTATGTTGGCACATTTATTATTTTTTCTGCTGATGCACAATACATACAGTTGGTTTATCAGCCATATCTATTAGTGGTATTAAATAAAGTGCCTTGCAGTACCCCAGTGTAGAATGTGACTGGAGTTCTTTTGTGGCTTCACTGAAATTCCAGTTTACTTAAGATCTGACCCCTGTCACGAGCCACCATGCTGTGTCTAGGAAAGCCATGAATTTCTGCTGTTTTATTTCTGCTTTACAGCGAATGTGTCGATGATTAGCTGTGCCTTATTTAAGTCAAGAAAAAGGATAAGTGTCACTTTTAGAGTTACTCTCCTTGTCTTTTCTTCATTCTAAACTCTGAAAGCAAAAGTGGGAGACAGGCATCAGGAGATATGTTATTTCCAAGTATATAGATATGTTGGATTTTTGTTTGCTTTTTGGAGTAGAAACGGGAAACTAGCCATTTCTCATATTATTTATCAAGCAACTTTCTACTGATAAGCTTACTTTTCTCGTTCATCAGTGTTATTTAAATCATGTCTTTTACTCAACCAGGGGCATTATTATTGCATATGACTCCTTTCACCTTCATTAATTTACTTCCAGAGGATTATCCTGTCGGAAAATTTTGTAAACCAGCTATCCTAAAAGCCTTCCTTGTGAACTTCCTCACTCAACTTATTTTTGGAGTCGATCTCAAACTATCGGCTATGAATAGTCTTCCTCTGCAGCTTGTAAAAATAGGATTATCCATTCTGGTAGCATTTAATTACCTCACAAAACTTGATGCTTTGAATCTATCTTCTGGGCCATACACAACATCTGGGAGACTAAGTAATGTGGCTGAATGACCAGGAAGATTAATACAGGAGCATAAAAAACACCCATAAGCACTTTGCTTTCCTTATTATGGAATATTATAAACATGACTGTTGATGCCTGGAAAAAAAAAAAAGGCTGAAATTTAACTTGAAAATAATCTGTAATATTACCGTCTTTGCAATAAATACGGTTTGCTGTTCTCCCAAGCTACAGCAAATGATATGTTATTGTCACTCAAGCTGACAGTTAGCAGATGGATGCTGTCACCAATAGTCAAAATTGCCACTGGCCAGGTAGGAATGGTACAGCCGTTACCCTCCACTGCTATAACTGTGTGAAGATGAATGGCTTGGCATTTTCTTGATTAAATTTCAGGCTTCAAGATAATGATGATGAATGATTTTTTTGTTATTTTTATATTTTTTTGCTATAGGAAGGAAATAATGTGCCCATAGAAAGATTTTTTTTTTCTTTTTGCCTGACGAAGACAATACCATAAGGCCAAAAGGAAACTATATTTCGCCAATCTTTAAAATTAATAGCCTAAGTAAAGAGAGAAGCCAAGCCACAAAAGATAGAGAAACTGTGGTATATTTGGCAAGAAAATATATCCCTACAAGCTCAGGCACACAGAGCTGTGTTTGCCATAGCAGCATAATCCCTTTCTCAGTTTTCTTAATGCATTGATTTTTTTTTTTTTTTAACTAATGGTCCTAAATGCCTGCATCTTTTAAGGTAAATAGAAGCTTGAAACAGAAAAATTATCAGACCTTGAAATGGAAGGTCAAACTAACTGATTGCTCCTGCTTTTCTTTTTTTCTTTAAAATCATGTCTAGACTAAGTAATAGTGAAAAAAAAAGTCCAAATAAGTATCAATCTGCACACAGTCTGCAACCACTCTGGAATCAGGTCTTCAGCCAGTGTCTTTAATTAATTCCTGTTTTTCATCTATTAGGAGACAGAGGATGAGGAGACTTTACCCAAACTCTGTTACTTGGGTGTATAAATGCCAGCAGATATTATTTCAAAATTTCTCTGTTTAAGATTCACTTTGTCTTAAACTTTTTCTGTTACTAGAAGCCAACATCACAAACCCAAGAAAGGCTTTCTTGCAGAGATTTCACATTTCCAGCTTACAGTGGCAATGGTGGAACTCCTCATCCCAAACCCTCTTGAGAGACCCTTGTGAGCTCTGTTGTGGTCTCTCCCTTCCATTGTAGTTCTGAAGTGGTATTTCCTCCTAGTTTGATACATAATCCACAGATTGTGTATCCACATCCCTCAAGCATGTATCAAAAGCCTTTGGTTACGAAACGAGGCCTCACTGTGTCCTAGGTCTGCCTGCATGTTCTTACAGCAATAGGTAGAAGAGAGGCGCAATCTTCAAAGCTGTGACTTAATTCTCAGCTTTCAAGCTTGTTGAAATAAGAACTTAGAGGCTGACATTATTTTTTTGGCTCTGCCAGTTGAATTGAGTGGCTGTGAATTGAAGAAAACGTACTGATTATATCAGGTGTTACCAAACCTTTTCCTTGTCCTGCTGTGGAAGTAAGGCCAAGAGCAGAAAAGTGTGGAGGGACTGGACTTTGAGCAATATACTTCTTCCCATTTTTTGCCCCACGAAACAAGCCTTGAGCCAGAACCACTGCAAAGTTAGGATTACCTTACCCTCCCGTGCACGTTTGTTGTCTTTTACTCTGTTTTTACCTTAGCACGCTGTCTTACCCAAAAACCAGTCTCTGGCATACTCTCCATTGCATTACAAACCACAGTTCTCCTATCTGGTCAGTCTGGAGATGTAGACTCTGGCTGAAGACCAGGAAACTCATTTATACTCTTATTTTGGGAATACAAGGGCTTACGTGTCACAGGGGAGGGAATGTCTCAGGAGGGCTGAGAGCATCTCCCTTGGGTGCTTTTCAGCTGGTAGGCACACAACTTCTCTAGCTGCCTGCTTGGCAATGACTTTGTGTAGCCTGAGGGTGGAAATAAATATCTATGAACTATGTCACCCAGAAGAAAGTAAAACTAATTTAGTTTATGTTTCTCCTGTAGATTCATTCCCCTTCCTGTTTTCTGTCTGAACAATGTGAAGGTCAGCATCTGAGGGAGATCATATCACAGCTCTGCAAAAGCCCCCTGTGCCAAATAACAAACAACACAGCTTCAGAAGTGAGAATAGCTAAAGGCTTTACTCTTCAAGGTGATACGTGCATCCACTGCAATGCTTAATAATTGCAATAGAAGCTGAAGGAGCTGAGGATTCTGCAGAATGAGATCATGGCACAAACACAAATGGATAGACATGAGATGGTTTAGGAATCCAGGTATTTTCATGCTGTAATTGCTGTGTTTCTGTTTATTCCTGATCTCTTCTGACAATGTATGTAATAAGTGGTGTTTCAGATTATGGTCCAACAGGAGCACTAATTCATATCTGAAATGTCTGTATGTGAAAACCTGAGAAGTAGCATTTTCAGAAGCACCTCCTCCGTGTTTTCGGCTACTTTCTAGGACTGAAAATGTAAAAATATTAAGAATATGGATTTTCCTTTTTTTTTTTTTCCTTTTTTGTGCCTCTATCTTTGACCATAAGCATCTAAAAAATGGAAAGCTGTGGGAAATAAATGAAAACCAACAATAGATAAATAAAATTTAGTTAGGCCCTAAAAAGGTTTTGTTTAGATGTGGACAATCAGTTTGTTGATGCCAGCTTTTGACTGACATGACAACGTTGTTTTCTGGTTTTCAGACTGTTTATTATTGTACAAACAGATCAGTAATCCTCCTAGCAACCCTGGGGAGGAATTGGTAATTGACTCAGTTTCTTGGGAGAGTGGGAGAACTGCAGCCTCCATGCAAATGTGTGCTGTTCCCAGCTCTCTCTAGCAGAAGACAGCTTTATTGAGAAGACTGGAGATGAGGAGAAAAAGTGGATTTGCTCCAAAGCTTTGCCTACCTGATGTGACACTGCGGACCCTGGCGACATTTACACTGTTTCAGCAAAGTTAGTTGAGAGATTGGCGTTCCCAGAAGATGGACAGCTCCTTGTCACCACCCTCCTGCCAGGTGGAGGGTCCTTGAATCCTCTCTGGATCTGTTGCTGCATTCCTCACACAGTCAGTGCCTAATATGTCCTAGACTCAATAAACCAGACAGCTTAAGACAATTAACTGCTAGGTCTTCACTAGCCCATCTCATATTTTCACAGGGAGCAGACTGGCTCACTGGCTACCTGATCAACAAATTATGTCCTCTGTCAAAGAATAACAACGAGCAGCTGAATGTGGGTAAGGGCAGGTGAGCTCTCCTCTCTGCACAGCTGGAACCTGCTGACGATCTGTCCATAGGCCAATACAGACTCCTCTGGCAGTACAAGGAAAATATCTCTAGTTCTAGAGTGAAGATTTCTATCCCTGGGGGGAAAAAAAGCAACCAACAAAAATTATTTGGTAATAGTGCAGAAGGAAGTCCCAGAAATAGGGAACTCCCTCTGCTCCAAAATTTTGCCATACACCCCATATTGCTTCTCACCACCTTCAGGACTGATGTCAACATTGTTGAAGCTGCTTGGACATGAACTCTGGATGTCTCTCTCAGGCCAGCTACAGACATAGGGATTCAGCTTATAGGTGTAGATAGTGCGGTGGATTTTTCGGGGGTCTGAAACAAATAGGAAGAAAACTGTTTATGATGTTAATGCACTGAAAAGATAAGGAAGGTAGCACGGCAGTATAGCCAAAGTTTTGGTTTGAAAGATCTGGGGCTGGATTAATAACTTTTCACAGCAGGTTTCCAAATCTTTCTTATCACAGTTTATAAAGTAAGTTGAACCATATGACATGTCCAAAAGAAATAAAAAGAACATGTAGGATGAGTTTGAGTGGGAGAATAAACTTATGAGACCTGGCAAAGGTAGCAAACATCTGCAAGAATAAGGAGTCAACACCAGGCCACCAAGGGAAATATACATATCAAGAGACAGAGTGAGTTAAGTCTACATTAAGGAATAGTTTCAGGATCACCAGGAATAAATCCACAGCAGAGAGAAGAACAAGAGCATAAACATGGCAAGGAAAACCAATATCCAACAGAGAATTAGAATGGGAGATGTAAAAAGTTTTGATTTGCAGTTAGGGGACAGTCCATTGCACAAGTGTGATAGAGAGAAATGCTAGTTTATTCTGAAAACAGAGGCCACATCGCCTAGCTTTAGGAAGAAGTTTGTTGGGTTTCAGGATGTTGTTCATAACACTTCTAAATGAAGCAATACATGTGTATTGCATCACATGTGACCCTCTGGCCAGCATAAGGAAATTCTGGATACTTACGTGGGGACTGCGGATACTCAGCACCTCTGGAAAAGCAGGACAGGAACTACTAAGCCAGGTCAGATCCACAAATCACCTTAACTTGCTGTGATACCTTTCTCTGTTTGGAGCACTGGATGCTCCAAAAGGAGACTTGAGATGTGGGGAGCTGACAGATAGCAGGTAATCTCTCTTTCACAATATTGTTCTGAAAGGTGACATCATTGCCCTTCCCTTACCAGCAGTAAGAGCTTCCAAAATATAATTTCATTGAAATATGATGCGACTTGTGACATCTGCCTTTTAAATGCTGGCATGAATCCTTCGATGTCTCCCAACAGGGACAATAATCCTCAGTGAGCTTTCATGTGAATTGCAATGCTGACTAAGCCATGTAGATAAGCAGTACACCAAAATTTTGCTATTTACTGATTAACATTTGCATTTAGGACAGCAATCACTAAGGTGGAGCTGAAGCCAGATATCATTGGTGGTTGAAGAGAAGAGGATGAGGGACACGAACATGTCACAGGTACTGTTGTTACTTGGGCAACTGGAGGAATATAAGATAGTGTCTGCAGACACCAAGCTTGGAATGGTGAAAGTATCCAAGCACAGGGCTGTGTCTTGGATAAGAGCCAAATTTTGTTTTCTTTTTATTTGTGCTTGAGCCAGTGAAAGTATTATTTAGCAGTAGAGGACTGAGCAGGTACTAGGGATGAGTGGAGGTTAAATGGTATGTAAGTATTTTGCCCTCCCCTTTCCTTGCCAGCCTTTAGTAGTTGTACTTTTAAAGAGCAGAGAAGCCAAAATAATATTATAACAAGAAAGCAAAACTGGGATGCTTAACTCTGGAGGGCTGCATTACTATCCTCTTAGTGAGATGAACAGCAGCCAACTACTGTTGTGTCTGAAAACATATCCTGTAAACTCAAAGAGCTAAATCTGAGAACTGGGAACTTAATAATTTACAAAGAGAGCTTGTGAATAATTTAAAGGTTGCAAGAGAGCCATTCCCTGGCCTGAAATTAGTTAGTCTGGTTGCCTTCTTGTACTTGTCAGGCTGGTAGCTCTTCCAGGGACGGGGATTGGGTGTTGTGCATGCTTGTTCAGCACCCAGTGGAGCACAAATGTTGGGAAGAAATAATAATAATAAATCAGTGGTGCCAGCAGCTAACAAATAGCAACCCCAAAATAGAAGAGGGGGCATTTCTTGATGATTCAGGGGATTCTAATCCTGTTGAAGAGAATCATCAAGACAAGATTTCCTCACTCATGGTCAAATATGAGACAATTTTGAGAAAGCACAAATGTCACGTCACTCCCAACAAGACAATTTCCCTGATATTACCAAGTGCCCTTCAAAAGCATGGGGCACTACATACCCTCATTGCCTCAACCACACAGATTCCTTAAAGTAAGAAGTTGGAGGTGGTGTCAGCCTTTCTGTGCACTTGGCTCCTGAGACAGACGAGTGTGATGTGCACTGTGTGTGGCATAATGATGCGACGACAGAAGTAGGTACTGGATAGCAAAAAGGCCTGGCCAAAAAGTTTGAGTCTGTCAAAGTTTTAAGCAACCAAACAGTGAAAAAAAAAAATATCAGGAAGCATTAACTCAAGGTTTTGCTAGCAGCATTGCCTGTATTTCTCTTTCCTCAGAATATCAGAGGTCATTTTGCTCAAAAATAAGCATCACTTCTTTTCTTACAGTTACAGGAGCACAGCAGTTGTCAGACCCAACCCTCTTCCTTCCTCTCCCACTGATCCCAGTAGTTAGACCATCATGTTTTTGCCTTTCTCGAGAGGTGTATCTACTTCTAAGTCAACAGAGAACAGATATCCCAGCATGAGAAGAGCAAGATTCCTTTTGTATAAAATGTCATCTTTCGAATCAAAAGTAAACCCAAAGTTTAAACAGTTGTGTATGGTAAAGAAATACAAGTACACTGTGTGGAAGCATGCTTGGCGTGACCTTTCATCACAAGTTACACTTTGTCTCAGTTTCACAGTTGTGTGCAAGGCTGTCAAATCTTTGTGTGTGAGCCCATCCAGTTGTCTATTTTCTCTGTTGATCATTTCTGAACACCTTTGACAACTTCAGTTACTTTGCAAAAGCATAGACATTCCAAAGGTCATTGCATATCTTTGAACTTCATGAGGGTGGGAGCTGGCGTGAGAAGTTCCTGTTGAGGCCCTGACAGTATGACATTTTCCTTTACTGGCAGACATCATAAAAATTCAACAGGAGAGCTGAACTATGAATCTTCAAGTTCTGACAATAGTTTCATTAGTGCTTGTATCTTCTTAGCGACCAAAGTCAGTCAGCTACAATATTTAAGTCTGACAGTAACCGGACTTTATTAACATGTTACAGAATCATTTGTTCCTTCCTAACATATCCTGAAATTGGAATCTGAAGTATTTTCCAGTCACTATTCTGAATATTTCTAGGCTGTTGCTGCCCATGTGTGAGTTCAGATAGTCTCTGTTAAAAAATGACTGCCCTGTTATGTAGATAAAAAGACATCTTTATCCCATATCTAAAAATGTAATATGGTATTGTTTGTTGTATGTCACACAAGGTCAGTATTATTACGGGATATATGTGTAGGACTTGTTCATCAGCTGTTGTCAGATAAAAATCAGAGTGGCTGGACGTGAAATAACACCTTCAGATATTGCCTGCCTGATAAATATTGAGATTGTAATTGCACCTCCAGAAATCAGCTCTAAAAATAGAGTGAGACAAAAGAAAATGAGATGTGAATAAGAATTTATAATAGTGTTTTGTATAATGTCTCCTTCATTAGCATCCATCTGGACAGAACTGATTAAGTCTCTTAGAACATGTCACTAGGCAGGAGAGACAAAGATGAAAGGATATTCAACAGCAGACAACCAAGAAGTTGTGGCATCAGTCGAATGAACTCATAAACACTGACAACCTACAGGCTGCACTACATTTCCCCTGCTTTACTTCTAACTGCTGCTGTTACATATGTGATACAAAAATACGCTGTTTTCAATCAGGATTTATCTTGCCTGCAGTTCCCCTTGCTGTGTAATGAACATAATCAGAGGGCAATGCACCTCTTCAAAGGCTTAATCCAGACAGAAGGGCCAAAGTTGACAGAGACGCTTCTGAAAGACCAGGGGGAAATGCATTCTGTACAGACAGTTAATTAGAAAAAATGGATGTAGTATTCAGGCTGCTGTACTGAGCTGAAAAACAAAACAGGACAGGATAGATTTTCAGATATCAGGCAATTCATTATCAAACAAACATATTTATGTAGAAAAGATTTGCTGTCCATAATAATATTTTTGAATTAATGGTTTTAATTAGTGGAAAAATAGCAGATTCATACTTGAATCATTCTACAAAGATATCCCACACTCTTTGTTAATGTAGGTGTTATTAACTTTGTAAAGAAGTTAGGCATGGAAGCGCTTTTTTTTTTCCTTTGCAAAATCTTTACCTAAAATATCAAATAAGAAATTTAGCCATTATAAACAAAAACTCAAGCAAATTATGCATTCTAAATTATATGTGCTTAGTCTGAAACCAGGTAGATAATTTCTTAGGCTTTTACTAGGAAACATCAAGAGGGTCACTATAAAGCTATGTAAATTAGAGGAATTTTCTACATTTTTAGCTTTACTTTCCAAAAAAGCAAGGTCTATAAAAACCATTTGTGATTGAACCAAACCAGTAGGAAGCCTGGAAGTCTCAAAAATAGTCAAGTTCTTGAGTTTTCTCTAAAAGAAATCTTTAACATAATTTCTCATCTTACTGGATACCTGAGGCATCACTTGTGAGAGATGTTTCTCAAGACTCTTAAGAGAGGGAAAAACTTTGTTTAGAGCTTACACTTTCTTGGAGGCTACAAAGTGCATGTGAAGAGAAACCCTGCCTATGAGGCAGCATCTGTCTGTGCCCTGTGGAGAATATCTGCAAAGCTACACAGAGTAAAGTAATTTTGAAGATCAAGGATAAGGCTACCAAGTGCTTGGGGGTTGCTGAGCAAGAAGAGGATGGTACAGGAGCCCTTTCCTGTTTTCCTTTCAGGATGGAGAGCATGTTACTAAGAATGGCTGATTTCCAGGGCTTCTGTTGCCGGTGGCTAAGCTGAGCCAGAAAGATTTGGAGGCCCTCTCTGTTTTGCCAGCAACTGCTGTGAAGGGTTTTATTAGTCCAGGAGCACAGTAGAGTTCAGCTGCAAATAGCTGATCCTGTTTTGGGCACTCCAGCCATTCTCCTTCTCCTGGCCGACCCTCGACATCCCTTCCTTAGCAGCCTGACAGCTTTCCCGATTGGGGTGAGACTGGCTCACTCCCAGCGTTTCTCATTCAGGCTGTGGACTGTACTAACCCCACTTTTCTTTTCCTGAACATTTGTATCTTGATTTCCCATGGAAACAAGCCTGGGATAATCCTTCTTCAGCCTGTGGGTCTGTCTCCTCACTCTTAATAACTCTTGAACTCAGTAGCTGTTTCCAGTCAGTTTTGACAGAGAGGCAGAGGTCTCAAAAGTAATTATGTTTTTACCAGTTTTATAAAAACAGACAGTTGGGTAGATGAGGAATGGGAGTAAGAACACTTGCAAATTCACCCCTGGCTTATGTCTGATCCCTCTGGCTTATTGGCATCGCTGATTGTGCCAGCCCAAGGATTGCTGCCAATATATTCTGTGGGAAGACATTGCATGTATTTGTGGTGTTAATGGAGAGTTGTTGTGTAATTTGGCAAATCAAAATAATATCAGAGGACACAAATGGCAAGAAATGGAGGCTTTGTCACATCTGATGCTCGTGGAATTACTTATTCTGCGTGAGTGAATGACCACTTTGCAGCCAACATTACAAAATATATAACTATTCATCAGTTCATGTCTAGTCTGTGAAATTGTTAGTCAAATTGTAGGCCAAGGGAAAGGTTTCTTAGCGGAAGTACTATACCGATAACACGATCTGATCAGTGCTGAAATACTGGGCAGGCCAAAATTGCAGTGAGGTGTAAAATAAGGGGCCTCTGCATTGCTTGCAGTACATTTAAAATCAAAGGGGAACAACTAGTATGTCCTGAACGGGGAAGAGTTGCTATTCCATTGCCTCTACATCTGCCGTATATAATTAAAAGGACTGATGCTGTAATGATGTGTTTTACAGATGGGTTGTTTATGATCCCATACATCAAGAGAATGAAATGATCTCACTGTAAATATCTCCCAAGCAGTGGCATTCTGCTGATACTTAGTAGATTTGATTGTGCTCAGGATGAGGACCAATCAGCTCTGTGAGCAATGTGTGCTTTGAAGCTATCTTTTTTTCTATACAGAGACCCAAAATTGCTTAGAGAGAGTTCCATAAAGAAGCAGCCCCTCTATTATCCCCACAGTGAGGCATGTAGGCAAAATCGTGTTACTATGTAGTAAGCTATTTATGATTACAATCTGAAACAAAGATCCCTTAGCTTCCCTAAATGAGCTCCAAACCTGTTTAAACGGTGCTTACTAGCTTGCAAGTTGTTTTTTGCCTACAGTTCTTGTTGAAAATCATGTCTGTTGTGAAATACAGATATCATCTGGCTTTCCACTGTTTCCCTACAAATCTCCAAAGCTGTGAAACCAGGAAAGTGGGAAGAGAAATGCTTTATAGCATTATGAATGTACTGACATAAATAGTTACTAATCAGAGTGATAAATTTCTGTCTGATCCAAGCAGCAAAACAAAATAAAAAGGACATATTTGTGCCAACATATATCAAAACCCCTTGAGCTGTGCTCCGCTGTCAGACTTCATAAATACTGGATCTGTCATCCCAGTTCAGCTGCAGCACTACAGACAAGACAGTGGGAAAGTATTTATTTGATATGATTATGATGTAAACTTCATGTTTGATTCTTCTCTCTCTTATAAAATGGAATATTAGATTAGATGTTACCACGTGCTCATTGTAATCAACCTTCTTTTCACCGACTTCTTTTTGATCGATAAGAAAACAATTTTGCTTATTTTACTTGAGCCAAGAAGAAGCTAATTATATTCATTTCTGGAAATGTGATGCTATTAAAAATGAGAGAAATGGCTCTGAATAAAATACTGAACTTGGGAAAATGATTATTTCTATTATTAGCAAAGAAGCACATTCTCTCTGCTGTAATTGTGGAGATACTTGAAATAATCTGTCCTCTTTCTCATAATCTTTGTGGAAGGCAAAAAGGAAGTAAGAAGCATCAAATACCTGCACTTGAGACAGATGTACTGCATCTCTACCAGCACTACAACCTGTATGTCAGCTACTCGGTTTAAGGTAGTTTGGGAGGGAGATCCTCAGAGAGAAGAGAGACAGACACTTAAAAGGCATTTCCCCTCGTTCACCTCCTTTTATCTCTTCTCCTGTGCCTGTTTTTATCTCATCTGTCCTTCAGCAGTAGGGTGACATGCTAATGAGCAAATACCCTATGCAACCGTGACCGTCATTGGGGAATAATTAATGCTGGTGCCAAATGCCCTTTCTGCAGTTCATTGGACAGTGTGTGGTTGTGTGTGAGCACATAGGAACTCATGTATATCTGAGGATCAAGAAAAATGACTAAAGATCTTTCTATTTCCTATGCTCTGTAATGAGACAGTAAACATCTGACATATTCACATTGCTCCAGTTCAGCCCTTTATCCCTTCTAAAGAGTTATTATGCAACGGGTTCTCCAAACTAACTTTTCACATGGGTTTCTACTGAATATAATTTCATATTTGCAATGGGAGTGCATATTAGTTGAATATTTTTCATTCTGTTTTCTTTCTAGAAGTTATTTTGGATGTATCCTTCTGGAGAAAGGCAGTGGCATCATACTGAAGCAAACAGTCAAAGATATTTAAATTTGCTTCTAGATGAATGCAAGCAAATGTCAAGGTGACAGCTTTCTGGTGTTTACAGTTTCATCTTCAAATGTTGAACTATGCATTTATTCTATTTATTATGTGTTCCCGTGACAGCTTTTAATTTACTCCAGTAATGCAAATGGTGCTTTCTCAAATATGTAAGCAATAAGAAAGCTATAGACCTAGAGACAAGAGCAATGTTTGTTCATGGGGAAAAGATGCTGTGGACATTTCATTGAATGCGAGAATTGTAGAGAACAAAGGTGATGTACAATACAGTTTTCCTGTAAGTAGGAGAGTCCGCTCTAAAGCTCTGGTGTACATAGAATCATAGAATCACTATGGTTGGAAAGGACCTCCAGGATCACCTAGTCCAACCTTCATCCCAGCATCCCTAACCACTAGACCATAGCCTCAAGTGCTATATTTACTTGTTTTTTAAACACCTCCAGGGATGGTGACTCTCTGGGCAGCCTGTTCTAGTGCCTAACCACACTCTCAGGAAAGAATTTCTTCCTAATATCCAATCTAAACCTCCCCTGGCACAACTTGAGGCCATTTCCTCTCGTCCTATCATTAGTATTTTGGGAAAAGAGACCAGCACCAGTCTCACTACAACCTCTTTTTAGGTAATTGTAGAGAGCAATGAGGTCTCCTCTCAGCCTCCTCTTCTCTAGACTAAACAACCCCAGCTAGCTCAGCCGCTCTTCATAAGGCATGTTTTCTAGACCTCTCACCAGCCTCGTTGCCCTTCTTTGTACCCGCTCCAGCACCTCACTGTCCTTCTTATCCTGTGGTGGCCAAAACTGGACACAGTACTCAAGGCACGGTCTCACAAGTGCCGAGTACAGGGGGACAATCACCTCCCTACTCCTGCTGGTCACANGGGATTGTACTGATCTCCATCCCTATCTTCCAGCTCAGGGGCCTGAATACTATGAAGGTAACTGGTCTGACTGTTAAAGACTGAGGTAAAGAAGGCATTAAGAACCTCAGCCTTTTCCTCATCCTTGGTAACGATGTTCCCCCTCACATTCAGTAAAGGATGGAGACTCTCCCTGGTTCATTTGTTGTTGTTAATATATTTATACAAACACTTTTTGTTGTCTCTTGCAGAGGTGGCCAGGCTGAGTTCTAGCTGAACTTTTGTCCCCCTAATGTTCTTTCTACATGCCCTAACTAAATCCCTATACTCTTCTTGAGTAGCCTGCCTCTTCTTTCAAAGGTGGTAGACTCTCCTCTTTCTCCTAGAGTCCTAGCAAAAGCTCTCTGTTCAGCCAGGCCGGTTGTTTTCCCCTCCAGTTTGTCTTATGACACATGGGGACAGCCTGCTCCTGTGCCTTTAAGACTTCATCCTTGAAAAAAGTCCAACCTTCCTGGACCCCTTTGCACTCTAGGACTGTGCCCCAAGGGACTTTCTCAACCAGTGTCCTAAACAGGATGAAGTCTGCCCTTCGGAAGTCCATGGTAATAGTTTTGCTGCCCCCTCTCCTTACTTGGCCAAAAATTGAGAACTCTGTGATTTCATGGTCGCTAAGCCCAAGACAGCCTCTGACCACCACATCACCCACCAGTCCTTCTCTGTTTGTAAACAGTAAGTCCAGCAAGGCACCTCCCCTCGTGGACTCACTTACCAGCTGAGTCAGGAAGTTATCTTCCACACACTCCAGGAACCTCCTGGACTGCTTCCTCTCTGCTGTGTTATATTTCCATCAAACTACTTTACAAGGTTGCTTCACTGTCACCAAGAAATTTTCTTAAAGAACATCTCACGAAGTAAAATTTAAATAATATAAACCTTTTTTTCTGTATTACTTAAGAAAAATATTTGGCTTTACATATTTTAAATGCAATTTGTTTAGAAAATTGCCCCAATTTCATTTTCTAGAAGTGAAGAACACCTCCAAGTAGAAACAGTTATTCTCATTTTTCATTTCAGTCAACTGAACTTTTTAAAAGTTGACATTTCAGTCAACTCTTTTTCAGCAAAATTTATTCTTGATGTGCTAAAAATATTTTGAGGATGGTTACTTGAGAATATGTACTTGCAAGCTCCTTTTAACAATTTTGTATAATGGTATTTCTGTTCATATTCTCTACAAAAATATCTGTAATGGAAAAAAAGTCCATATACTATGATGTGTTTGTACCACAAAGAGTATCCAGTGGCAACACACAGTTTGGACAATGTCATAGCTAGAACAACACATTTTTCCTATGAAGATCCCATTTACATATAATAAAATTACATGTGTCCTAGTACAGTATAATTATTTTATATTATATAAATAAAACTTTACTCAAATAGGTGTAAGGGCAAGTATGTGACCACCTCCTACAATTTAGTTCCTAAAACAACTAAGCACTGAATTAACATACTCATACTGGCTACAATCTAAAGCTCATTAAAGATGTTTATAAAGGGAAGAAACAACAAAAATATTTGTTTCTATTTTTTTAATTTTATTTTTTTTTTCTGAAAGATGATAAAATGCCCATCACACAGGGCACATCATCTTCACAGATTCACATAATGTTAGGGGTTGGAAGGGACCTCTGGGGATCATCTAGGCCAGCAGCCCTGTAAAAGGAGGATCACCTAGGGCAGTTGCACAGGAACGTGTCCAGGCAGGTTTTAAAAGTCTCCGGAGAAGGAGACTCTACGAACCTCTCTGGGCAGCCTGTTCCAGTGCTCTGTCACCCTCTGTTGTGGGGGCAAGAGGAGTGTATAGGAGACGTTTTTCCTCTTTGTTGTACAGCTTTGATCAAGGCTCTATTTGCCACAAAAATGAGTGGAATACACTTTGCTCAGATAAAAGCAGCTATACAAATTTATTAATTTGTTTTATTCATTAGTAAAAGGTCAAAAAGTTGATTAAGGTTCGATTGATGGCAAGGTCACTACATTGCTTACTACAAGGCAATTAATTAAAAATGAATAGGTGTGATTACAAATATACAATCAAAATAATATTATTTTTGGATTGAAATAGGTGGTCACTGTGGGGATTGTGGCTGGAAAAGAGGAAAGGGTAG
>VWZK01005895.1:7860-26906 GCA_013396935.1 Baryphthengus martii
GCCCGGGCGGTGCCTTTGCGTGGGGTGCCGGAGTGTGCCGCGCTGCCCTCCCTATCCCCGACCTGCCCGGAGTGGAATTTGCTCTCGCTCTGCTCTCGTCCAGACGCCGTGGGTCCGAGCACCTTTCCTCTCCCCGATTCATCTCTGCCCCTAAATACAGACGGAATCGTTCCTTCAGCCCGGGCCAGTCAGGAGAATGAGCTTGATGTTGCGTGTGAGGCGGGGCGGGGGGGAATCCGCAACACGAACCTTCGGTTAGGCTATGAGCCTAGCACTCGTCTTTTACCAAATTGTTAGGTGCAAAGGAAGTTGCACTCCTTGACTAATACATGAGCAGAAGAATGACTAAGTGCGGGACTTCTTTCATACCTGCTATAATTGCCTTTTTCTCCTGTGTCTTTCTAGGGTGGATTTGCCAAATGTTATGAGATGACAGATTTGACAACAAATAAAGTTTATGCTGCAAAAATCATTCCTCACAGCAGAGTAGCAAAACCTCATCAAAGGGAAAAGGTGTGTGTGTCTGAGACTTTTTTCCTTCCTTAAACTCTTTGTGTGCTGGATTGCCCATCCCTGTTCCTGAAATGGTTCTGATAGAGCTGTCTGCTCAACCTTGTGGACACAAGGTTAACACTACTTTTTTTTCCCCCTCTTGTCTCTTCAGATTGATAAAGAGATTGAGCTCCACAGAATGCTTAATCATAGACATGTTGTGCAGTTTTATCACTACTTTGAAGACAGAGAAAATATTTACATTCTTCTGGAGTACTGCAGCAGAAGGGTGAGCATCAAATGGGAGAAATACAGTATTTATTTACATGGAATCTGCAACTAATTTAAATGTGATGTGTAAAAGGTATTTTTGTGGCTTCTTTAGCTGTTGTTTCTTCATATATTGTTTTACTTCTAAGATGAATCTTCTACATGAATGTTCAGTGACGTTTCTGCCTTTGTTTTTTTCCTCTGCAGTCAATGGCTCACATCTTAAAAGCGAGGAAGGTATTGACAGAACCAGAAGTACGATACTACCTCAGGCAGATTGTGTCAGGGCTAAAGTATCTTCATGAACAGGAAATTTTGCACAGGGATCTTAAACTAGGTAAGTTCTGCAGCTTGATGACTTCAAAACACCTCGAAGCCCTGTCAGCATTATACCACTTCACACTTTTATGGCGATAGTTTAATTAATAGAATCAGCTCAGTCTGTCTTTACAGTGGAAACTTGGAGTGCTTAAGGGATGACATTAAGCATTCCTACTTGAAAAAAAAGTCTTTGCTAGCTTCTGGATTAGAACAAAATATGACTCAGCACCTGTGGCAAATGCATTCCTACCTTGCAAGAAAAGGACTAACTGGAATTCCTCTGTCTTCTAGGTAACTTCTTCATTAATGAGAACATGGAACTGAAACTGGGTGACTTTGGCTTGGCAGCTAGACTGGAGCCGCTGGAGAACAGGAGGAGGTAGGAGCATCAAAAAATGTAAACTAGTAGTAAATGAAAACAAATTCATTTAGAAATGAGCAGTCCTGTTCCATAGCAAAAGCTAATTGTTTGTGGGATCAAGGTCTTACCCTTCTAGAAAACAGGCTGCCATCCTTTGCCTTCTGCTTTGCCTGAGTATTTGAATAATAGCTAATGCCAGGGGCAGGGAACCTGACTGACAAATACTACAGATATGAGTCTGCTCTTTCTGTATTGTGAAGAAACCATGAAACACGTCTACACTATTAATGTTCAGACAGCTTCTCTTTAGGAGTCTCTTAAGTTCTTGTCCAAACTTGAGAGAAAAACATGCCCTATGAAAAAACCCCCTCTTTTCTTCCTATCTGAAATACTAACTGGCTCTGTGGCCTCTTTGATTTACAGAACAATATGTGGCACACCAAATTACCTCTCTCCAGAAGTCCTCAACAAACAAGGTCATGGCTGCGAATCTGACATCTGGGCCTTAGGCTGTGTAATGTAAGTACTTCACTGCCTTTGAAATGAAGTATTTCTATCACTGGCTTAGGTTTTTAAGAGTTCAAAGGGGATGTAGTACTGGATCAATTTGCAGACCTTTATACATGTGTAGCCCAAATGCAGAAATTCTTCTTCACGTTAGGAGACAGACAAAGCCTTTTCAGTAGTTGTAAATAAGTATTGTGGGTACATAAAATAAAATGTTTCTCTTTGCTTTTGAACAGGTACACAATGCTGTTGGGAAGACCTCCGTTTGAGACCACAAATCTTAAAGAAACATACAGATGTATAAGGGAAGCAAGATACAGCCTGCCTTCATCTCTCTTGGCACCTGCAAAACACTTAATAGCTAGCATGTTGTCAAAAAATCCTGAAGATCGCCCCAGTTTAGATGAAATAATTCGACATGAATTTTTCATACAGGTTTGTACTGTTTAGTGTTGTGGCTCAAGATACCAACCCTAAAAATGCAGTCACCTAAAAATTACTTTTTATCTCATTTCCACAGGGCTTTACACCTGATAGACTTTCTGCTAGCTGTTGTCACACTGTTCCTGATTTCCATTTGTCAAGTCCTGCTAAAAATTTCTTCAAAAAAGCAGCTGCTGCTCTCTTTGGTGGTAAAAAGGATAAAGCCAGATACTTTGACACACACAGTAAGTGAATTGTAGCTACACTTGAAACTTAGCTCTATGCCATCAATGTCATGCTAGGAATGCACAACAATGAGATGGCAATGGAGCACTTGTGTTTGTCTGAATGCTTGCTTGAGTTGGTTTTGACCTTTTTTCAGTAAGTAGGATGACAGTCTGCAACCTACACCAAATTACATAAATTTATGCTTTTTGCAGCATATAGACCATCTAGATTGGTGATCCGTTAGTCTGCAATGTCTATTAAAGTTCAGTCTTAGTAATATATGTAATTGTAGTGCTGTTCAGGGAGACTATGGCAGGTTTGGAAGAAGTTACTGGAAGGAGACAGTGTGCTTTCTGCAGCTAACTTGTTAGGCTTTCTGTAATTAAATTGCTTCCTGGTGCAATGTTAAATATTTTCTCCTGTATTACAGACAGACTGACTAAAGAAGATGAGGAAATCTACAAGCTCAGGCATGATTTGAAGAAGACATCGATAACCCAGCAGCCCCACAAACACAGAACAGATGAGGTAAATGCAAGTGCAGTTCAATTTAAATCCAATAACAGTTTGGTGGAGTAGCAATAATTGAATTATATTTGACTTGGATATCAGAGCTGGGCCTGTACACAGCATAATCAAGCTTAAACGATTAGCCAAGTTGCTTTAAGAGGGCTTATCCAAGCTTCACCAAAGTATGGTAGCCTTTGTAGGGAGACTATCAATTTTGGCTTTTGAGTGAATATACTATCTGCCTAGACTCGATTGTTATTTGTGTGGTAACTTGTCTGCCAGGTGCTCTTTCCCAATATTCCAAATACAGGGCTTTGCATCATGATTAACAAGGACTTCTTAAAGAATAAATTGCTGAGATCTAATTCTTACCATTTGGTTTTCAAACCTGCACACAGCTATTCTCTTGCTAGGGCAGGAGAGTAGAGGACTGATAATAGTATGTAAGATGCAAATTGAAGATCTAAAGAATGGAAAGACCTGGTGTGCTGCTTTAAGCTCAGTATTACAGCAGCAGTTTATATTTGTTGAAACATTAATACCAGTTTCCCTAGAATTATGGTTTGAGAAACAGGAGAGCCTTGCAAAGCTTGCGTATAAACCTTGGCTTGTGTTATGTTTGATGTTTACGTGTCTGACATCTCTTCTAGGAGATCCAGCCTCTTATCACAACAGTAGCGAAGCCGGGAGCATTGCCAGAAACAAAGCAGATTGGAGACTCTATTCGGATGATAGTCAGAGGAACTCTGGGAAGCTGCAGCAGCAGTAGTGAATGTAAGTGCAGTGAAATGTAGTCTCCGATTCTAAATCTCACCTTTATTTTCATGTCTCAGACTTAAATGCTTAAAATGAACAGCTCTTTTCTTCCTCACCCTCTATTTTTGATGCTCTAACTCTTTACACCCAATGTTTTGGAAGAATTAAAAGTGGAAAGCCCTAAAGGCTAAACTTCTTTAAACTGCAATCTACAAAAGTTAAAGCTTTAGAATGAAAGACTCCTCTCTGTGCTTTTGTCAGTCTAATAATCCTTCTCTTTCAGGCCTGGAAGACAGTACCATGGGAAGCGTTGCTGATACAGTTGCAAGGGTATTGCGAGGATGTCTGGAGAACATGCCAGAGGCAGACAGTATTCCCAAAGAACAGCTGACAGCATCCTTCCAGTGGGTTACAAAATGGGTCGACTACTCCAACAAGTATGGTTTTGGGTACCAGCTGTCAGATCACACTGTTGGTGTCCTTTTCAACAATGGGGCACACATGAGCCTTCTGCCAGACAAAAAGTAAGAACAATTACAAAACCAATAGCTCACTGAAGTGGCTTAAACATGAAATGTTTTTATCTCATCTCTAACTTGCTTTCTTCCATTCTGGTCTTACAGGACAGTCCACTACTATGCTGAGCTGGGCCAGTGCTCTGTTTTCTCAGCCACAGAGGCTCCTGAACAGTTCATTAGCCAAGTAACTGTACTGAAGTATTTCTCCCATTACATGGAAGAGAACCTTATGGATGTAAGTTCAGCACTTTCTGGCTCTTGAGCTATAAAAATACACTAACTGTGAACTTGTTGCTTAACACAGTGTCTGTTCCCTTTTGTAGGGGGGAGATTTGCCTAGCCTAACAGATGTACGCAGGCCCAGGCTTTACCTCTTACAGTGGCTTAAATCTGATAAAGCATTAATGATGCTCTTCAATGATGGCACTTTTCAAGTAAGTTTTGGTAGCATCAGCAGAGAAAATGTTTCTGTAGTACTTTATAGCAATAAAACTAGATAACTGCCAGAAACTGAGTAAGTATACAAACAGGAGCTTCCTTCTCTCCTACAGGTGAACTTCTACCATGATCACACGAAAATCATCATTTGCAATCAGAGTGAGGAGTATCTCCTTACCTACATCAATGAAGAGAGGATATCCACAACATTTCGTCTGACAACTCTTCTGGTTTCTGGATGCTCATTGGAACTAAAACACAGAATGGAATATGCTCTGAACATGCTGCTGCAGCGATGTAACTGAAGGGGTGGACCCTGTTAAGTGAAACAGACCTTCTTGTTCACTGTGAAATTGACAGTGGAGATGGTGGAGCAACTAGTATGTTGATGATGGATGTGTGGTGGTACGAAAACTTGACTGTCCAAGTGTGCTGGGCACACGTCTGTTAGACAGAAGCCTGAACCTACTGTTGGACTAAAATGGTGTGACAAGGAGTCCTTTGGATCATAGTTTTCCTTGCTTTGTGTGTGTATGTGTTAAAGATATTTTTGACTTGAACTCTGAGCAGAGTGTGACTGCTTTCTCTGTAAGAGCATTTCTGATGGAGTTAAACTGTGAATATGCATCTGAAAGGGAGTAAATGGGGAGATCCATTGTTATGGAACAGCTGTAATAAGCAGCTTCTGTCTGCTTAACTGTGAACTATGGCCATATTCTTCTTTTTACCTTATTTTTGAAAAATACCCACACTTGTGGCTGGCAAAGTGCATTCCTTGTTAATTTTTTTATTTATTACAGCCTAAAGTGAAGTATTTATTATACAACTTTTTTTCTTTTGGACCTTGGCATTTTAAATATAAATATCGTCAATAAAGACAATGGAAATCTGAAGCATCAGTCTCAACTTGTTTGTGGGTTTTTTTGACAATACAGCTTACTCCAAAGCATGTTAACAAATCTTGCACGTCTGCTTTCCTTGTGCCATAGGATATGAATGACAGGCTCTAACAGTTAGAAGTTTGTCTGTGTCTATGTAAACTTGTACTCAGAAGCACGAAGATGCTGCTGCTAATTGTAGCAGCAACCCTAAAGCAACTGCTGACAGAGCTTGCAAAGCCATGGTTTAGACCTTGACAGGTGGTGATTGTCCTAGGACCTAAAATCAAAACTAAGGATCTGGTTCAGATACTACATTCCAGAGTTGATACTGATACTTTACATTGACTGAAAAGAACTTATTTCTGGATAAAACCTGGTAGACAGTACCTCTCATAATGAGCTGTATAAGCTTCTTGCTGTGAAAGCATGGTTCTTACTCCAGTCCATTGATGAATGTTCTGACACCTCAATGGTAAAATGAGCTGCCCGTACCTATCACGGCCTCTCTATAGTGCTTTCTTGTGTATCTTTCCACCTCTGTTTAAAAGTTACTATAAGTACTCTATAGTTTAAAGTAGTTGAGGAAAGCATAGGGATGACCTGCTGCTTAGTGCAATCACACTGATAGTAAGCGTACACTTACTAGAGCAATATAGCTAAATTGAAGGCAATGCCATTTGTCAGTTAAACTGTGCAACTAGATGGGATTATTGAGGTCTCGTGTCTCGGTGCAGGGGGCTAATATCTAAGTGTGGGATGGGCTTCTTTCTAGATACTATATATGACCTTGACCTATATAAACACGTAGCAGTCTTCCAGCAACTGTTCAGATGCAGCAGCAAGCAGTTCAATCACTTATTTGGACTAATCTTCATATAACTGAAGTCTGTTTTGAAGGCCTCAGTTGCCATCAGTGTTTCAGTCAAAGCAGCTAAATGCAAGGAGCAGGCAGTCAACATAATAAAGTGCAAACTAAATAAAGCAGAGATGTCAACCCAAAATAGTGGACAGAGGAGGGATCACTGGCTTGCTTCATCTCACAACAAGTGTGTACAAATGTGATTGTTTTCCTTGTATTGAATACCATGCGTTAGGTAATACTTATTCTCAAGTCTAGACAGGAAGACCTAATTGAGTTCTTCAGATGGATTCATTAATGTAACTTTAGGCAGTTCAGTGAAGTTAAATATATACTTGCTATAGCAGGCGGAATTGAGCTTCCCAGTTGTCTACTTTCTTCAAGTTATAATAATCGATTTTATTCCTGGGACGCTATGATTTACCTAATTCTGCCACATGCATACAGCCACCGTTGAGCCATTTTCTCTTATAAAGCAAGATCTCACTTGTTTATAACGCAAGTAAGCATACAGTTTATGTGCATTTGAAACAAAAATTACTTGAGCTGTAGTACGTAACTTCTTCAAATGGAAAAACAGGGCTTTGTCTATGTGCTGAAGAAAGTGTGAACCTTTACTTCAGCTACTATAACTTCTTTGAGTATCAAAATCATGTTTCTGTGTCTGAAATTCAGCCTAGTGTAAGCAAATAAACTGACTTCATGTACAGGATGTTTAACAGTGATGTAAGGGCCCCAAATCCTATTGTAGGATGATGGATGTGTCTGGACAGTTGTAATGCACCTCACTCACATACAGTTATGTGAATAACTTATTTGTATGCAATGTGTATGTGTGGTACCGGGAGGCTTGGTGCTTTCCAAATCCTTCTGTATCTTTCTGGTTAATGCTCTATATCATTACATCACTTTTTATATTCATATTGCAAAATAAGAGAAGTGTTTAGACCAAGTTAAGGAGAAGTACCAATTTCAAAGTGCACTAACTTTAGTAGTCCCTCAGCCCAAGAAGAGAAAGCTGCTATAAGATTTGTAATATACGTAATAGCATTGGGAACAAAAGTTCTGAAATTCTTTCTCAGGCTGGATTCTGTCTTAAACAAGACATTGTTAGTCCACTAATTGACTTTCTTTACCCAATCACGTACCATCTCTGTTGTAATTCTGCACATAGCAAGATGAATATTAGAAAACTACTTGTCCACATGTCTATACAGCAAATGTCTTGCCTTCTCTTAAAAGAAAGTTATATGGTATGGATCTTATGCTTGTCAGGTAGTGATCCTAATCTTCCAAACTGAAAACAAGAGCAGACACAACCTAAGAGTTTAGCTTGGAAACATATATACTTGGATGAAAATGTGAGGATTAAAGGACTAGGTGAAAGTCAGCACCTAGGTTTCTCAGGTATGAGTTATGGATACAGGAGATAGCATTGCCAAGAAAAAAAAAAAGTATCTCTTGTACTTTTATCAAAACATCTTTATCAAATCTTAAAATATATCTTTGCAAATATATTTACAGCTCAGTGTACTAACATACCAGCAGCAAACAAATCAAGGAAACAATTCAAATAGGTCATGCTTCAATATTAATGTAATGTATTACCCAGTGATGCCACTAGTCACCCAAGTGTTTTACGGCATTCTGTAATCCATTGAAGGTTTTCTGAAATTACTCCATTTCATTAAATAACTTAATATACAGTATATAAGGGGAAAAAAAATAGAAATTGAAGAGTTTGGGTTATGTGTTACTCTGCAATACTGAACAAATTTTCTGATATTGTCCAGGGCACTTTAGTCGCTTTAAAGCTATTCCATTACTTCTGTAAATAGATTGGAGAATTATCTTTCAGCTGCCCATCAATAATGGCAAATTTCATGCCTGGTTAAATTGATTAGATGGATTCTAAGTGTAAATGTGAATTTAAAAAAATAATAAAATTATGGGTTCTTATAAGTAATTATGAACTAGATGCATAGCTAAGGAATCGACCAGAATCATGTATGGTATAGACCGTAGCTTTTTTTCTTTTAGTCTGTTTTTATACTCTTTATGCTTTATTAATAACATCAGTAGTGGCAGACATGTCTTTGAATGATCAGAATGTTAGACCAATGCATATAAATTACAAGGTTAAACTCAATTTAAATATACAGTATTGAAAACAAATATCATGTTTCATCAGTGTTTAGAAAAGGATAATAGAATGTAAAGACTTAGCCTCTGGGATTTATTGGTGTAATTTAACTTCAATATGGAAACAAAATTGATTTGAATTATTCTGTCATACTGACATAGAATCAGGCTAAGTTTGAAACTATTGCTTTTTTTTTTTTTCTGTTTGCTTTTTTTTTCCCCTACCGTTAAATCAAGGGGTGGGGGGGAAATATTTCATATTGTCTGAATCATGTAGATATGATCTGGAGTAAGATATTATCTTAACTAAGCATTTACTGCTCTTTCCTACTTACTATTTGAAGAAATGCCTGAAACTGTCATGACTGTAACATAAAGAGTTAATGAAATCCATAGTACCTTACACAGAGACATTGTTGGTACCAAACTGGTCCAAGTAAGGACTTCTTAAACAATTGATGAAAACCTCAACAAGAGCCAACAATGTGCAAGTTCAGTGCAGAAAGCCAACTGTATTCTGGGCTGCATTAAAAGAAGTGCGGGCAGTAGGTTGAGGGAGGTGATTCTGCTGCCCTATTCTGCTCTTGTGAGACCCAACCTGGAGTATTGCATCCAGTTCTGGAGCCTCCAACACAAGAAGGACATTGAACTGTTGGAAAGGGTCCAGAGGAGGGTCACAAAAATGATCAGAGGGCCACAGCATCTCTCCTGTGAGGACAGGCTGAGGGAGTTGGGATTGTTCAGCCTGGAGAAGCGAAGGCTCTGGGAAGACCTTATAGCGTCCTTCCAGGATCTGAAGGGGGCCTACAAGAAAGATGGGGAGAGACTTCTTAGAAGGGCTTGTAGTGATAGGATGAGGGATGTGGAAGGTCCAACCTGCTCCACAGACAAAACAGACAGAGCACCCAGGGGATGCTGAGCAGTTTGGGCCTCGGCCTTTCAGCGGCACCTCGTGGTGCTTAACTGGCACCTCAAGATCTAGACCCCTTAGTAAACAGACTCAGGAATTAGGCTTATCCAGGCTTGTCTGTGTTTGTCTGGGTTCATCCTTCAGCCCGTGACAATGACCACAGTGCACCTTCAACTGGGGTATAAATGGGTTCCTGCCTGAGAGCCAGAGGAGTTGATTGTGTGCAGAATGGCAGGCCTGGCAGTCAGACCCTCCCTTTGGACATGCCATGCAACGATAATTCCATGGATTGAGTGAGCCTTGTCTCCCCCTTTGGATGAATGGTAACTCGGGCACTCTGGTGTTGAAGGTTTCCCAGTTATGAGTAAGTGTGTGCCCATTTTGGTTCATCTTTCCTTAAAGTTGATAATTAGTCGTGTAATAGTTAATTCCCAACAGACATCCGAACCTGTACTTGGTCTGAAAGAGTGCTGGACAACCCTGGTTGCAAAAGACTCCCATTTTTGGATAGCAGCTACTCTTTGTTTTGTGGGTGCCTCCGTGACAAGGGGTAATGGCCTCAAATCGGAAGACGGTAGATTTAGTTTAGAAATCAGGAAGAAGTTCTTCATTATGAGTGTGGTAAGACTCTGGAACAGGTTGCCCAGGGAACTTGTGGATGCTCCATCACTTGGATGTGTTCAAGACCACGTTGGATTGGGCTTTGAGTAACCTGGTCTAGTGGGAGATGTTCCTGCCCATGGCAGGGGTGTTGGAATTAGATAATCTTTAAGAAAAAGCAATAAAGTACTTTACAGTTGCCTCCACAAAGAATTATGAGTGAAAGAACTGACTAATTTCCCAGCATTGTGCCAGAACGTAGTGCTGCCTTTTTTTTGTGGTAGGCCAGAAATAAGAATTACTCCATGTTCTGCCTCCCTTTTTGTCATGAATGTTCCTGAAAATGACTGCTTATTTCTCATCGACAATTTCAAAAATCAGGTAAAGCAGAGGGTGGAATAAGTGTGCTCTGTGATTAAGTGGGGGATGTGTATCTCTTTATACATTGAGAATCTTGGGCAGAGATGGACAAATAAAGCAGAGGGAACCAATAGTCTACCCAGAGCCCAAAACATGCACGATGCCCTGTTTCTCCTCATCGTCTCTTTTCAATGACTTCAGCACATCCTTTGTAGTCTTCCCACCAGAGAACAATCCCGATCTCTTGGCTGACCTGTTAGAATTAGCTCAGAAAAATACTTATATTCTGACTGTGGATATTGAATATATAAATAGTTCAGATTAAAATTCTTTTTAATTCAACAATTTTCTTTTTTTTTTTTTTAAAAAAAAAGATAAAGTTAAGATACTTGCTCCACAGCATATTTAGTGCTTTACTACTATTCTTAGTAAAGGTCTCAGCTAATCCTTTTTTTCTCCTTGGTGATCTCATTTCTATCCTCCCTCTGATTTTCTGTTCATAAACACCAGCTGATACCCTACCACACAGCTAGGTCTTCCTAGACACAGGTGACTCCAAAGTGCTATTTTAATTCAAATAACCCATTTAGAACCTGTTCATCTTGCACATCTTTCCTGTGGATCATTCTTCTGAAGGACTCAATTCACAGTATTCCACATCAAATGACCATAGTATCAACACTGTTAACAAGATGAATAAAAGAAACATTGAGGTCACCTTTTCAGTCTTACTGCAGTCTCAGGAAGACTTCAACTGCTCCTGCTAATGTTTCAAATACTGCTTTCACAGACACAAGCATTAGAAATAAATTAATAGCTAAACTCTGACAATTCATGAAAAGTCTACATATCTGAAATTTTCTGGTTTTAAAAGAGGCCTCTGTAGTTTACAGCTTATAGTGATAAGTCCTTTTTTTTCTCATTTGTTATTCATAAAGTTCTAGGGAAGTTTATGGGTTTGGATTGGCATTCACTGGAGGGGAGAGAGAAAGGACTTTTATAATGGGATTCTGGCTCCAATTTATGAAGACTACTACTTCTAGTGCAGGGAGAAGTATAATGCATTGTAAAGTAGGCTGTGGCAGGGGAGGATAGTCAATGATAGAGGAAGAAAGGAAGCAAGGTTATGTCATCAAAGCAAGTTTAATCTTCTAACGAAAAACATCAATTTGCTTATCATCCTTCAGGCCAGCTTCTCATGCTTCCCATCAAATTAAGTCATGAATAGCTGCAGTAAAAAATGCATGAGAGCTACATAAGTGGATAGAACAGGAAAGGCTGGACTTTTTAGTACAGGGAATCCAAGGCAGTTGAGACAAGCTCATGATAATTTAAATGCCTTTTATTGTATATTAGTACAGTCTGTGACAGTTGTGTATGATGCTTTGCATAAAAAATGAAAAATGCTAGGCTGATTCTCAGATGCCCCAACCTCTGTTAGTGCTAAACACCAATGGAAATGGAAGTGGATGGTCTCTGCTTAAAACTGAGGTTAGATATCTTGTAACAGGGCATAGGGTGTGATAGTGACAGGCAGGGGTTATGAAAAGGGGAATGTACACACAATGATTATAGGATTATGCAGTAATGTATGATGCTGTTTCTGTCTCTCTAAGCATTTAAACTGAGCTTCTCATCCTCACATCTGATCATCTCCACATCATGTCAGTTCCTTCTTGTTATTGCTAATTATAAATAATTAGAAGGTTAGCTTGGCAGGATGAGTCATGGCACAAAAGGGTATGTGGGAACATGTGGGTTTAGAGAGGGGGTTCTGGATAAAGTGAGGGAACTCTTAACACCAGGAGGAAGGGAAGGTGCTGGAAGGAGTCCTGGGATGGAAACATGAGGGAGGGCTAGCTGGGGCAGCTGGTGGAGGGGAGATGCTGGGAGGCAGAAACATTGTTTTGAGCAAACATGCTATGAAAGAAGCTGGGACAGGGAAGAAGGAGACAGCCAGATGAATTGCTTGGTGGGGAACTGGCTCGTGGGGCCTGAGACAGGCCTCACAGCATGGCCAGAGGAGCCAGTGACATGCCTAGGACAGGTCGTGCTGTAGGCACAGGCCTGGGGCAGGCCCAGCGGCGGCTTTGCAGCAGGCCCGGGGAGAGGCAGGCCTGAGGAGGGGCTCAGAGCAGACCTGAGGAAGAAGAGGCCCACTTTCAGCCACCTGTGCGACATGGGTACATGTCGTCATGGGTTTGGGGAAGGGAGGAAGAGAGTGGTTTTTGAAGGAGAAAATGTTAGTGAATAAAAGCCACAGAGGAATTGATCCATTACCAGTCAGTTAAAAGGAAAAAGGAGGAAGCAGGAGCTCGTGTATTTGGAGCAGGGGACCAAGCTATAGTGTCCCCTCATGAGTGGACTGGAGATGACAAAGAATACAGCTGACATGCTGCCTTGGTCATAAACATGGGCACAGGCCAGGGGTGAAACACCAAGTGAAGAAAGTGTGACCAGAGAAAACAGAGCAACAGGAATCAAGAAACATTAAGGGAACGAGTCAAGTGGAATAGTTCCAAATCCCAGAAAAATTAGAGCCTTTCCACATTAAATGAATCTGAAAACAGAAGAGAGATATTGGAACTGATTTACAGGTAGCCTTACCACATCTGCTGACAGGAGAGCTGAGAGAGCAGTGCTGAAGTGGGTCAAGCAGAGGATTAGCAATGCGAAAGTGAAGACAGTAGAAACAGGTAGCATGCCGGCAGGAAGAGACACGAGTGGAATGGGACAGGTGAAGGAGGCACACAGGGAAAGTGAATTCCCCTCCACATAATGGAGGTGTTATGTCAGAGACAGAATACTTATTACATAAAATCTTTGAGGAAATTAAATGTCAAGTATTGTTTAGAAAATTTTCACATTCTCAGTAAAACAAAGGATTAACAATGATCCAGTTAGATTAGAGGTGCTAGCACTGAGGACCAGTATTGCAAGACAATGCATTACTCCTGTGAGTCACTGGTTTCGTGCTCACACGGGCCTTTATTAACTGCAAATCTTTACCTCCTGATGGTTGCCTCATGTGAAATGAGTTGGTGGCTCATTCCTGTTCATACTGAGAAGGTATCCACATTACAAAAATCATCACTGCTAATTACAAGCCATTTGGACTAATTAGTATCCTTGCTGGAAGTCTTCAGAGGAAAGAAGGCTAATGACTAAACAGCAAGCATGACAACTAAAACACCCTGTCTCCATAAAGCTAGACTCCTGACTGGTCAGGAATATGTGGGATGAGTGAAGTTGTTGCTTGCGGTGTGTGAGATATGGGTGACCTTTTTAGAACCAATCACTGATTCTATGAGCCTAATATTTCAACAGTGATGGGGATTTGTGACTTTTTTGTGCTGTACCTATTCTGTACTGCTACTTGCAATGGAAAGATCTTTCCATCTCCATATATTTCACCATGGTTTATTTTTTGACGTTTTGGTTGCTGCTGATTTCATTTGATTGCCCATCGCTTGCATAAACGACAAAATAAATAACTTTTCATTTCTAATTTATCCATAATAAATGAAGTTAGTATCTTCTCAATAAATTATTTCTTTTGCCTCAGATTTCCTTTTTTTCAGATAGCTTCAGATGTAGAGGCACGGTAAAAAGTCATTGTAACCATCCATCCTTCAGTAAGAACAGTAAAATGAAGAAAGAAACAGTAAGCCTTCTGTCTCTTGGTTTAACTGGTTACTGGCTAACTTTACATCACGCAGCATCTGTGTAACTGGAGAATTAGGAGGAAAAACCCACATACTAGATCACCTAAGTAATAGCGACAGCAAATACACCACAGAGCAGGAGCCTTAATGTCTCCTACATATCCAAATACCACAAATTTGGCATACAGAATTCAGATTATAGAATCATAGAATGCTTTGAGTTGGAAGGGACCTTTAAAGGCCGCCTATCATTTGAAACATTTGGAATAGACAAGCAGAAAGAAAGTTTGTGGGGTAAACAGGTTTTAGGAAAGTATGTGGACATTGGAAATACAGTTACTTGCAAAGAGTACCAACTCAGCAACATGAAACAGGGGCCTTTCCCCAGATGAGAGTGTGTAGCATCATTGTTTTTGTGACTCATGATCGAGTTCCCCTTCTTGAATGTTATATCCACTCAACTCATACTTGGAGTATGTAGGTCCCCTTGGGAATTTGTTTAGTATTTAGAGTCTCTTCTGCAGGGCTTCCTGCCTCTCAAATTCTTCCTGGATACTAACACACTGCTAAGCAGAAAAAGTCTGTCAGATAAGGAGCACTACTACATCCATTTTGCAGAAGTAAGACAGCTCAGAAGGAATTTGTTCATTACTTTGAGATTACTTTCTTCAGTGTTTCTTAAATGTTCAGAGCTCTTACTGGTATCAGTTACTCCCCTTGCTCAGTTTTCTCCTAATCAAGTCCTGGGGTCTCAAAGTAGGAACTTGGAGGAAGAGGAACTTCCAGTTAGCGATGACCTTGCTTTTGGGGAAGGAAAAGAAAAAGGTAACCCAAGGTTCCTGTAGACAGACATGGTGTTTTCTACTTAACCTCATTTCTTTCCAAAAAGAATGGGCCTACTGAAATCAGAGTCTTGGAAAAACAAAGAATGATCCTGTAGTTACATGACCCGCTTATGTTGTGCAAGTGAACTTTGCTCTACTATTTCCTAAGGTTAAGTACTAGACATTGCAATTTTAATTCTGTTCAATAGTAGAGGTTTATAAATGCTGGGTTTTAACAAATTTGGACTCCGCTAAACTAGAAAATAGAGGAAAACATAATCAATATATTGTCTACCATTTAAAAGACCTTTAGACATTTAATTAAATTAATTCTCTCTTTGATAGACTAAAGGAAGAGTATTTTCATATTTGTAATTTCAATAATGCTTATAAAAGGCTTTCTGAGTTAACTAGAGAGAAGGGATCAGCTATCCAATGTTTCCTACCAGCGAACAGATGTAAAACAACTGTAAAACTCCAAAGTCCTTTAAATCTCATGCTTTCCAGAATACTTACAAAGTAAGATTATAGCAGGGACAGAGAACATGTTAAATTACCTAATAATACCTAGGATGAGTAAATCCATAACACAGTTTTAAGTTAAATTTTGAAAAAAACCTGACATCTTTTCTCAATAGAGCAATAAAGAAATGCAAAGATATTTTATTATTTTGTCTGAATTTTACTAACTGGTCTCATTTTAAGAGACCAGTAAATTTGTCTATGATGAATGCCTCCCAAAAAATGAAGGAATGTGTAATCATTACTTAATTTAAATGGGAAAGACACTCCTTATTGCCTTAGGTGCTTATTATGGGTAAATCGGGCTCACCTAGGTCACATTAGCAGTTCCACTGATGTCAGGAGAACCGCACTGAGAAAGGGAAGCTGGATTTGTTGCCAGTGATCTCATTAGCTGAGGGCCCGAGACAGTGTATTTTTTTGCATGTGACTGGTGCTGATGATTTCTGGGGGTGGCTAAGCATCTTCCTGAAGAGAAAGGGCAGGAGATCCCTTCTCCTGAGGGACTTGACAAACAGTTGTCACCAGCAGCTGCTGCCCTCTGCAAAACCCTTCTGATTTCAGCAAATGTTCAGACAGGCCCAAGGAACTGAGCTAGTATCTCCTATTGCAGCAGCGTGAACTAATTATAGACATATGATAATTGTTGAGTAATAAGGTGGTGAGGAATGACAGGAGGAACGACAATAAGATTGTGGTCACTTGTTAAGGGATGGTGCTTGGTATAATACAGTTAAGGGTGTTTGTTTGTTGTTTTATTCTAATTAGGGCGTATGTCCTATTTAGCTAATGTTATTAAGGTATTGTGAAAGGAGCGTGTCTGGGGAATGGACTTAAGAGAATTCAGGACAGTGAACTTGCAGAACAACTCAGGTTGGGCACCCTGTGCAGAGGGCATGATATGGAGAAAACACAGAGATAGCTGTTGGACCAAGATACAGAGCGGGCTGGTATTGGTAAAATAAGGGACATCATAGGTTGTTGGGTAACAGACCTGGCTGATGTGAAACAGCAAAGTGGTGATATGGCCTAATCTGACACCACTAAGATCAGTGAACCATTAACCTAAATAAAATCTCTGATCAAGTCTAGAGACATAATTTTTGAGAAAATATCTCCACAGCAGAAGCAGATGGGCCTGAGCTCACACTCCTTTTGCTGCAAGCTGATCAGAAGCAATAATCTCTGGTCCTGGTAGCTGACATCCCAAATACACCCTGAAAAAGGACAGCTTGGGTGTGGTGTAGCTGTATGGCTTGGATAGAGCTGGCTTACAGTCAGGCTGCTTGGGATGGGCAGCAGTGATCACACCTACTGTGCCCATCTATGTAAGAGTACTTATCTGCCACTAACTCTGAAATCTTCAGTATCTGATCTAGAGTGTTTTCACGCAGCCTCTAAATCTGCAACAAATGGGTAGTGATAAACACGTCCGCTGACATGTCAGTTTCCATTTATGCATACCACCTGGGAGCATACTTCAAAGAATGCGCTCGCCTCCAAACTCCTACTAGTAGTGTGGCTTGACCGTGCAGTGGGTGAGCTCTGGAGCAAAGATTCAAAAGCTGGCTTATGAAAAGCTGATTTCTGAGCATGGTACTTGTAGTGGGAAGTGCATCTCTCAGGAGAGCTGTAAAACTTGCCATCTCCTGTGAGGCATGAAACTTGATTTTTTTGAGCTATGAAAGGTGGTGATAGCTGCTTACACTTGATCTATTTCATGAATGGTGCTAGCTTTTACTAGTTCTCCTAATTTTACTAATTTTGGACTCTTTTTTTTCTTCCAGTTGGATGAAAAGTAAGAGAAAACCTCTTACTTTTTTTGTCTGATAGTGTAAGTTCATACTCAGGTGCAAATTTCAGATATGTTAAGTCCTGTTTTCTTTCTATGCAGGTTTCTGTAACTAGGTGTTCCGACTCTTCAAAGCTTCCTGGGATATTTTGCTTTTTCCAATGACAAAGCACAAGTTAGATGGAAGTTATTGTGAACATGGCTCCATTTTCTTTTTCTGATGAAGGAATATTATCTTATTAAGGCAATTTAAAAAAAAAAAAAGCTGTTTTAAAGAGAAATAGTCTTTTTACAAGTGTTCAAGTGTGAGTCAATGTGAAGAAACGCATGGTACTATGCGTGCACAGCAAGTCTCACTCTTTGGATTTATTGTATGGGAAATACAGTTAGCTCTGCATCTTTTAGGATAGTATATGGGATAATAAACACCGGGAAAAGTAGCCAATTACTGCAAAAATATGAGAAAAGCTCTCTTGTTGTTTTGGGGTTTCTTTTTCATATACTAAGTAAGACCTAGTCTTACTAATGCAGAACATCCCGTGACGGTATGGGATGACCTGCAAAACATGGCTTTTTCTGTGCTTCTTTATCAGCTGCTTTCCTTGTCATCTCAACTGATTCTTACTTTGGTGCTTTAGTCTTTGTAGTTTGCCTGTAAAGAGGTCACACACCTGGTGTGAACGCAAATGCCTTTGGCTTCCCCTTCATCTGATTGCTGGAGTTCCTCAGAAAACACTGGATTTCTTTGCCTACCACAGTCTTATTTTTAGATCTGATTTGCTAGTATTGGAAGTAGCACTGTATCTGCTGTTGCAGATTAAAAGTTAAACAATCTTTCTTTGCTGAATGTGGTTTATAAATACTATGTGAAGCAAAATATAGAATTATAATAAGGCGAGTAAATTCTCATTAATTACAGAAAAAGTTATGCCTCTCAAAACTGAATTTTAGAACTTTTGAATCTAAGCAGTTCATCTTTATCAAAGTTAAAAGGAAGGTAGGTTTTTCAGGGAGTGGGTAGATATTTCTGGTTTCTGTAAGAAACTTCATTAAACAAGCAAAACTGAGACACTCAAATTTATTATTCTGTTTTGAAAATCTAACAATGTTGTCATTATGCTACCAGATAGTTTAACAGTTCTTCTATCACATCATTCTGCTTATCTGCAGCTACTCATCTAGAAGACTCACTAGCTTTTACATGTTAAGTATTTCCAATTTTCTTTTTGTGGTTTACACATCTCTATTTTCCAAATTAATTTTGTATTGAAATAGATGGCACTGAAATCCATTTAGCCACTTTATTTCAGTTTTTATTCTCTCTCACTAAATATAGTGTATTTTACTCTTTGTTTATGCTATGAAGAACAATAATTAATGCTACTCTCAAAAATAAAATATCCTATCCATCTTCTATTTGTGGTAATCTACAAAAGTAGGTTATATCTGATATCTGGAAAAGAGAACCATAAATAAAAGAGAAAGAAATCTCTGATATTCTATGGCCAAGTAAAACTGAAGTTAAATTTTGATACCTTTCTATCTTTGAGGTTTATCAATTTTGATTGGGATTACTTGGACATTTCCTGCGCAATGGAGGTTGTGATGATTTCTAAGATATTTTCTTATCCTTTATAGGTAATTTAAGGAAGTTCATCTAGAGGAAT
>VWZK01005895.1:33646-65511 GCA_013396935.1 Baryphthengus martii
TTTTTCTTCTGTAAGAGTATCTTGTCCCTTCCATTTTGATGTACTTATTACTATTAAATTTTCACTGCTGGTTTGAAGTTTTCTATACTTTCTGCCTGCAAAAACATAAACAAAACATGACAGAAAATTTTATTATCTGTAGAAAGTTTCAAATCTGCAAATATGTGTCTCGAGAAAAAAAAAAGGAAAAAGAAAAAAGGCTGGTGAGACTCCTGGTAATGAGAGTTCTAGGAATTTTTGATATGTATTTGTTCCTGGCAGCAGAATATTAACCACTATATACACTAAATCTTTGAGTTCTCTATATGACTGTTCACTTTACTCTGACAGGAACTTTTGTACAAGACTCTTTTTTTGTAAGAATTTAAAGGGGTGTTTGTTCCCCTTCATCAGCAGCATTAGAACTCTGCATTTATCTTTGCCATGTTATCTTCTCTTGTGCTTTGTTCTGAATACATAGGATTTTTCTCCTATAAGGTATCTTTCTTCATTGTTTGAAGCATAACGTTCTCAGTATGAGGTCTGCCTCTTCAGACAGCTGTAGGGGTACAGATTAATACCTAGAGCCATAGGGCCTAGATAAGAGTGTCTTGAGATGTTCTTGAGAGGCTGTAACAGCAAGAGGCCTCCTCTCATTTGGTATGGCTCCCTGCCCAGAAGCCATCGTCGTTTTTTCAGCTCTTTACCAACATTATTCACTGAAGACCAGATTCTGATCTTCTTGCTCATCCTTATCAATGCCTTATTTTAAAAACTGATATGTTGATGTTTCTTTGTGGAAAAATTAGCTGAGCTATGCTGTGCTATACAAACAATCTAGAGCAACCAGACTTAGAATAATAAGGTAAATCTTAGCATATCTTGCTAAGTTCCCTAGTAATAGTCTCGCAGATATTAGCAATTGTATTTCATGGAGTCTTATGTTATTGTACTCCTAAGGCTGATAGATTAAATTAAATAAATGACCATTTAGAAGTTCCTCTACCTGGAAAAATAGTCCAAAATAACCATACAAAGATGTACGAGTAAGAATAGAACGGGACAAAATACCTCCTGTGAAGGAGCTGTTTAAGATTTTTCCTCTGTGTCAGCAAATCCTTCAAGATTGAGATCCAAGAACGACTTTCAGCTTTCTCTCTCACTGTCACCAAGCCTGAAGAGGAGGAAGAGAAAACAACAGGGCTAGCATCCTGGTTTCTTTTTGTTCTCAGGAAGAGCATATAACTAGTTTGTTTGGAAAGGGTTCTGTTTCCTTTGCAGTTTAGGGTGACGGTCAGAGCGTGAAGATATGCATTGCATTGTGTATGTGGAGAGAGGTAACACATTCTGTTGTCTCATGAGTGATCGTTGCTAATTTCTCTTTTAATTATTGGTGACTGCTAATTATTGTTATTTCTTCCATTTATTGTTGGACAGACAACATAATAAGATTCCTCCCAGCAAGAGATCTTTTAACTCCCATGTAAGGTTTCTCACTATATACAAAAAAGAAAAAACCCAAACCCAAAGCACTTCCTAAATTATTACACATCCAAATTATTAGACATCCAAACAGCTAGTGCTTACTTTCAAATCTTGATGCAAAGCTGCAGGGAGATTGTGACATATCCTATCAAGTATATATTACTGAAATAGTTTCCTTCTAGGGTCTGGAAAATGTCAGCAATACTTAGGCAAGAAAACAATAAGAGGGAGATGGTAGAGATCACAATGATAGTTGAGAGAAACTAGACTGTGTGACCCTATTTCCTAATCCAAGAACATGGCATGGGGAGAGAATTCAGTGATACTGAAATTGCAGCATATATTAAAAAGGAAAAATATATTCAGCCTGGGAAACTATTTGACAAAAGATGCAATGAGACTCAGAGTTGGAAAAAATTCAAAAGCCACTTGGCACTTGTATAAACATAATCACCCGCAATAACATAAAAGATGGTAATTTCAGGGAAGATATGACGATTGTTGCTTTAGAATGTAAGTAAATTGATAGTTTCCTGAGAGCAAAATGAAACTTCCCATTGGATAAGTTATCCCTCCACTGTCTGCAATGGGGTAGGGCAGACCTCTTTCTTGCAGGGAGTGCTGGCCATTGGCAGTGACAAGGTGCAGCCTGGATAAGTTAATAATTCATCTTTGTTACTAACATTAAGGCCTAAAAGACCTCTGGGATGATTATTTAAGTATTTATACAAACATTGTTGGATGGCACTCTTGCAAAAAGGCCTCTTAAATAGCTGAGCTAGATGCCCATGCTCCTAACTGTTTACTGCTGTGTAAGAAAGTATAACTATCTTAAGTGTTTGACAATCTCCACAGGACTGCTCTGTCACTGTGCTGCTCCTGTAAGATTGCAGTATACCTAAATGGCTAAGCCTCTGCAGAGAGCCTGATCTCGTCAGAGATACTTAACATAATCTACTACAGAGGGACTTTCATGGTTTTTTTTTCTGTCAGGTAAAACAGGGCATAGCAGTTGGGACTGTATGTTTAGAGAAGGCTGTGGGTAGAGATTGCTGGATGTCATGAGGCTGCTCAAGACAGAGTCTCTGCAGTTTCTTTTCAAACAGTGTACAGTGCTTGGTACAAGACAGGCTATATCTTATCTACACAACAGAAGCTTAGGGTACTTTTAAAGAGCGATTTGATTAGTAGTTCTATGACTGCACCACAGAGCAGACTGCACAACCCTGCTAGACAGTCAGGGTAAACACACCTATTCAGAAGACTGTGTTCTTACCGGTAGATTGTTGGACTCCTCTATACAGTTAAATTAGGAAGTGCTAGACAGCATTCCTGGGCACTGAAACTCAATTATTTATATTGTTAGATCATTAGACTTGGGCACACTTTTAACCTGAGCCAGCTAACTCTGGGCCAAAAAATTCCTGAACATGGCAATGAAATTAGCATGGTTTTAGAGCATTCCCAAAAGGCAACTGGGATATGATCATCACGTCTGGGGAAATGAGGAATGGGCTAATTTCACCCAACTAATTTCAGGTCTCAGTGCTGGGAATGACCCAAGGTGTACAAAAGTTAACAGTGTAGAGGCAGCCTTATTTGCTTTTGGGTTAGCGTATTTAATGCTGGCTTGAGTATGCATATCTGTGTGTGGGAGACATACCTAGAATCTTAGTAAAAATCTAGTTAAAATTCCTCTCTTCTAAAAGAGGGAAGAAAATAATTGCCTTGGAGGTGTAATGTCGGGTAGTAATAGGACGAGGGGGAATGGATTCAAACCAGAGGAGAGCAGATTTAGATTGGACATTAGGAAGAAGTTCTTCACCATGGGGGTGGTGAGACACTGGAACACGTTGCCCAGAGAAGTGGTGGAAGACCCACCCGTGGAAGTTTTTAAGGCTAGGTTGGATGGGGCTCTGGGCAACCAGATCTAGTGGGAAATGTCCTTGCCCACCGCAGAGGGGTTGGAACTCGATGATCTTCAAGGTCCCTTCCAACCCTGACAATTCTGTGATTCTATGATTCTATGACTATGGAGAGATATTCCGCAGCAGAGTAGTTAACTTCAGACTCTGACCACCTTTAGGAAAAAGACTTTTGCATGTAACACTCAGGATGCAAACTTCCATGTTTCACAAAACCCACCCAAAAGACTTAACTCAAAAGACTTTTGATATAAACTGTAAGTCTGCTAGAGATTTTGGCACTACTGTTGGAGTTCTATTGGATTTTTTTTTGCTTGGTTTCTTTGTTTGTGTTGGTGGGGTTTTTGTTTTGGTTTGTTTTGTTTTTTTTTTTCTTGGTTCCAGTTATGTCTTGTGAAATATTGGCAGTGGATGAGTTAGAGGTGGTGTAAACATTCACTGGGTTTCCTTTTGGAAGGACAACATTTAAAAAGGCCAAAAGGAATACCCTATAAACTTGAAGAAGATGTGAATTATCATCTTTTGTTATTAAAAAAATATTGCAGGCTATACAAACCATTTGTCTTATCAACATATAGGAGGGTATAAATCCAGTTTGTGGGAGTCTATTTCATCTCCCTGTGTCTTTTCCACATCTCTATATTTGAGTGTTAAAAGATTCTGATATAGGAAGAAAAAAAAAATCTCGTCTTGGTGTTTAAGCATAGGCTAAGAGCTTTGATAAACTGGAATTTATGCACAGGATAGTGCAAAACACCATCACATTCTCTCGAAATGATTCTGCAGGGTTTACGCCCTGCAACTCAGTGACAGTCAGAGGTACCTGAGCTAACTCCAGAACTGGATGTAGAATTGCTATGTCAGCATAGTTCTACACCCTAATTAATTGGCATAGAGGAGTTAAATAAATTAGCTCAGGTAGCACTGTACTAATGCAGCTCTGTGTCTTCTCAGACATGTGATATCAGAGCTGCGTAAGATCTGGTAAATGTTCCAACTTGTTCAGACCCTGTAACTTGGTCCTAGACTACATCATGTACCATGTCTGTTGGGTGCCTGACTCTGTGTCCCTGACTTTGGACAAGTAGCCTAACTTAAACAAATAAAGAAAAAATACTTCAGAACCAGTAATCTTTTAGAATTGAAGCAAAAAATATTTTGGTTTTCTGAAATCAAATTCAGAAAATGTGTTTGCATCACAGACTTTGCATTTATGAGTGCGCTAAAGTGTTTTTGCTATACAAACATTGTCCCATTCAATTAACTCAAGCTCTGCAACAGAACAACCGCTCTTCATCTGGCCAAACTGCATTGCATGTGGCCAGAAAAAAAGCTTCTTTCGTCTATTGTGAATAAACAGACACTGCTGCCATAGGCAAAATAAAAGTTTAAGGAAATTGAAAACCTGGCTGGATGATGGCAGCTTCTGAACGTCTAGTGTGGCACAAACATTTTGAAAGGACTGTGGGTATTTTATATGCTCTTCAATACTGAAAGACATAAAAACCACCAGATAGAGGTTCACATTTTCTATTCTTCACAGTAAGATTTGCTGAGACACATTCTAGGCCAAACTGTATCCTTTATTTTTTATCAAAATATGTACTGACACACTTGGAAGTCCCATATGTAGACATACTGTACAGTAGTTTAGATCACAGGGGGCTTATGTCTTTGGTGCTTGTTGTGAGAGGATGCCCTGAATAATTTCAGTTTCTTAAACTGCAATTTAAACATTTCTTGGAAGTTTTTTCTCCTTCCTCATGTCCTGTTTCTTGTCTACAGATGTAAGTTCAAAATATCTGGTCATATGGAAAAACTACAAAGCATTTAAGGCATAGTTGTCTAGCCTGAATTCCAAAAGAAGCAGAGCTTGCCTAGTCAGAGCCTGTAGGCTTCTACCACAATTTTTAGTGTTTTGGCCGGTTTGTTCAGTGTTTAATAGTGATGTAGACTGCTTAGAGAAACTAAAGTCCCCCTTCTCCCATGAAGTAATGGCTCAAGTATATGGTAACAGATGCTTCTGTTCTCCCACTGACAGAAGTGTTGAAGTGTTATAATTTCCCATTTTTGATATTTGAGAATGTGCATGAGAGACAGACATTGTGAAAACGTGAAAAGCATCAGTCAGAGCTTCCTTTTTCTTGGGAAGAATCTAACCACATTACGGGAAGTCACAGACAACCACTTTCTACCCATTCCATGGCTTACACAACTTGCTTTATAAAGTCCTCTATCTTTGGTACAGAATTATGACCACAGTACTGTTACCACCTCATTCTTAATGATTTACAGTTTGACACCTTGACATCACTTAAGGCTTTACCTATATCTTTGCAATGGACACCTCTGGAGTTTATCGATCATTTCATAGGAAGTTCTGCTTTCTGGTTGTTGACGAATTGTTCACAGAACCAAAAACTGGAGGTAAAGCACTTGAGATTTCATTATGATGACAAAATCTCCTCAGGCATCTATAATCTAGTGAGGTAAGGAGATATATGAGACACACACACTTACTAATGTTATACACATTCACTCTCTGTTGTCCAGTTTCTATTAGACAAAATAATTTGACTCGTGCTTGTAAAAGCTATATTCTTTGCTCTTATTAAATTTCTCTAATTAAATTACAATAGCAAGATGATCTTTAAAGTCCCTTGTGTTAGCTCAAGGTGGGAAGAAATGCTTATGGCACTCCCTGTCTCCATTTCCTAGTGACATTTCAATACTTTCTTACAAATTCTGCTTATCATCTTTTTTTCTACCAAGGTTTACTACATTGTGATTAAAATGAAAAAGTAGTATGTCCTGCAATGTTTAAGATCATTGAGAACAATACTGAACTTTCACTTGAAATTAACGGGCTAGTTTTTGTGTGGTCTACCCAGTACGAGCGACCTATGTCAAACAGTAATAACATCATTTCATAGGAAAAGCCTGCAGAGCTTCATGAAAAATGTTATTTTGTGAACTGGTATGACTGAAGGTGAATCAGATAACCAGGTAGCAGGTCTTCTCTTTTCTAGCACATGAAACAGTATGGTAATCTTTCCTCGGCTGGGATATGTGTACGCCCACTCCGTTTTGCACGTGATACTTCTTGTCTTCACGCTGTAGGAGCTAGTTATGTGGCAAGCTGCATGTTATTTTGGCACTAAGCTGCAGCCAGGGAAAATGTCTCAAAGACGAACTCCTCTGAGTATTTGACACAACTCAGCTACTGACTTTCAGAGATGTTCAAAGATGCTATCCTCAGTTCTCATGAAATCATGCAGTAACTGGACAGCATGTGATAAAGCATTTACATGATGATCGACTTCCTTGTGTTTTCCTTTGAGCTTCTCGAAGTGCTCCTGGCATCTCTGGAGACAAAATACAGTATAACATGAACTACTGATCTGGGTAGATGCAGCAGCCATTAGTAATGTCTTGCCCAGCATAGGGTTAACACAGCCTGCTCTTGATGGCCTCAGTTACACAGCTCTCCTCACTTACTGCCACTTAGCTCCCTTCCTCATGACATTGTCACAACAAATTAAAGCCCCCATACGGCAAGCACTTCATGCATGTGAGTAGTCAGAGTTAATCACATGCATGAGTGTTTGCAGGACTGCAGCCTGAGAGATTAAAATCTAGAAAAGCAACCACATAAAATGACCTATTTTGAGCAGGAGGAGAAAGAAGCTCAACAGAAGTTCTCTATAACTTGCTTGGATATAACATCAACAAACATATTCTCTCTTACCTTTTTTTTCCAAAAGACCTTTCCCTCCTACAGGACTCGTATCTAAAGACATCACAGAAAAAGCTGAGATGTGAAACTGGAACCCTGCCAGCACTTCAAATCTGTTGATGTGGCCATGACACTAAAACCCAGACACAGGAACAGCTGTCTGGCACAGGAGTGTCCTAGGCTTGTTTATTGATAAATTCTCAGGAAACATTTGCCAGTTCTGAAGGAGTTGAGATTTTGGAATAGTAACATAATGAAAAATAAAACAAAGGTAGAAAAACAAAAGGAGATGCTGTTACTCCTTGATTGTCATACACTCAGCAGCTTCAATGACCTAGTTAGCACCTGCTTCTTTAATAAGCTTTAGCAAGAAGGCTGGGACCAGACCCTTTGTTGCAGCAGTTAGTTTGCAAATCAGCTCTTCTGGATGAAAAAAGAAAAAATAAAAAATGCTGGTTATCCTGTTTTCTTTGAAGGGGAAATGCTAAACAAATGTCTGATTTAAATTATTTCTCCCTCTTAATATATTTGAGTGTATATATATATGTATATATATATATATATAGAAGTAAATATACATAACTGCAATAGCATGGTACTTTGTGGCCTGCCATTGCATAGCCTACGTATTGCTAAATATGTTACATTAGGTTGCCAGACAGAACATGTGTTGGGAAAGTTGGATATTTTTTCAAGTGATTGCCAAACTATTTTTATTTTTCCTCTCTATATCATGCTTTTTGGAATAAAGCTTCATTTTCAATGCCTCTTTTAGACTAATTCTGACATCTTTAAATTCTATCACTTCACACTGATGTGGAGATGGAAATAGAACACATTATGAACTGTTAATTATGATGGCTGATAGAAATTCTTCTTCCCCCACTCTCTCTATCCTCTTTTCACAACAAAAGCACAAAACAGAGTAATTCTTTATCTGGCGAGGAACTGTGGGGAGATAGAATTCATGTCCTTGTCTAAATTTATGCAAATTAAAACCAACAACAAATGCTTTGTTCAGGCTGTGCAAGTGATTTGGTCTACAGGTCCATAGAAGTACTAGCAGTTGTGTTTTCGTTTAGAAACATTCTTCTGTGTTTGGGGGCAAAGAAATTTAACCTCTTTGGATAATCATTTGGTTTTCACCATTTTCAGCTCTACCATGGCACATAAGTGAAGATCGGGTAAAGTTACCTCTACTTGCCTGACTTTCACCCTAAGGTGTTATCCACACCACCAAACAGGAATGCAAACACAGAAAGAGCTGAAGTTTTGTGAAATAGTGCTTACAGACTTAATTAGGCCGTTAGATAAGCAGGATGTTTGAAGCAAGAGGACCATCCTTGAAGTTATCCAAATGATAAATTAGACACCTGTGAAACCCTGAGAACAGAGCCAGACATTGTTAAACAAGAAAACATCCTGGGAAAATGCAGAGCTATGCTTAGAGATTATATTGTTTTCATTTTTTTTTTCTTAAAATAATGATTAGCACTGTCCTGAATGAATTAGGCTTCATTTTAGCAATATTTTTGTTAGTTACTAACCAATCATAGTGAGAAGAGTGTTACGAACTGCACGTATGAATGTAGCATGAACAGTTTCTTTATGGTGTGCTTGATTTGTGGAAATCCATCAAGAACCTCGGCTTGCGCAACTCTGTAATATACAGCAATGTCTCTCCTGAGTGTCATTTTTGGCTATAGCACACTGGGCAACAAATCTGCCTTTATCAGACAACAAAGGGGTGAAAGCACTAATAATGGATGGGCTTCTGAAAATATCTAAGCTCTCAAATGTTCAGATTGCTGGAAATTTTATTAAAACACTGTAACTTGTAACTAGATTTAGTTCTTTGGAACAGTATCTCAAGATATTTTTCTATCAGAATCAGAAATACAGGAAGAGCAACTTTTTTGCCTCTGTGTAGCATTTCATCCACCAGTTGCTAATAGGGAAAAGAGGAGAACAAAACTCTAAATTATGCTTAACAAGCAAAGATAACCAACAGTCTAAAGTTTCAGGAAAGTATTTTTTTACAGTATCAGTTTCACATCTCAGTTAAGTGCTGTGAATGCAATTGCCACTGCAGGAATTCCACTGTGGTTAGCTTGCATGGGAGTCAGTGCTTGTAATTTGCGTGTAGGACCTGGGATATCTGTTGTAGCTTGCCTTTAAGAGAGAAAGCTTTTGACAAAAATTCCTTTTCCATACATCATGGCTGTGAATGCCTCCATGGTGGCATGCAAACATTCTATAATGAAACCTCAGAGATTTCTTGTGTAAATTGCAGTCTGGACTTGACATAATAATTTTGTGTTGTCCCTCCTCAGAGTACCCACAATTAGGCTGATGTGCCTGAAACGTTGTAGACTGGGGTCATTTTTGGTTGAAAAGCAGCCTGTAAGCTTTCTAGTGAGTCACCAGTGAGATGCAGTGGGGAGTTATCATACCTTGATGATGAGCAAATGGGTACAGTTGCTTAATGGTAGATTTCTTTCCTCAAGCCCTCTTGGTCTAAGCTTTCTGTCCTATGTCTCTTAAATCATGCAGTAAAAAATAAATATATCTCTGCCGTTCAGCCATAGAGACACTGTGATACAAGCAGAAAATTAGACATGAGCAGATAAATGTATTCTGTGTTAATGAGATATGAAAAAAAGACAGAGAAACAGTTCTTGAAAATGGTAGAAATAAACCAAACCCAATAGCTTTGTTGTGGCAGCATCTCTTTTTTAAATGTTGCGATTATTTTATTTATTATTGCACAGTAATATAGTGGGGTAGTTTCCTAGAAAAGGATTTTTTATATACCACAAGAATAATTCTCATTAATGTAAATTTGAGTTGCATTTGCACATCAAAAGGAAAGCCTGCTCTCAAATGGTCATTGAGGTTAATATTTTCCAGATATCTCTTTTGCATCAGTAAGCAGGGCTACATTCTATGTGAACATCTATCATTTCCTCACTTGGATGACCAAATAATAATTTCAACTGTTGAAAATAACAGTTACACTTTCATACTTTAGAACAAACTTATGAGGCAGGAAGACCTCTGATACCTTTCATTATGTGTTGTGGACTGATACCGAAGACAACCGCAATTCTAGTAGTGGCCACTGCTATCATCCCTGATACTAATGTTATCACATCTGCATTATCTACTTAACGTAAAGTTTTGTGACATAATCACTCTGTATTTGTGGCCAAAGTAGCTGCTCCTCCAGGAAATTCTTAAGTGTGAGTAGCATCTCATTTTACTGGGGAGGTATAATTCATTAGCCATCATGTGAAAGATTGCTTGAATAGCTCTAGGGACACTTCTTTAAAATCTTGCAGCAGTACACACATTTTAATTACAATTAATGAAGTCTCTATGAAACTTTTAGTTTATTTAAAAGACTGGTATGTAAACCATTATGTAAATTAAGGAACAAATCTTCCAAGCATTCACTCAAGTTCTGACTGTGTCTTAGTCTCTCAGTTCCACCCTGCACATCACACTGCACAAGCATGGAGACCTTATCTGAAAAGCCATGAATGTGATGGAGTGAAACCTTCGCTCATGTCCTGCAGAAAAGCTGAGGCAAAAAGCCTGAAGTGTTGAATCTCAAGAAGGGTTACAGCTTAAGATATTGTAGTCAATTTATGTCCAGTAAACCACTGATCCCCAAAGACTCTGTTCTCAGTATTTATTTTTCCGTACAATGACAATATGAGCAGCCTGGTTGTTATGTTGTCATTTATTCATGTGTTTTGGCTATGATATCTCTGTTTAATTAATGATGTGTCATTAGGAAATGCCTAAGGATACTGACATGGAGGATTATTTTAGAGATGAAAGGAAATCAAAGCGCACTCTTCCCATCGGTATTGTGTTGCGTGCAGGAACCCTGGAATATATGTGTTTGCAGTAGAAGATAAAATAAATAAGAAGATGAAGGAAGTCTGTCCTCTTCCATCCCCTTGTACCAACCAGGCACTGCAAAACACATAGACTCTACCTATCTGGGAAGGCTTGTGTGGTGGGGTCTTTGGTGAATGTGGTGCTGCATAGCCACCAGCTCTTCATTTTCCCAAAGGTTCCAGCACAGACATGAACAAGAGAAGCACCCAGAAATGACACTTCATGATATATTATTCTGGGGGAATGTCATTGGTCAATGCAAGTTATAGCCATTTCTCTGTTACGCTTTCCAAATCTTGGGAAAAATTTTAACACACCAGTGAACTTGAGAGTAGATCTGTCAGTTGGTAAGATCTGGTAGTAGATCTGCTTTGTTACTAGGTTCAGTAAAATAAGCAGTCCATCATCCACCCGCATTTAGCAAGCAGTGAGGAGACTGAGGTACAATGATCAGCCAGATTTTCACAGGCACACATGAAGAAGCAAAGCCCAACCCTCCCCTTGTTTCAGTCTTAGTATATGTGCACAAAATGAAACAATGTTTGCACAGGAAGATTGTCTGCTCTAGGAAATTGTTTCAATACCTGAGTGCTAGATGTGACATTCAACATCTAACTTAGTCTTCTGTGTGAATCTTGCGTTTCCTTTCTGAATTCAGTGCAGAATTTTAACATATTTGTGATCTGTCTTTTTCTTTCTTTCTTTTTTTTTTTTTTTAAAGGTGGCATTTTAATTTCTGATTTAAATGTGAAGGTGAGACCTGTGCTGCAAATGTTTTTGCAAATGTTACACTGTAGTGAATTTTTACAGCTGACCTATAAGGCATGAAAATAGAGATTTATAGGAAAAGCCTGACAGACTTAATGATGCAGAGCTACAGAGTCATTACAGATTAGAAATACATTTATATCGATATGCATTTCTGTAAAGTACCAGAACAGTTTTGCACTGCATGTTCCCTCCCACCTCCTGGAAGAGCCAAGGCTATGCAATGTGAAAAAGGAATTCTCACTATTCAAAAAAGTGTTCAGACATGTCCTGCACCTTCTCTTAGGAAATCATCCAGTCAAGTGCTTCCTAATACAAAGTGACTAATCTTCCATTGAGCTAACAGTGACACAACTTTGTGTTAAAGATTTCACTGTGCAAGCATAACCTATAATTGTCATGAATTCCTGCTGTGAACTTTTCTCCATCATTGACTTTACTTAATTATTACTGACCATATTTAAATAAGGTAGTTTCCCTTTCTGATATGAATGTACCTTTTCAAAGCATAATTGTTCCTTGAGCTGACTAATTTATATAGAGCTGTATGTCCACCAAATGCATAATCCTTAAACAGAGACCCAAGAGAGTTACAGAGGAGGCCCAGTTGCCCTGAGACTCTCCTCTCTTGACAAATGCACTCATATTCCAAAATGTTCCTTGGGTTAGAAGCTGTAGTGGCTAATATGATGCCAGATATTCATTGAAGCATTGCAGTTTCAAAATTTTACTGCTTCATTTCTTCTTGATAGTTGAAGCTTTGGATTTGTCCTGGTTTTAACTGAAGCCATTATATTCTGCAAACCTGCCAGTATGTCTTTTTGAGAAAAGCTTACTCTTTTGCAGAATCAGAGACCAAAATTCAAGTATTCACAATTTTTTTATTGCTCACAGAAATGAAGGTATGCAGGGTTACAGAGATACTTATTATCATGAGGTACTTTTTTGTCTATCCACACTCTACCACCTCTGTATGAAACTACTGCTTTATGATGGTAGAGCCATTCATTAAAAAATAGACTGACGCTGCCACACTTCTCAGCATTACAATATTTATCTTTTCATGCCTGATGCTACAAGGGAATCTAAAACCTTACCTGCAGTCTCAAGACAATGTATCTCGAAGGCTAAACCCCTTGGGATGAGATTCTGCTCAAAAGAGAAATATAAAAGATACCTGGAGTACTCCCATTTGAACTGAGACTGCAAAATTGTGTCTTAAATCCCATGCACCACCAAGGCTTTTTTTCACCTTCATCAGTGGCATCCCTGCACCTACAAAAGATTCAGAACTTGATAACCTGGAGCAAGGCACTTAGCCTGCTCCTCTGGTCCTATTGCATCCGAGATGCAATGTCATATTCCAGTCTGTGCATAGGGCAGGGAGGGGAAGTCATGGATCCCAGGCCTGTTCGAGGTACAATCCTCATTTTATGTTGAACTGTCACTAGGCAAAATGAAGAAATGCTTTTTGGCACCCAAGAAAGGCACAGCTCACTTCTGCCACGCAACAGCAACAGTGTCAACTTACACAAACACAAGAGTCACTCATTTCACTGCCCAATGAATTTTTAATCTCTGTGCAGTAGCACAGTTGCAGCTGGAGTGAGGAGTACCCTTTTTTCTAAGAATAGTTTGCCATTTCTTGAAGTGAGAATTAGTTATTTTTTAAATGAATTGCATATACTTCTTAGCAGTGAATAGCTGCATTGCTTATTCTGTCTGTTCTTCAGGATTGAGTTTGTCCTCTCCATTTAAAACTTCTGTCCTGCATAAAGTTGATAGCACGGTGTGAGCTCAGTATGGGCTCAAACACCAGAACTCTAGGCTTCTTGTGAGAATTCTGTAATAAAAAATATGGGGTTTATGACAATACCTCTGGGGCTATCCCATGTCAGATGACATGCTCTTAAAAGACCTGGGATCAGTAAAAAGAAAAAAGTTAAAAAGAAACACCTGGTCTGATTTTGTTATTCATTTCCATACTTCAACAAAATCTTAATATTTTGTAGCTCTTCTAGAGCTCAAATGTGATTTCCAGTCTTAGTGACTGAAGAATGTCAAGGAAATAAACACCTTTCTGTAGAACTCAGAAATTTCTGTGGAAAGTTTTCTGAAAAAAAATATAAACCGACACTTTTAAAACGTGTTGTTACGAAGAAGCTGTGCGATTATGTCATTGAAATTGTTTCATCTTTTCATTTTAATTGCTTTCTTGAGGGACTGTGCAAATTATTATCACCATTGTTCGAAGCTCCAGTTCTCCCACTGATTTGCTGTTTGGTTCTTCTGGCATATAATGTCTTCAGGTGTCCTTTGCTGATAAATAATTTGGTTAATTAGCAATCTCAGTACTGTTGTATTCTAACTGATTTTATGTCAAATCACCATATAAAAATCAGATCACTACATCAACGGAATTATTGTAATAATTATTTTTATCATGTACCTCAAGTTTTGTTTTCTACCAAAGTAAAGTTTTGGGAAAATCTTTTGAGGAAAAGGGCAGATTTTGTATGAGTTTGAGCTGAGCATTCAGATTTTTAAGATACCTCTGAGTGTTATGAGTAGAAGTCTATGTATGCTTGTGGTTAAAATGAGAAATTACATAGGAATAAACTGTTGATGAAAAGCTGTTGTAAGAGTGCTGTCATGCCCTGAACTTGGACAAACTGTTCAGTTCCAAGGACCCTTGAAACCACAGAGTGTCTGGGAGGTCTGCAAGACCAAGTGATCAGCGAACTGTAGTGGTACTGTGAGTCATTTTAACCTTGTCACAAACCCAGGGAAATTATTAGGCCCTTAATTTCACCTCTAAGAGTGAATTTTACAAGAATAGATTATTGCTGTCTGGATATGACTACATTTCTTTTCTGTATTTCTCTTCCATTTCCTTTAAAGTTAATCTCTAGCTCCACCAGCACATATACTGCTTTGCAAAGACTTTCTCAACTCTGCCTTTGTGCAATGATTAGCCTTGGTTTTATTTTTTTTGTTGTTTGTGGGTTTCTTATGCTGTGCATGCTGCTGATACTTATATGAGAGATTTATTGAGAAAGTTTCACACCAGATTGAGTTAACCGTATTGAAGAAAAAACCCAAAGACTTCAAATCCTCCATGGCAAAAATTCGACCTGTCAGAGACGTCAAACTGGCAGTTGCACTATCTTGCTGCTGTTTGAAGTGGTAAAGTGTCTCCTGAAAACTTTTTGTTTCATAAACTTGTAAATATGAGTCTACGCTTACAGCTCTCAACATATTTTACAGGAAGTACAAATGAAACTCTGGGTGCATGAATATAGCAGTGTGGTACACTCACAAAGGTACATCTCAGAGGTGCTGTCCCATCTGAGCACACTACCTTGATGGAAATAACTACAAGTACTGCTATTGGTAACACACAATTTCTCACATATCATGGAGGTAAAAAATATGGTGAAAGGACATGCCAATCATATGGCTATGGCATATGAAAATAATGCCATGGGTAAAGCTTGGACTGACAGACTTTCTGCTGCTTAAGAATATATTTGTTGAGAACATAGTTGGTAACAAATTAGTAAGACTCTATTGAAGAAGGCTGTTAGTCTGCATCCTTCCTGTACAATAATATCTTTTGGGAATTGTTCTGCACAGAGGAGGGTGCTCTATCTTTGTGAGACTCTGGTACAAGCTAGCTGGATCAAGATCATGTGCTGTGAAGCCACCCATGCAGAGAAAGGTTCTGGGACATGGCTTCAACCTGGCCTCTGTCAGCGCTTGTATCTGATTGCTGAGCAATCCTGCAACACAACTCCCATTGTCAAGGACACTGACAAAGGAAGGAGGAAAGAGTAGAGGGAAAGAACAGGAGTAACCATAGCTGTTCAGAGAGCCATGTGTTGGTGCACTGCATGAGACACCAAACAAGCTTGAGGCCCTTTGGTGGGTTGTCCTTGGCTGAACACCAGTTACTCACCAAAGTCGCTCTATCACTCTGCCCTACATCCCTCAGCATGACAAGAGAAGAGAGAGTAAGATGGGAAGAGCCCATGGGTTATGATAAAGGCAGTTTAATGAAAAAGCAAAAAGGTAAGGTCACATGTGCAAAGCAAAGCAAAACAAAGAATTTATTCTCTGCTTCCCATTAGCAGGCAATGTCTGGCTTTTCCTGGGAAGCAGGGCTCTGGTACACATAGAAGTTGCTTGGAGGGCAAGCATCTTCTCAAATGGATGTCCTTCCCTCTCCTTTTCTCTCCCTTTGAGATGATGTCATATGGTGTGAAATATCTCTGTGGTCAGTTTTGGTCAGCTGTCCTGACTCTATCCCCAAGATCTTGCCCATCCCATCCCACTGTGGGGGAAGGTGTTGGAAACACAGCTTTGGTGTTCTGCGAGTGCTGCTCAGCAGCAGCCACAACACGGATGTCTGATCAACAACCTCCTACTCCCAATACAAAGCACAGCACTATAAGAGCTGCTATGGGGAACGTTAACTCCATCTTACCCAAATCCAATACAGGTCCCCTGTTAAATTAATGTCTTCCAAGGGTGGCTCACTGCTAATGAAATATCTTACACGGTGCAGGCTTTAGGGACTGTTTGGAATGGTTTGATGGTCCATGTGAAAAGTAAGTGGACTTTGTCCATTTTCCCAGTGAACTTGGTCAGAGGTGTGAAGGAGGCTTCTCCTTTGACGGAGATTTCCAGTCGGCTTTGTTAGTTTGGTCTCTGTCCCAGAAGAGCTGTGGCAGAGCATGTCCTCAGACTGTTTGGTTGTCCTTCTTCTGTCTGTCCATTCATTCCTAAAGCCCATCTGTCTTAATCACGCAGGAGGCAGGAAGCATAGCCAGGACTGTTTTGCCGGCTGGTGTTCAGCTTCTTGCTGTGTTTCATCAATGAATGAAGCAGAATGATGAATTACTGATGTATTACGCTGATACTTTGCCAGCAGATCAATTGCTCTCATGCTTCTTGCCATTTGGTAGAGTTAATTGCAAAGGTTGACAAAGAGTGTCTGGGGAATACAGCATCTAAAATTACAGAACTAGAGATAACAGATTCTGATTTAGCAGAATGATTAGCACCAAATAGATCCAGGTTTCCGTTTAACAATTTGAGAACCAAATCTTCACTGCAGACCCAAATCTTACATTCTTATTCGAATGCCTTAAATGTTGGAAAGCTTTGGTTTTCAATTCCACATTACTCGGATTGTTTCTCTCTCTTGTTTCCAGTCAGCTGGAAATTTATGCAGGTTAGCCTGACAGTAATCAGTCATGATTTTCTGCTTGTATTGGGATGAAATGTGGATCTCAATTTTATGACGTTTATAGTTCCAAATTTTGCTATAAAATTCTAAGTCATTCATTTGTTGTGGAAGACCTTATGTGCAGGCAAGACCATCTTTTTTCCAGTAAGAGTTACAAACTAAACATGAATTGTCAACAGGACTTCTACCACTCTAAGTGCTGAATGAGCTTTCTTTTCTTATTCTGCAGAGCGTTTTGTATTACTGTACAAACAAACCCACATTTATTTAATTGTTTTTGGTTATGTTGGTCTTTCTGAGAAAAAAATGTTTTCCAGTTACATAATGCAAACAATCAAAACAATAATTTGGCACAACAGGTATGTGATGGTACGTTTGTTACCTTCAAAAGCAGCCTGGCCTCCTCAAGATACCTCCTCAAAGATGACCCAGAAAAGGGCTTAAATGTTTAATGATTGTTTCTTTCTGTCCTTGTTTCAGTCAGTCAGTCACTGAGACAGATCTTACATTCAATAGTACATGAAAGACAAATCATCTGAAAGGAAATACATCTCTACTACGGAAAAGGATGCAATCTCATAGGTATCATGTTGTCAGCAGACATTCAAGGTCATTTTTGTACTTACAGTGTTGGCTGAGTTTATGTACTTATTTATGTATTTATTTGCAGTTTTGCAGAATTTCTGACATCCATATACATCAGTGTTATTTCACAATTTTTTTCCAGACTACGGGCCTAGGAGTTCTGGGGAAGAAACAATACAATTTTCATGGCATACTGAAAAAACTGTAGATTCTTAAGTCTCATATAAAAAAAATTGTCCTTACAGACAGAAATTTGGAAGGAAGAGATTAGTTGCTTTTAATGTTTGGCAAAGCCTATATACCAAAAAGGCTTTCTATCTTGTTCCGAAGACACAAAATAGTGGTGAATACCTAGTTTCCCTTGGGCCTCGGTTCAATAATCATTTACTTCCTTTCTGAGGTGATGGTGTGTTTTCCAGTCCTCAAATGATTTTTTTCTGACTCTCTTCAGTACTTTTCCCGATATTTCAGTCTTATGAAATACAGCCGATAGCACTGATGTGCTCTAGTAGTGTATTATCGGTTGTTGAAGAAAGACAAAGTTGTGTGGATCCTATTTTCAATTTAGCTCCTACTTAGGAGCTCCCGCTTTTCACCTTAGCTCCTATTTTCTCCTTTTTTTTTTNCCACCGAGCTCTTTTTTTTTCTTTTTTTTTTTTTTTTTTTTTTTTTGTTTTTTGTTTTTTGTTTTTTTTGTTAAAGGGTAGCAGTAGCTAATTTGCCAATGTCTTTAGCCTTCAAGCTGAGGTTTTATCACTTTTTCACCAGGATCCCTACATCCTTTTAATATGTAACTTTCCAAGACGCAGCCACTCATTCTGTGTATGTGGTCTGCATCCATTACCCTTAAGAACAGTAAAGGATTTTACTTTCAGGTATATATAATATATTTTAATGAATCAGCTTAATGAACATTCAAGATTGCACTGAGGGACTGTCTCAAATAAAGGGACAGTTGAAGAGGTTCTAAAGTAAATCAATATAAAGAATACTAATTGCTTAATGCAGATGGTATTCTCTCTAGCATTCTAAAAGAACTCAGACAGAAAATCTTGAACTCCTAACTGTGATATTTAAATAAACCTTACACTGAATGCTCTGTTGCAAGAGCCTTGGAAGATGGCTAACGTCACCAATTTTAAAATCATTTCAGGGATGACTCAAGGAACTACAGAGCATATCGATAAAACTGATGAAAATCAGACTAAAAAAATAAATTAATTAATACGTTTAACTATTGATTGACACATTTAATTATTATCTATAACTATGATATGATGACAAATAATCAACAGTTGGTTTATTGAGAAAAATCTATCTCATAATTCTATGAGAATTTTTTAAAGGAATTGTTGACGTTACGGATTGACAAAAATGGTAAGATTTTTTTTATTTTCGAAATGCGCTTGACATAGTTAGTCTCCTTTTAAGCGGCTTTTAAGGAGGCCATAGTGTTATGAATGAGTTATTCTTGTAGGTCTGTGATATATTTAAGCCAGGAATTAAAGGATAGAAATGAGCTGTGGAAGGAGCTTCTTAGTATAGTTCATAAAAAAGCTTTGATGAATCCTGTGCTGTAAACTTAGTAAAAAATAATTTATATCAGGGTGAACATGAAGATGTGTGGTGATTCAAAGTGTTGCAGGGAAGTTTTGTCGTCAGTGACTGCACTGTAAAATGGCAAATGAAAAGAAATGCTGATAAATGGAACATAATGTGTTGAGGGAAACAGTCTTGAGAAGCTATACATCACAAAAAACTTTCCATTAACTAATATCACGTAGAGAAAAAATATTTTGAGACTACTGTGGACAGTTCACTGAGAACTTCATTTCATTGTTCAATAGCAACTAAAAGCAAACAAAAACCCCTATACAGGACATTAATATTCAGAAACAGAAAAATGAACAGCACAGAAAAAGTCCTGTAGAAATCCATGATACACACATTCCTTGAAAACTCCGTATCGTTCCAGTTATACTGCACTTCCCCCAAAATGGTAAAGAAAAATACACAGAAAACAGAGAACAACAGTGAAGATAAGTAAGAAATTACACAGATAGACTGACAAGCAGTACTCAATGTGGGAATAAGACATTTAAGGGAAGAAGTATGGATGACTGTGAAGGAGAAGGCAAAGATGAAGTTGTCCAGTGACACTTTTAAAACAAGAAAAGGAGATACTTGTCCAGATAACATGTAGTTAATCTTTGGAGCTTGTTACTCCATAAAGCTGAGAATGTTGAAAGATTGTATGCTTTTGGAAGCCAGTTAGAGAAAACATAGAAAAAAAAGACATAGAATCATACGTTCATAGAATGGTAGAGTGATAGAATCATAAAATGGCTTGCATTGGAAGGGATCTTAAAGATCACCTAGTTCCACACCCCCTGCCATAGGCACAGACACCTCCTACTGGATCAGATTGCTCAAAGCCCTGTTCAACCAATGAAGATGTTAAAAAACACCAGATACCAATCTCTGGGTTACACCACTCATTGCTGGTCTCCCCTTGGATATAGAACATTTGACTGCAACTCTTTAAGTGCAACCATCCAGCCAATTCCTCATCCACTGAGTGGTCTATCTGTCAAATCCAGGTCTCTCCAATTTAAAGACGAGAATGTTGTGGAAGACAGTGTCAAATGCTTTGCATAAGTACAAGCAGATGATGTCAGTTGCTCTTCGCTTATTCACCAAAGCTGTAAACCTGTCTTAGAAGGCCACCAAATTTGTCAGGTACAATTTGCGGTTAGTGAAGCCATGTTGGCTGTCACCAACCACCTCCTCATTTTCCATGTGCCTTAGCGTAGTTTCCAGAAGGATTTACTCCATGATCTAACTCAGCACAGCAATGACACTGACTAGTCTGTAGTTCCTTGGTTCTTCCCTTTTCCCTTTTCAAAACATGAAAGTTATGTTTTCTCTTTTCCAGTCACTGGAAACTTAACTGGATTGCCAGGGCTTCTCAAATATGATGGAGAGTGGCTTCGCAGCTTCATCTACCTTTTGCTCAGGACCTTTGAATGCATCTCATGAGGTCCCATGGACTTCTGCAACTTCAGGTTCCTAAGATGGTCTCAAACCTGATCTTTTCCTCCAGTGGGTGGTTCTTCATTCTCCCAGTCTCTGCCTTTGCCTGCTGTGACTTGAACAGTGTGACTGGAAGACTTGTCAGTGAAGACTGAGGCAGAAAGTAATTGAGTGCCTCAGCCTTCTCCATAACCTGAGTAACCATAGGGAGCTATTAATAATAAGGACAAATGTCTCTGAATTTTCAGTTCCTTAGACTGGAACTGGGGAGTGCATTGTGTGAACTGTCACAGTACATTTACCAAGACCACTTCAGGTCACTGCGAGAAACAGTATACAAGACTGAACAGACTTTCGTCTCATCCAGGATGGTTATTCTTATATTACATTTTTAATTAAAGTTGTCTGTATCATTCCGTATATTGAATGCTCAGTTCAAATGCATATCTTTATCGTAGTTCTTTCAGGGTGTTGCAATTATGCATAAAGATCCCTTCACAAGCAGTTTCTCTCTGGCATTATGAGGCATATGTACATATAATTACGCCGTGTGCCTCAAGGAGTTCAGTTGTTCCTGTTCTTCAGACAGCACTGGAAGAGCTGCTCCTCTGGTGCTTCACTCTGCTGCGATGCAGTGATCAACCAATGCACCTCAGTGAGCAGGAGGAGTTCTCCTCCTCTATTAGCCCACTTTAATTATTTCCTGCCTAGGACATCGGCATAGCTCAGGCTGTGATCAGAGAGCCATCATAGGAGGGGAGAAAAGACAAGATAATTATGTACCTATCAGAAAAAAAAACCGTGATTGGTAGCGTGCCTCAAATATTACTATTTGACCAACCGCTTTCACCAGCAGTAGGATCCCAGCTGTGGCACTAACACTGAAAAAGCACAATTCTTGATCTGTCCTTCCAGTTAAGTACTGCTAAATGATAACTGAAAGGAGTTGGATACGTTTTAAGCTTTGGAGTTGGATACATTTTAAACTTCTGTGGGCACACAGTTTATTCAAAAACCATTGTGTTGTATTTGTAGTTGTTCTATACATACTGAATAGAGTTGGAAATATTCCCTGAGAAATTGGTCAGAACTCTCTTAGAGTGCGTAGGAAATTTAATTATCTCTATTTCCATTTATTAATTCTACTGCAGCTGTTTTCCAGGCAGAAAATTGGCCATTATCAGCTATGTTTATGGACTCTTTATTTTATATCTTCTGTCTTTTCCAGCTCCAAGAGAGCCTTGAGAAACTGTCTGAGCTTTTCTTTTACGCTCATCTGCATGGCATTACTATGTTGCATTTGAGACTGAGGATGGCTGAAACTGCAAAGCAAAGTTTGATAGTGCTTGTTGTTAAATCGCTTCAATTGAAACAAAAATTTTTTTAAAAAAATAAAAAATGTAGACAGGTCTAATGCTTAATTATAGCAATAAACCAGACCAGGGTGTGCAAGCCTGGGGCGTATGTGTATGCTTTGGGTGTGTTATGAGACAAAGGACTAATCTAGCCAAATTATCTTTGTAATTCAGATTCTATGGGAGAAGCCTAACATTTTTCAATTAGTACTGAAACAGGAAGACAGATCCTTCCACTTATGAGAAGATTCTTAGCATGGAATTTCTGCATGAGTATTTGAAGTGATCCCAAACGGAAACCAGACAAGTTGCTTCTAACATATTGGGTGTATTAGAAAAAAAAAAAAAAAAAGAAAAAAGAAAAAAGAAAAATCCCTTTGGCAAACTTGCAGCACTGATTTTATGTGGGAATCTATAAATATTTTCATAAGGTTGCTGTGTGCTTCATAGTCAAGACTGCTGTGACTGAAACTAGGGTGAGATAATTTCAAAAATGGATCTTCACACATGAAGAATCTTTAAATAAACCTCACACTGATCTCTGAAAATATTGACAACCTGGTCAAGTACTAGTTATTCTATGGTCTACCTCTGCGTGTCAAGTCTGAGTATTGAAACTGGGATACTAAACAGATGGTTAGTTCCCATCATTTTTTATTTGGGATAGTTCTGGCAGCAGCGTCCACATATTTTCTGCCAAATCTTTCATCTACACTTTGAGTTTCATGGCTCTGATTCCAGACACAAGTATGTTCTGTGATTGTATTTCTAAGATTCTATGACTCTGCTTGAAAGAAATAGTGATCCCATTGTAAAGGAATTAACGAGGAGAAATGACAAAATCAAAAGCAAAATTACATGCAAGTCCATAACCTCCAAGACCATAACCTCCAGACTACTACAAGAACTCTGACTTCTGTTTTCTCCCTGAGCTCTGATAATGAAAACACTTCCAACACTTCCAGGATTTTAGGCTATGACATGGGGACAGAGAAATATGTTGGGCTCCAGAAGAGAAGACATGTGGAACAACTGTCTGTAATTGAGGGAGTGTGGACGGAAGGATGTTTGGTTAGAAATTTAATTACCGGGCCTGTGTCTGGTATTCCAAGACATATAATCACCTGTTCATGCTCAGAAAGATTTTCCCATAGAACACAAACGTGTGCAAGGCTAGAGGCAGGTTTATGCAAGCTGAACCCGTAGAATCATGTTTTCTGACTTTACTCCTTTGAGGACACTGCACTGCTATTATATCTTCAAGATAGCATTCCAGCCTTTGGAGATTTTTTGTTCTAGTCCAAGATCTTTAACTGAGGGGTGAGGGGTGTGTGTGTATGTGTTTGTGTGTGTGTGTGTGTGTTAAGCCCCTCATCCTATTATTTCCTTTAAAGCTCTCATGAAACTATGTGAGGAACAACAAAAATGGGGACATTTTCAGTAGGGGGGAAATTGCAGAAACTTTGCAGCAGGACACTGTATACAGGTCATATAATTCTAACTTACATTCTCTGACGTAAACATTTGCTCCCCTTCAAACCATACTAGGGTTTTTTTGTAACAGTCATTGAGTAGACTTCCAACTAGGAAGCTCATGAATTCGCCAAAGACGCAGATGTGTTGAATGAGAGCTTGAAGTCATGTGTCTTATATGTCAAGAAATACTTTGTGATAATACATGAGGAGTACATATCTGGAAAAAAAAAAGACGAGTCATTGAAATATATTCATGAGAATTACACCATAATTTCACCCTCTGCCGATTTACATGTTTCGGAATACAAGTTAATGAAAATCCCACCCTGAATACTTTTCAAGAGCAGAGAATATGGGCAGCAAACATTGACTTTTTTTTCTTTCTAATTATGATTCCATTTAATGCATTCCTTGGAGATATTCCCATCAGCTAATTTAACTGCACATGCACAAACAGTCCTACCTGGGTAAGAAAATGATGAAAGCAGATTACTACCCAAAATACAATTTTGAACTATGCATAACTCAATAATATCAACATCAGCTTTTCCAAAAACATTTTTCAATATAGTTTTCCTCACTAACTATTTTTTTTCCAGAATATTTCTCTTTCTCAAAGTTTCTTGACTAATAACACAAACATATTATCGTATGGAAAGTGGGGTTTATTTCTTCAGCCTTCTCAGATTTAAAGCAAATTTAGAGATATTCTCTGCAGAAATCCTAAACAGCTCTGGGAAAAAATTAGCCATTATAACCAAACAATTTCAGGAAGCAATGAGCAATTGGAGAACATATTTTAAATGAAAAAGCTGGCACAATGTTTGGCTTTGTCTGCATTTAAATCTGATATCCTAACTGACACAGCAGAAACTATGGTACAGGTATAGACACCATCATTAAAGAAAATGTGCCTTTGCCATCAAAGCTTTTCATTCAAGAAATGAGAGTAATTTATGCCAAGGAGTGGACTATAAGTGCCAGTAGATTTGTGTAGACCAGGAGAGACCACCAGCATAATCTCATGGTGGAAAAAAATTGCATTAAGAAAGCTAGAAGAGAGGGTAATTCAAGAAGCACATGTTTATAATACCACATACCTAAAACTGCTTCACAATCTTGCTTTAATTTCCTGTGTGTAAAGTTTAATCAGTGGACAGAAGAACTCTACAAAAATGTATAGTTCCTAAACCTACTTATTTGAATGATATTTTCTTTAAAGATTATCTGTTTGCATCACTAGAAGGCATTGAGTTTGGAGGAACAGTATGTTGTGTAGATATCATGTCAAAACAGAAGGTTCTGTGGCTTACTTTAGGCTTCATTTTTCTCTATGTTCATGTCTTACGAGTGCTGGTTAAATCACAAAACAGTCTGGTAGGACCTTGCAGTGAGTGTTTTAAACTAAGCTGTTAAGTATAGCTCCCTTTTATCACGACATAATTTATGATAACTGCTACCAAAACAAAGCTCTTCAGAACTGGTTGGATGTGTCCTATTTTAACATTCTCAAAACACGGACATTTAGGAATACGGGCACACTTGAACAGAAGGCATGTATTGTATATTGGGTCCTTTGCTTTTTTGCCACCTAAGAAACAGGTCTCTGTCTTGACATTAATTGAGGTCCTTGGACTGTACTCTATTGGAAAGTCACTCCAAATTTTGTGGTAAGTAAATGACTTTTGCTTCCCATCAGGAACAGGGAATAAAAAGTTTATTTATCAGGGACATAAAAGTCATATTTCTGGAGCGGTTATAGAATTTGGAGCATAGATAAGATTATTAAGGAAATTAACTGATATTTGTGTGAAGTTTGACAGCTTTTAAGTTTTCTTTCAGAGTTCTGTATAATGCTGAAGCTTAAAGGAGGAAAGTCTGAGTCCCATTGGACTAAGCATTCTACACAGTATAAGAACTGTCTTTCTCAGAAACAATGTTTGTGTGAAGAGTTTACAGCAATGTCACTGAAAACTTGAAAACTTCGGGAAAAAGAGATTAAATAGCAAATTCTGCTGCACTAAGATACATAGCTTTTTTTTTTTTTTAATTTCCATTCCAAGTTAATGCTAAGATAGATTTACTTCAACTTTCACACTACTAAGAGAGCAAAATTTGTCCAGTTGGGTTGCTTTCTGTAATGAGTTCTCACAGCTATCAAAATTTTCAACTGCTTTTGTTCGCAAGTGTGTATGGAGGAATTATCAAGCCCAGTAGTGCTAGCAAAACTAGAGAGTGTGGACAGCTCTACTTTATTTCAATTTCCTAAATAAGTGCACAGTCGTGTATTTTCTACATTTGATATTTCACCTTCGACAAATATAATTTCTAAATACTTTCACAGTCTTAATCCTCAAATCTGAATTCTCACCTATGGGAGATCCCAGCACTTGCATCAGCAAGTCGGTCTATTTGCCAGAAGGTCTGTAGCTCTGTGTGTAGTTGTTGAAGTAGAAAGTAAGGTACAGGTGTGGGGCATGGCATTCTCTGTGGTGAGCCCTCTACAACTCTAAACATGAGAAGTGGGCCAAAAGGTTGACAGAGCTTTTATGCTTTGTAGGAATAGATGATAATCAATACATGTTTGTGCAGGTCTTTTCTGATTGCAAATGTTCTGTACCACACAGAACACTTCCATTTTCTCTTAGAAATGTCAGCAATAAGAGAACTAATCATCGGGGTTTGGTTAGTTACATAATGATATTTTTGAAACATACTCACTTAATATCTGATAATAGATTTATTAATTCTTCATAAAATGCATTTATGAATGCAATAAACAAAAAGCCTGTCATAGGCTATATTCTCCAGATTGTGAAAGTTCCCGAGTGTAATGAACATGTTGGCATACATAAACTTTCATCTCTGGTGGGATAGACTTTAGCTATTGGATTTGACTGGATAACATAGTGAACATGTTACCCAAAGGGAGAGTTCTTAGTGGTCTGGATGAAAGAACAGAATGTACCCTCAGGAAGTTTGGTGGTGATACAAAACTGGGAGGAGTGTCTGACACGCTGAGGCCGTGCTGCCATTCGGTAAGACTTGGACAGGCTGAAGAGTTGGGTGTAGAGGTACCCAGTGAAATTCAACAAGGATGAGTGTAGAGTCCTGCCCCTGGAGAGGAATAACCCCCTGCACCAGTACAGCTTAGGGGTTGACCTGCTGAAAAGTACTCAGTGGAGAAAGACCTTACCGGTGCACAGTAAGTTAACCATGAGACAGCAGTGTACTCTTCTAGCCAAGAAGGCCAATAGTATCCTGGGGTGCGTTAAGAAGAGTGTGACCAGCAGATTGAGAGAGGTTCTCCTGCCCCTCTACTTTGCTCTAGTGAGGCCACATCTGGAGTATTGTTTCCAGTTCCAGGCTCTCCAGTTCAAGAGGCACAAGAAAATAGAAGAGGTAGTCAAATGGGGGGCTAAGTAGATGAGGAGGGACTGAAGCATCTCTCTCAGGAAATGCTGAGAGACCTGGGTCTGTTTATCCTGGAGAGGGGAAGACTGAAAGAGGATTTTATCAATGCTTATAAATATGTGAATGGTGAGTGTCAAGAGGATGGGTCCAGTCTCTTTTCAGTTGTTCCCAGTTATAGATCAAGGGGAAATGGGCTCAAATTGGAATACAAGAAGTTCCTCTTCAACATCAGGAAAAACTTCTTTGCATGTGGATGAGCAAGCACTGGAACAGACTGCTGAGAGAGTTTGAGGAGTTTCATCTCTGGAGACATTCAAAACCCGCCTGGATGTGATCCTGTGCAACCTGCTGTAGATGATCCTGCTCTGGCAGTGGAGTTGTACTAGATGACCTCCAGAGATCCCTTCTAACTCGTACCATTCTGTGATTTTGTGATTCTCTACTTTCAAAGCTGCAGGGCATAGCATGTTTCATGTCCACGGGCCTAAAGTCTCTTATGCTTCAAAACAAGGTTGCTGCATTCAAACTGCCTTTTGAGAATGGTCCTTGATCCTCCTCTCTTTGGGCGAGTGCTGTTTGTTATGAGCCAAAATCATGCCAGGAGCTGTACTTCTTAAATAATGATATGGGCATGCCTTTTCAAATACTTCAACTGTGGTCCTGTTTCACTAACACCAACAAGGTCAGAAAGACAAAGACTGTGGAAAAACAGTGAGGTGGTATTCATTTGCTGGAAAGCAGACATAGAGAAAGGCACATCTGTATTAGTCATTGGGAGACTATAATCAATGAAAAGAAACAGACATTTCTAATGCATGATTCAGCTCTTCTTAAAGTATGCGTCTAAAGTAGGTCAGAAGAGTTGTGCATTTTGCCGAAAGTCATCCCACTCCACTGACTGTAAAGGAAGTCTGCTTGCTTGGAGATAGGTATCTACATTATTGACACCAAAAGTCAACGAAGATGACTGCACTGTCTATGTCTGCAAGTTTATCACTGAAGCAGAGTGTTTAGAACAATCTCAAAGGTATGAAATTTTCAAGGACATTGTTAAAATGTGTTTCTTCTGATATCTGAGCTACAGAAACATATAAGAACATCAGAGTTTGGTGGTTTTAACATGCATAGTTATACCAGTAAAGTCCATTGATGACTACAGTTTTCCTTGCACAAAAATGCCTTATTTCAATATATGATTATTGTTTCCCTTCTTGGTCTATAATAAAACACATGAACTTTTTACATAGAAATAAATGCATATATCCTGAGCTGGTCATATTTCTTCAACTATACTTGCCTAGCTGAAGGATTACAATTCTTCAAAGCAGAGAAGAAAACAGTGGTTTCCTCACAGTTTGCATATTTCAGCGTGTTAACTGCATTTAAACACATTGTCAAAAACCCTTTATAAATTAATGAACTTCAGAAGGAGTTAAAAACATCACACCAGTATGGATTAAAATAGATGATAGCACAACATTCTGTTTATAAAGAACTCTGTCATAATAACGGATGGGTGGGATTCAGATGATCTTCAGATATCTACAGTGTAGCTGTCTTTGAGATCTCTGAGGTGTTCTAGCAAATGAAGAAAAATAAATGCATACAGAGAGTGGTTCATCTCATTCTAAGAGACTTGTCTAAAATAAGCAAGATTTATTACATTTTACAAGTGCCTGTTTCTTTCCTCCCACTGCACAGGGAGTCCAGATGACTAGCTCTGATGTAGGTGGCTACAGTGAGACAATTATAGTTGGGGAAATCAATCATGTTCCACATTTCTCAAAGGGGTAGCCAGAAATGGATGATCAAATAAGTGGTAGGATGCTGCCAGAGCTGTTCCTCATATAATCATGGAGTTCTTCCAAAGTAGCATAAAGCTTTTACTCTTGGCTTAGCAAACAAGAAACCAGGTTTTGAAAAAAGGTCAGGCCAGGTTTGTCATATGTTAGTCCTCAGGGCTAAACAGAGGACAAAACTCACTGTATTTTAAATTAAACAGTTCATTAATGGTATGTATGTATATTATGTAGGGGTGTGTGCTTATGTGTCAGAAGGAATGGTTAAATAAAGAACTGGTTTTCCCACACTGATGTGTGAGAAGAGAGCTGTGGAATGGCTTTTCTGCTCAGCTCTGTGGGCATTAAAGAAAAGAAAACTGTCTCCAGGAACATTTGTGAGAAGGTTGTATCTAGAATTCCCAGAACTGCTCTTTGATGCTAAAACTTCAGCTATGGGCAGAGGGCATGTACCGAGAATGGGTCTGGTGGCTCTTCTGTCTCTCTCCACTGTCCATGAGAATTGTGTGCAGCTCAGAGCAGGTCCCAGACTATTGCAGCAGATACTAAGGCACCTCTGAATGCTCCTTAACCCAAAAGTGGCTAAGAGGAAGACTGTTTAACAAGAGACACAAACACATTTTTTAAAAGATCTATTAATGATCATGTACTCGAACACTTGTTATCTTTCACTTCTGTATTGACTGGCACTGTTCTCAAATAATCACAGCTTCCATCTAACTCCTACAGAACTTCATTTAGAAACAAGTATTTCCAGACATACACAGCAGAATGAAGCTGGTTCACATAGAGGAGAGTATAAGAAATGCTTTTCCCCTTTTGTTGTAGAGCTTTGACTAAGGCTCGACAGCGTGCTACAACTTAGGGATATCTGTTAAGACTTAGGAGAATAATCCCCACCTTTTACACACACCTGATACCTTGTATAGGAGCTGAATTTTAATTTCTTTTCATGAAAGCTGAATCAGCTAAGCGAGGAATGGCAGCTTTTGGTACCTCAGTTTGCTAACCTCTAGAATAAAGATTGTGATAGGTAGTTTGTCAACAGGTGACCTCTAGATATGAAACTTCTGAAAGGTCTGTCTTTCATTGTTAGGACAAGGAGAGTAAACTTTGCTTTCTATTCCTAGTTTTCTACTGTGTTACAGCTACAGATGTGGACAGCCCTGTCAGATCTGAGAAGGGGGAGGGCTGCAGGGATTTTAGGAACCAAGAAGCAGAGTTGTCGTGGGTCACTCACACTGGGAGAAATATGAAATCCAGAGAAATTTCTGTAAGGTAGTTTCACTGATCTGATTCAACTCAAAACTAGCCTATGGGCCTTGTAATGCCGATAGGATCTCAGGGAAACATTTTATGTGGAAAGACATGAGACTTATAAGCAAGAAAGCATGGACTCTCAGACTGCAGTGGGTCTACCAGCATGTGTGTCCTCAGATCCAGGTCACCTCAGCTTGTCTAGGAACTCATCTACAAGGACACAATGGAGAATGAAGAAACTGACTGAGGGTTAAAGGGTTAAACTGCTCTCAGGTGGCAAAGCTCATTTCAATGTAGAAGACTGTACATGCTACTAGATTTCTTTTAATGCCCTAAGAAAAAGGCTGCCTGCTGTCTGCTACATTCTATAGAACATTGGTTGCCCTTTGTTAAGCACAGCCACAGAGGTTCATGTGATCTGAATCACGGCCCTCCCTCCTCCGTTTCCTCTTCTCTTCAGTCTTCGTCCTTGCTTTAAAGTAGGAGGGCTGGATTTTGTGCTTAGCACTGTGGACAGTTGTGTAATGTGCAAAGGATGCTCCAGATACGCTCACAGAAGAGGCAGACAGAGTCAGAGGTCTTGAGGGCTCTACGTTTTACTGAGTCACCTACAAAAGCAACTTATAGAACCAGTGGTGACACAGTAAAAACTTAAATGAGCCACAGGAGAGAATCAGACATATTTGTTTTGGCCATAAAACTTCTCAATTTATCATTTCCACTAGATCTGCCTTCTCAAAACTTCACGGATAGTTGAACCCCCTGCATTGTTCTAGTTCTTACCTGTCAGAAGAGCTTCCCTGAAATATTTTTATAGTGTGATGCATTGTTATAACAGTTTGAACTGTAGTTTCACAAGTCATTATCACTGGGAGAAAATGATATTTGTTTTTCTGGTCTAGATAGACGTTAGAATTGTTTTTATTCTTATTTTATTTTAACCCTTCTGAATAATTTTTTTTGTAGTGGATTCATTCTGTTTGTTGGAAAGCTGTGAAAGCTACTTTGAAATTCAGATCAAAAAGATTTGATTCAGCAAAGGAGAACTAAATTTTTGATTCTGGTATTGGCAAACATAAATTCTTGATTAAAGTTGTAGAATGTCACAGTAAAAACATGAATAGGTCACACTGCTTCAAAATATCATTCATATAACTCAGGAGAGAGTTTGAATGTAGATAAGGGCTTATTGTGTGGAATTACGGACCAAACCTCTTGAAGAACTCTGGTCCTATATTTGCTGTGAATTGTTTGCTATAAATGAGGCTGTTGTTTCTATCTGTGCCTCAAGTGGAGATATGTAACAACACAATGCTATCGCAATTGAATTATAATAATTTACAATTATTCCTTAGGAAATGCATATTTTTAGTCTCTAAATTGTTCTTATGTTCCATTTTTTCCCTGAAACACATGTAGGCGAAACTGGCTACTTGTATTAGGAAGATTTCTTACATCTGGGCTGAAACTTCTGTTAATTTTTGTCACTACAAGCACTTCCAGGGTATTAGTTTCTTGCACTGACAAACATGGTTTCCAAGTGTTCTTTGTCAATTTATGTTGGTGAGATTTCTTAGAGATCCAAGTTTCCTCAACATTCTGCGTATAATATTACTTGCCCCTGGCATGAAACTTAAAGAGAGGATTAGTATTTAACCTTTGTAGCAGGTCTTTTAACTCTCCACTGCATCTGCTCATGATGAGAGGCTTAAACGTTACAGCACAAAAGGATCAGGCCTCAGGAAAAGGCTGTTAAGACTTGGTTTCATTTTATGCCAACTAATTCAGTTCAGGGAATAGAATAACAACTTTCTTTTCTTTCCCACCTTCCCATCCCCCCATTCCTCCCCCTCCCCTCCCTTTTATGGCAAACTAAACTGTTTCTTGCAT
>VWZK01005896.1:0-17422 GCA_013396935.1 Baryphthengus martii
CCTCAGGATTTCTGGAAATCTTTTATTTTTCCATAGTTGTGTCATCTCTAAGATTCAAAAAAAAAGGAAATTGTAGCTTCAAGAAAAAAATCACTATCATTGTGATAATGATACCATTTCTTGATAATGTTATATCCTCTGGTATAGAGGACTGAAGAGGATAGCTCTCCCACATTTATTGCAAGGTTGTCTGTATTAAATTGGCCTGTGCATTTACTGTCATTTACTGTCAGTGTTTTGACATAATAGCTTTTCTTCCTGTGGGGAATACCAGGGAGGCACTAGCTGAAGTTGTTAAAAGACTGGCAAGCTTTTACTGACATCAGTGCTTGCTCCCAGTAATTTCAATGAATGAGTCCTTTAGGAAATAGTCACGTGAACCCAATCCAAGACCTTAGCCTAGCAAAGCAGGCTAGAAGGAATGCAAAATACTTACCCACTGTGCTTCTACCTGTCACTAAAAGCACAGTCTACCACTTACTATCTATTGAGGCTTTTTGGATTTAAACACAGACAGAAGAAAGCTTGAATGTAGTGGCAAAGGACATTGCTGAATCGTAAGATGCTTTAGTCTTGCATGTTTCAGAACTGTTTATGTAGGATTTTCTTGGCAGGCTATTAAGAAAAAAACTAATGTGACCTTAGAGAGCTGGCAATTAGTTGTAAACAACATGATCTGAAGGGAGAGTGTTTTGCTTCCTGAATTTTTAATATATATGCCACCATCTGTCTATCCATATGTGTTTTCTTTCTTTTCTTTTCCTTCTTTGCACCCAGCAAATGCTTTAAACCAAGGCAACAAAACCAGGACCATACTCGTCATATTTCTGAATTAATTACTTCACAAAAGCTCTTTCATCGGTTATTTTTAGTTCTGTTGAGCATAAAAGTTCCTTGAATTTTCCAAGTATTACACACTACTAGCGAAGTTTCTTAATCATTAGAGATTACAGGAATACTAATAAACACAGTTTCTTGAATTTGTACAGCCAAATAAAGCTTTCAAAAAGTTCTGCAGGAGAGAGTCCTAGTGTGTTCTTGTGCTTCTCATATTGCTGGTGCTACTGTAGGTCTGGCAGTGCTCTGCAACGGGGGAAGCTATTAAGATAACATAGTATGAAGGAGATTTCAGTCTCCCTGTAGGTTTTGCTTCCTGTTTTAGGTGCTACTTGTACAGACATCCTAAACTGATGGCAATTTATGCCTGCTTTGTACTGACTTCCAGATACAGAAGCCTGGGGGATATATGGATGTTACAAATTCTGCTGATTTCTTAGCCTCTGTCTTTAAAGAAAGACGCAGATGTTATGCACGCATCTTTAGTAGACAGTATTTAAAATTGTGCCTGAAAGTTACGCATGTTTTAAGATTTAAAATCTGAGAAACAAGATCCTAAGTCTGAATAAATACTCCCTGTGGAAGACTTAATTTTCCTTTTAGGATGTCTTCAAATGCTGGATGTATTTCTCTTTTTTACTTTTAGATCACAGTGAATACTATACGGATGATGTGTGTATGTTGCAGTTACTGAAGGGCCTCTGCCTGAAGCACCTGGGAAGACTCCTGCAAGCTGAACTGTGTTTCAATAAAGTAATTCAAAGGTAAAAGTAGCTAAATAGACTTTTAACCTTTACATTTTGTAGCTTTAGGTACAAATTTTTGATACTCCTGTAGAAGCTGTTAAGGTAGAATTTTGAATACTTCAACATGGTGTTAAGGAGCTGGAATTAAAACATCTATGGCAATTTAAAACTATATAACTTTATATAAATGTGGTGTTCTAGACCAAATAAATCAAACTGACAGGAAATGCATTTATCTAAATACATTTAGAATTAGTAATTTTGTATTTGCAGAAGTGTCAATATAAGTCAAGATAATTCATGTGGATTTCCTGTTGGTTTTTTTTTCAGGATTTAGTGCTACTTCTCTAGGTAGATGAGAAATTATTGTTACTTGTTTCAGTTGAAAACTTGAGTTTCCTGCATTATGGATTTGTCAAGTTCTTTAGGTATCAAATCCATATCTACTGTAATAACTTTTATTTATATCACATTGAGTCAATATTGATTGTAGTTGTAAACTTTTTAGAATTTTTAGAGTAATTTGGCTGAAAAAGCAGTGAAAGAGAACGTTACGTATGATTCAATTGCTTGTTACCATTTTTTTGCCATCTTGCCTTCTCTTTCCAAGATCTCAAGTGAGTTTAGTCAAGAATATTGTGAATTACAGAGCAATTTTGATTGCTTTCAAGTTAAAGGAATGCTGCTTCTGAAAATCTTGCTCCAAGGGTAGTTGACACAGTGGAGGCTTTTACAGCTGAGATCTCAAAAGTCTTCAGATAACACTTCATAAAGCGGATGTTTTGCATGCAGAGGAATAGAAGCTTTCTGAGAAGTTAAATATCTGCATTCTGGTCAGCTTTACTTTCTACATTTCTTGGGCTACTACAGTACATTAAGACTGTTTATAACAAAAGCAATCTCCTTGCTTTAAGACACACCTTCTGTGCATCAAGTCTTGTCTTGGTGGATGAGATCAGATGTGTTGCTCTCAAAATGTTGGCAACTTTTCTACTGCTTGTTGTGAACTTTTTCATTCTGCAGTATTGGTTGATGTTATTCTATCCAGGTAGGAATCAAAGAATTGATTGTGAAAGGCACGGGAAAGGCCAAGATACATAATGCCTTCTTCACCTTGTTCTGTAGCAGCAAGATCATCTTTCAGGAGTTCCGTGTCCATGAAACTGGACATGGGAGAGTCTGGAACAAGCAAGAATTACCCTTGATGGAGGAGGGTCAGGTTAGGAGAAGTATGAACTCACTAGACATCCAGTTGCCATGGACATATACATACATAGGACATTAATGTATATCCATGAGCGCTGAAGGAACTGGACAATGTCATTGTGACATGCAGTTATCTTTGAAAGCTCAAGGCAATAAGGCGAAGATCCTGAGGATCAGAAGAAAGCAAATGTCACCCCTGTCTTCATGAAAGGCAAGAAGGAGGATCTGGGAAACAGCAGGCCAGTCAGCATCTCATCATTCCCAGAGGAGATGGAATATATAATTAGGGAAATCATTTCCAAAAGCATGGAAGTGATCAGGAGTAGTCAACATGGATTATGAGGCAGAACTCAGGCTTGATGATCTTTATAGTCTTCTACAATGAGCTGACTGACTCAGTATATCACAGAATCACAGAATGTTAGGGATTGGAAGGGACCTCGAAGGATCATCAAGTCCAATCCCCCTGCCAGAGCAGGAACCTAAATGACATCACACAGAAAGGTGTCCAGGCGGGTCTTGAATGTCTCCAGAGAAGGAGAATCCACAACCTCCCTGGGCAGCCTGTTCCAGTGCTCTGTCACCCTTACTGTGAAGAAGTTCCTTCTAGAGTTTAAGCGGAACCTCCTGTGTTCCAGCTTGCACCCATTACCCCTTGTCCTGTCATTGGGTATCACTGAGAAGAGCCTGGCTCCATCCTCGTGACATTCGCCCTTAACATATTTATAAACATTAATGAGGTCTCCCCTCAATCTCCTCTTCTCCAAGCTAAAGAGACCCAGCTCCCTCAGCCTTTCCTCATAAGGGAGATGCTCCACTCCCTTNCCCAAACTTCCTGTCCTTTTATAGGCAGGGAAGGGGAGGGAATACCAGGTGTTCCTGTGCCCCTCCCCAATTTGTTAACTCTTAAACTACAACAGCAGAATAATGCAGAGTTTGATGCTGTGGCCAGTAGTTTTTAACATCTTCATTAAGGACATGCTTAATGGCACGGAATGCAACCTCAGCAAATGAGGTGCAAATGATACAAAGTGGGAGGAGTGGCTAATAAGTCAGGTGTTGATGCTGCCATTCAGAGCAACCTGAACAGGCTGGAGAGCAACTTCATGAAGTTCGACAAAGGGTAGTGCCAGTCCCTACCCCTATGGAGGAATAACCCCATGCACCAGCACAGACTGGGAGCTGACTGGCTGGAGAGCAGCTCATCAGAAAATGCCATGCGGGGATCCTGGGCATCGCAGACAACCCTAAGTTGACCATAAACCAGCAATATGCCTGTGCAACAAAGGCAGCCAGCAGTGTCATGAGTTGCATTAGGAAAAGTATCATGAGCCAATCACGGGTGGTGACCCTTCTTTCCCTTTTGATATAGAACAACAGGTAGTATCCACAAACTGAAATACAGGAAATCTGTTTAAATATATTGAGACTCTTTTTTATTTATTATTATTGTCAAATCAGTCAAACACTGGCATAGGTTGCCCAGAGAGTCTGTGGAGTCTCCAACCCTGAGGGTATTTGAAAGCTGACAGTCCTGGACAGATTGCTGCTATTGACCTAGCTTTGCGCAGGAAATTGGACTAGGTCATCTCCAGAGGTGCTTTCCAGCCACAGTGATTCTGAGAATTTCTTGTATTGAGAAACAGTTGAATTTTCTTACTTCTCTGCTGATTTGTTCAGCCAAGATAGGGTAAGAGTATCTCAATTCTGTCTGTGGGAAATAAATTTTTCTATTGTACTGCCTAACCTAATGAATGTTGGGTTTATCTCAGGTTATATTTTTGGGTGTTTGGGGTTTTTTTGAGCTACAGCTCAAGACACACAGTAGTGTCTCGGAATTGTGTTCATGGTAGCTTGGGTAATGTACTACAATACAAGTAGGAAGTAGGCAAGAATAAATTTTTGATCCTGTGAAGCTATCTATTTTATGTCCACTTGTTATAGGAATAAAGTACACAGAGTTAACCAGTAAAAAACGTCCTGGAGTGTTTCTTTGGCTATGTGCTTTTGCAAGTGGTAATTGCATTTAGAAATTAACTGGTCACTCGAGGAAGGGTTATAACTGACTGCTTCTCTATTTTTCTGTTTTCTAGTGAGAAGCAAATAAAATATGATAGTTATTTGGTACCATTCACCCTGTATGAGTTGGGTCTTCTGTACAAACAACAGGATGAGAAAGAAAAAGCAATAAGATACATAGAAGCTGCAAAGTAAGTGGATTTTTTTTATTTTTCTTTTTTTTGTCAGCCTATGTATTAAGAATCACTGGGTAATTTTAGCAATGAAGGCGTCATTTTTTTCCCTTCTTCCAGCTCCTTTGCAAGATACAAATAATTATAAATCTGTATTCTTGACTTGGAAAAGTTGTCTGATACAATTGAAATTTACAGTTTCAAAAAACTGTCCTTTAGAATGAGTAGAGGAGACTATATCAAAAAAAGGAAGTATGAAGGGAAAATATCTCCTTCCCATTCAGGCTTTAGAGATACTGAGTCTCCACTGCATACATGGAATGCCTGAGAGTCCAGAGAAATGATCTATTCCACCTCTGTCCCAGAAAGCAGCTTTGGGACTTGCATCTGTGCACTAAAGGTGTTCGTACGAGTAGGTTAAAAGCCAGTACACTGCTGACCATCTCACTTTTTCCTTTCACATCCTGTCACAGAAGAACAGTAGAGAGCTAAATTTACTGTAGAGTAGCGTGTTCGCTTCATCTGGAGATTGTAGTATGGGCTAGAATTTGCCCCTGTGTGTGCAGAGAAGTATACCAATCATGCAGTAGTGTTGCAAGCTAGAAACAGTCTCCTAAAAGGTCTTTTAGAAACGTAGTAGTTTTTTGCCTTTTGTTTTGTTTTGTTTGGATTACATAATGTGATTTTTTTCGCCTGTGGGTTTTCTTTTACTCTGAGTTGTGTTTTGAAGCTGAACATACACTTTAAGTTGACAGCCTTCAAAGAAAGTCTGTAGTCTTCTAGCTTATCCTGTCCCAGCAAACTTCAGTAACTGGGGGGGCTGTTGAAAGGATCAAAATAAGTGAAAGAGATGCTAAGACATTGACTCAGTTTAATCGTTAGTACTAGTATAAATCGGGACATTTAATTGTTAGTACGGGTATAAATCTCTGCTCAGTTTGTGGATGTAACTTTAAATGGGTCCCAACCTCTGTTTGCTGTTGAAGGGATGAAGGTTGTTAACTTTGGTACTTCAGTGCATGTATGAAGCAGAACAATCCAGGCCAAAAATGTTTTTCTTAAAATAACTTTATCATTCACAGAAACAACTACAAAGAATACTCAATGGAGTCCAGGCTGCACTTCAGAATTCACGCAGCACTTGACATCTTGAAGGTGTCGCCTGCTTCAACACCTTGAATGAGGAGGGATGCTTTTCGTGCATACCATAGTCTACACAATCTTTTTGAAATCTTTTTTTAATCATGGAAAAGAAACAACTTAATTGCTTTCTGTCATCTCTGATTTGGTGTATGTTATTCCTTTAGACTGGTTTTCTTTTCCTTTATAGTACATATAGTATATCTACTTGATACCTTAAAGAAGACCTTATATTTTGTTTGATAAAAATAATTTAATATTTGACTTGAATGGGGGATATTTTAGAAAAAAAAAAAAGTTGATGGTGCAATAAAGTTTCATGCAAACACTTTATTTTTTTATATGAAAACAGATGCTGGTTATGCAGTGGAACTGGTGATAATCTCTGCATTTTTTTGAAGGTTTGGTTTTCTGCAGTACACTTGAGACTTTTTTTGCCTCTGGAAGAAAAATGCAATGCCTGCAGATAACCTTACCCACGTTTAGCATACCGTTTTCTGAAATTTGTGTTCCAGAGGAAAAATATAATCATCTTTGACTTAACTTCATTTTGGGAACAAAATGACCCTGTCTGAAGTGCAATATTTTTACACTATCAGATAAAGTTAAGCAGGGCTACAGGTGTAATGTCTTTGCAGGTCTGTTTCATTCAAAGTAAGTGGTTGGAGGGGATATTTTTCAGTCATAGAAAAGCAGGGCTACTAGGGACATTAAGTGATCACGTATTCTGTATTCTTGCCCTAAAGCAGATTCAACAGTCTTATGTTGTTCCTGAAAGACTTGTTTTAAAAAAAAAAAGCCTTGTACGGAGAGATTTCTTAACTTACATAGGATATATTTCCCAGTGGGAGAAGACTGAGAAATTTTTCCTGATGTCTGTCCCAAATAATTATTGGCAAAAGTGAAGCTGATTGCTTTCCGTATTCCCCATCAGAAATCTGGAGAAAGAATTGTTCTTTTCCTTTTTTGAAAGAATTTTTTACTATCAGAAGATCAGCTCACTTGTTGGTATTCTCTGGTTTTGGATTCCAATCAAAATAAATAAAAGTGTGTGAAATGTATTTATTTTCTTAATATGAGAATAACTCATACTAATGCACGTTGATTGTGCATCAAAAAGTAAATCCTCTTTTAAACTTGGAGTTAAGAAAATGTGCATATTCTAAACACAACTTTCTACTTCCTGAGAGAAAGATGTAGGAAAATTGAGATGTAAGTGCATGTATTTTTTCTTTTCATGCAAATATGTGACAAGTAGTATCAAATCGAGTTTCCCAGTTCATTATATATGCCGATTCTGTTAGCTGTCTGTCCTTAAAAGTAAGAATTTACTTGATATTCATTTAAGTAACATCAAATAACTGTTCTTTAAATACTGCATACTTGCCCATTTCCATATTTTATTAGTATCATTATATTTACTTTTGCACAGTGAATTCGTAGTAACTGTGCTTCTGTATGTGGTGATCTGCCCTTAAAACCCACTCGAGAAGAAACAGAACAAAACAGGTGAAAAACCTGTCTTCATAAATGAGTAGCTGAAAATTTCTAATTAAGCCGTCAGTATAATGTAAATGCTATAGTTCTCAGGTGACTGAGAGCACAGCTTTCTTCTATGACTTTATACATAACTGAATCATTTAATTGCATATAAATCTGTAATACAGTGGCATAATTACAGGTGAAGTAAGAGTTTAAAAATGTTACCTAAATAAACTTAATGGGTCTTTCAAAGTGGAAACCTGATCCAAAGGCGGTTATCACTGGTTTGGATTTGTGCCTATTGTAAATGCTTAACTAAATTATTGTGTAAAATTATCTACACGTAGGTTTGAAGCTTAGATACCTGAGATGCTGAATCACTAATAAAATGAAGCATGCTTATTTGAAAATATATTCTATTGACGGTAGCAAAAGTACGAAAGATATTTGTCTCTGTAAACAGACATTGGCATATGCTACCAACTGACTTCTCTAATTCCTTGCTCTTTTATACATATTAATATGCTGTTGTCAGCAAAAGTAAAATTCTGAACATTTTGTGTTCAGACAATAATTTAATACCTCTTTAAGGATTTACATATTCAGTTTAAGATTATTTTGGTTTAATCTGATTATTGGATTGTAGCAATCAAATGAGAACTCTTCATTTTTCTTGTGAAAAGCAGTGAAAACTCATGCCAGTAAAAATTTATGACTTGTATTTCGGATAGTAATTCATTCTACAGAAGAGTTAGACTCAGGACTACAGACTCTTAGGATGGAGCATGAAGTAGTCACTGATATCATGTTATTGTGGAGAGTGTCTTACAGTTAGACTTCTATGGGGGATTTGGGATAGAAATTGAAATGAACAAAAAGGAAGCAATGAACTTCCTTAGAAACTTATTTTTTGAAAAGGTAGTGCAGTGCCATTTAGCGGTGTACTCTTTTTCACAAATAATGAAACTGACTGCAGAGAGAGTGAAAAAGAACTTTGTTTTCTTTAATTCAGCCTTCCATAGTTGATGTTAATGCCCTGTGTATATTACACTTTGTCTCTTTTGGGATGAGCCTTTTTGCACTCAAGCAGAGCACACGCGTATCAACACAAACTTGCAATACCCTCTTGTAGTGCTTTGATGCCCTGAGGTCGCCAGTGTAAGTACTATTTACAGCTTGTTCCTTTTCTATGCTGCTATTCCAAACATGTCTGTTAGAAAGCGCAATTGATCAAGATTCTTAGCTTTATTCTGGAATTTTTTTTCCAGCTTATTACAGCAGAAGTAAAAGAATGTGAGAGTGATTGGTAACCCATCACTTAAGGTAGATCTCAGTAGAGCCGTAGAGATGCTGTCTTCCAAATGCTGCAGAAGAAGCGCATGTCTCCCTGGCATAATGCGTCATTGATGCAGTACTATTTAGTAGGTTTTATCTAAGTTAAGTAATTTGTGGCAAAAGTTCAGCTGAAAAGTCTTTTACTTGTTTGTTTTTTGTTTTTTTTTTTTTTAAAAACAACTTGCTTTATACTGTACTGGGCCTTAATACAATTCTGATTTAGTCTTACTACTCTTTATAACCTTCACCTCACTTGTGTCCCATAGCAGTTTTGAATAATGTGCTGAACTTTGAAATGGAGCAAAGCTGAACATTAACCTATGATACTATAACCGCCATAGATAATACTAGGAACTATAATATATCCAAGAGCAAAGTTAAGTGCTTAGTTTAAGCAAGCAAGGCTAAACTTAGTTAGGTTATGACAAAAGATCACTCTGATCTTTCTGATAATAGATGTATATTTTTTAAAGATGAAGAATAATAAAGTAGCTTGATTATAAGAAAGCTTCTCTTGATTGTGTACTTAGAAAATAGTACCGAAAGCTGCTTGTCTGTGCATATCATTCAAATGTTTAATCCATTGGTGAAAGATCATTGTATTATGGTTTTTAAGTCTTAGCTCACCACTTTTTAATAAAAATTGAAAGGAAATACATATTAAAAGAAAGCTGATTAAAGATTGTTTTATATCTGTCTAATACATATTAGTAGCACCTTATGGCCAGAAAAATGTACAATAATCAGATCCTGTTATATTTCTAGAACATCTTGTTAACTGACATACAAAAGAAGTAATTTCTTGCAACAAATCCATTGTAGACATTACAATTATTTTATTACAAATCTCAATGTTTAATGTCCTTTTGTTTCTATATGTTTCTTATACTGCATTATACTGCAACAAAAAATGTTTGTATTAGCACTGGTGGTGCAGCTTATTTGCTTCTAAACTACTGAGGTTTGCACATGTTCGTGTCTGGTACTTGAATAAAACCAAGATCAGAATAATGGAGTATGAGGAATGACGTAGTACTTTCTGGTTTTGAGAGCACACAGAAATGTTCATTGTGATACATTCAAATGAATTCTCACTTCAGAGCAATAAATAATTTTTATGCATAATTTTTATGCTTGTGCTACCGAGTGCTGAGTTCTGCACTGTATTCTAGTTACACGTAAAGAAGCTTCTGCTGAGATTTAAGACAACAATTCCAACAAAAGAGGCCTGATCTCAAGTTTAAACACACTGTCTGAGACAGACAGCTCTTTTTACACAAGCTGTCTAGGCTAAGAGGTTGTACAAAGATATCAAGGTCTAGGAGAGAATAAAGGGTCTTTTGAAATATAGATATAAAATAAAGAGCTTTAGTCTCGATTTCTCACCAGACATCAAGTAATACCTTTAAATGATATAAATTACAGGATTGATTAATTTATTCATTCTGTAATCAGTTGTGTTATTAAATTTAGAACCCGCCGTAATACATTCCTAGGAATTTTTTTTTTAAATCCCAACGTTAAAAACAGGGAGAAAATTATCTTTTTACATATGTTTGGGGGTTGGGTTTAGTAACATTTAGATAAGTAAAGGCTCAGAGTTATTTTTTTTCATGTGGCATGGTTAAAGGTTTCCATAGTCACCTATAATTTTGCCTGATGCTTGCCAGCAAATAGGTCAACTTAGTCTTATTCAAACCATGGTTTGAATAAGAACGGTGATCATAGTTATCGTAAGAACACAGGTAGTTGATAACTTAGCTCACAGAAAGGTAAGAGAACAGAGATGCTTGTGTATACTGCTTAATGTCTGTAAGATGTTAACTTGCTCTTGATTATTAGACATATCATAGTCCAGAATAAAACCTTTGTAGCTAAATTAGAGTGCTTGCAGGGTATGGAAGTACATGGAGTAGAAGAAAAAGAACACACACTGAGGAAAAGTACAAGCACAAATATAGGATCTACATCTGCATTTATGCAAGCATTTGGCAGAAGTTATGTGTATCATTTTTAAGTCTAAGATATAGTCATCTGATCAGATTGACGTTTGAACTTCTGTGTTCCAGCCAAAAGGATGTTGATGGTGCTGGGACCTTAGCTCAGTTTGGTTGTTCGTGGGGTTTTGTTTTCGTTTGGTTTTGGTTTGTTGTTGGGGTTTTGTTTTTGTTGGTTTGGTTTTGTTTTGTTTTTAATCTGATCTTGTCATTTACTCATTTTTTAATAAATCTTGTAGGAGAGCTTCATAAATAAATTTAAGCATTGTGGCTCTGTCTATCTGTTAGCACATGTCAGCTAACAATCACAGCTAGGAATACCTTCCTAGATTTAGTCACTCATTTGAAGAGATAAATCCTTCAAATACATTAGCAGTAGGAGTTGTCAGTTGTCTGTGCCATGCTTTTGTACCATAAAAACTGTAGTTAGAGCATGCAGGCTGAGTGGGCCTGATTCAATACCTACCTCATCTGAAGCCATAGGATGAAGAATACTTGATGACATACCACTGTGTAGAAAAACTGTTCAAGTTTTCCTGAAATACCTTAATATCCTTATAAACCTGATGATGTAAAATTGGATCTCAGAGCTTAGTTTTCTTACTGTAAAATGAGTGTAAGACTGTATTAAAATAGCTTTTTTTTTTTTTACATGCTTAAATTACCCGCTCTTACTTCAGTATGTAAAATCAGGGTGGAGGTATATGTAAAATTAGGTTAATGCTACTTATATAGCTTATGTTAGGCTTAACTTGTTTCAGAGCATTAGGAGATCTTCAGAATTAAACTTGATGTAGAAAAGAGGACAGTATGAATTTAAGTATACTTTTGTTTTTATTACAGTTTTACTCAAGGGAATAGAACTTATGTTTATGCAAACCACAAATGTCTAAACTTGCTGTTACAGGTATAAAACTTCCATCCAAAACACCCAAGCCACATTGATTACATTATTTATCTCTCTTTTAAGAGAGTTTCTGTATTGCATGCATTGGTAAACCTGCTTAAATAATATTCTGTGAAGGAATCCTGCTGTAGTTTAAAATTTTATATGGTCTGGAATGTGCATGCTCAAGATTTAATTTGACAAGACTCTACAGTCAGATTAATATAGTTGCTTCAAATCAAATTGCATTACTTTTAACAGAGGAATGTTCAAAACTTCCCATCATTGTTGACAATGAGAAAAAGTTAGATGTTTTTTCACCTACTATTCATTGGTTTATACCCTTGGATAGAAGGCAAATTGAAAGAAAATATTATAGGTTAAGTTCTGGATTTGTTTCTTTTCACAACCCACATGGAAAGTGCTCCTCCTGTATTTTACATGGATTTTACTAAACTGTCTGTACTCTGTGGAAGCAATGTTTGGGTTTGTTTGTTTGTTTGTTTTTTACAGCCAATAATACAAATAATATGATAATCACTATGTTTATTGCGTAATGAATCTTTGAAGTGATAGCTGCTTTAAATCAGATTCTTATGAACTCAAAGAGGAGAAAGAGGTCTGAAAATGGAATGCATTGTAGGGTGTTCAAGGCCTCTATAGAAGATGAACAATTAAAGAGGATGCTACTTAAAATGCAGTATACTCTGGAGGCCAATGAGAATCCGTGTGTTCTAATTTTGTGAATATCGAAAAACTTAAAGAATATGCTGTGGCTGTTTTTCTTCGAACTAAGATTTTAACAGTTTAAGCAGAAGAAAATAAATAAACCTTGCCTGAAAATTAGAATCTGCAATTGTAGTAGTTCATGCTGTTGATTAGCAACTGTTCTGCTTATTGAACAACTCACTTCCTTTTAAGGAAATCTGAAAAAAAAAAAAGGTCAAATCAGCTAGCTTTGTGTTCTGGTTACCTTGTGAGATGTTACTATATTGATATATCTGGGATTTCTGGAGTCAAGCAAACTAATTAAAATCAGATTATCTTATCGTGTCTAAACTGTTCCAGTGAGTAGTCTTCAGTGCCACCTGGTAAACTGGTGTTTATATTATTGGTGTTTTATTGTCTATCTTTTTTCAATTATTAATGTTCTATTTTCTATCTTTTTTCTATTAACTTACATTAAAACTGCCATGTTTCTTATTTTATACGGTCCTCAGATAGTATGTTACAGTAGAGATACCATTTGCTTCTGAGTCTACTGCAAAACTGAATACTGATTGACATTAGCAGGACAAAAACGGAAAGTAATCGCTTTCTGATAAAAGCAAGTTTCCTTAATTTGAGGAATGTTACCTGCGCACCTAAATGAGATTAGGTGTACCAATCTGAATGCCATCCAGTGTGTCCACTGGAAATTTTGTCCGTATGGACATAGAAAACTGTTATATGCCCAGAGCTTCTGGTATATGAAACCCAGTTGGAACACTGAGAAGTTTGTTGCCAGCTCTTTTCCTTCTGGGCATTTTTTAAGCTAAAAAGGAAAAACGGAGACATCACTTTGCTTTTATTTTCCTCCTTGGATTTTTCATTAGTTGCCTGTATCCAGTTTTGGGCTCCCCAATTCAAGAGAGACAGAGATCTACTGGAAGGAGTTCAGTGGAGAGCTATGAGGGTGATTAAGGGACTTGAACATCTCTCCTGTGAGGAAAGGTTGAGAGAACTGGGACTGTTTAGTCTGGAGAAGAGAATGCTGAAAGGGGATCTTACTAATGTCTGTAAGTATCTAAGAGGTGGGTGTCAAGTTGAAGGGGCCAATCTCTTTTCTGTGGTGCCCAGTAATAGGACAAGAAATAAGTAGTACAAGTTAGAACATAGAAAGTTCCACCTCAACACAAGGAGAAACTTGTTTACTGTGAGGGTGATGGAGCACTGGAACAGGCTGCCCAGAGAGGTTGTGGAGTCTCCTCTGGGGACTTTCAAAACCTTCCTGCATGCGTTCCTGTGTGGCCTGCCCTAGGTGATCATGCTCTGGCAGGGAGGTTGGACTAGACGATCTCTAGAGGGCCCTTCCAACCCCTAACATTCTATGATTCTATGACAGGTGGGTTGAAATTCTATTCTTACTTGTCTGCCTGACTGTCTGAAATTGGTAGCAGAGTCTTCAAAGAAAAATCTTTTGCCTGTCTTTAATATCTGTGCTCTGACATTTCCCTGAAATAATGCCGAAGTGGAATACTTGCTTGTGTTTGCTAGCTGTAGCAGTTACCCCCATTCAGATGGGGAAAGGATCAGGGGAGAAAATGCAGGAGAAATTTCATTGTAAAGGATAAGAGTGGGGTAAAAGTAAAGATAAATTAGGGATGTGAACTGTAGATTTCACATTAGACTGTGGGACCAAACAGAATAATGTGAAAACATAAAGAAAGTGTGATTGTGATACAAAGGTGTCCAGTGAGAAAAATTATGATGCAGAGTAATCACTTGCTGACAAAAAGAAGGCCATATGATCAAGAGGTAAGGTGGAACAAAACATTCTTTTCCCGCTTAAGAAAAGAGCGGATAAGGATAGACCTCTAGTCAGGTCAAATTAGGGAGAAAGAGCTATGCTCCTGAGCAGGCTATGGAGAGTGAATTCTGCTGTTGCAGGGACTGTATTCAAAGAAACAATGTGCAAATTGGAAACCAAAGTTGATATAAGGCAGTTATTTTGAAGTCTTTCAATCCTTACAGCTCCTGAAATCTAGGTAGTTTCTGATTTCACGTAGTTGGAGTTCTCTATTGACAACTGCAGAGAAAGAGTATTTTGAGTTCCCGCGTGAAGGCTTTCTCTGTCAGCAGTACATCCTGAACAGGATTGTGTGCCTATGTGAAAACCTTCCTTGCAGAACTATGACTAATGGCCATTTCTTAGCATGACAGATGTCTGAAAAAAGCCATACCAAATTGTGGAAAAGGCATGGAAGTTTTGTAATGTCAGATCTTAAACATTTAATGGTTTTTTTCCAGGTTAAATTGAGAAAGTTTGCTTTTATTTTTATGAATTGCTGACTGACTTGGCAAGACTTTATTTAAAATTCATTGTGTTCATTCTGGGTTAGAACTAGACAATTTATATCTACAGTTGTGAAGCAGGATTCATATATCCATCTCTAGTTTGGGCATCTATTGTAGGTTTGCTCAGTGGACATCCAGAGAGAAAAGTTCAGGGCAGGTGTCTCAAATGAGGATCAATACTGATCGGACTGTATGGCTAAATTAGATTAAATTGATTGATATGAAAATAGTTGGTCTGAAATTGCTACTTGTGTTGTCTTGAGTATAAAAGTAGAGGTTGCCCGCCCCTCTGTAAGATGCTTCAGCATCGCTGACATGAGCTATAGTAAGTATCCTACTATAAGCGAATTGCTGGCAGCTACAGACGTTAACACACTTATGCAGTACCTTATGCTGCTGTGCCAAGGCAGCACCTGGCAGAGTACATCTGCAGTGGAGACCCTGCCTGTTTTCTCTAGATAAGGGGATGGAGAGGAATGCAGCTTGTATTTTTTTCTTTCTACTTTGTCTGATAAACCTGTTTGACTAGAATGTGTGCTATGAGAGTGGAGAGCTGGGGATCTTCCTTTCCAGTTCTGTCTGTTCATTAAGTAATTTGATCTTTATGGGAGGTAATACAATTACAATATATGGAAAGGTATCATCTGTGTTACTTATTTTAGGTTTACGTTTAAAAAAAACCCCAACCAAACAAATAAACAAACCAACCCAAACAAACAAATCCAAAACCAAAACAGCCCAGGGCTAACTTTGCACCAGGAGCTATAGAATGAACAAGGATATCACACAGTTTCATAAATAACTGGAAAAACTCCATTCTTCATTGCTATTCATTTAATGAAAGCTCATAGTCAGTTTGTGGTATGGAAAAATTCAACTGAATTTCAACTTCTGAAATATATTTTCCAATCCAGTAAATAATGAGCTACATAGTGAAGTACATAACTTCTTTCAAGGAAGAGAACCTCTTGGATCGATTCAATGGATCAATACATGTAACAACAGTCATTATAAAAATGAGATGTAGTAGTGCTTTGGCCATGTGAAAGTCTTATGTCGTGAGATCTTGTCAAACAAAACCATAAAGAAAACACTGATAACGAGCAGAGTGAAAAACACTAGTGGAGTTAATTGCCGCTTTATAGGCAACACGAGAAATTATGTTCTTGTTGCAAAAAAAATTCTATGAAACTCTTTGTTTGGAGCCACAATCGCTGCTCTCTCCTGAGAAGTATTTTAAAATGCAATGCATTTAAAAAAAAAATATCGATGAAGCAGTAACCCTGGAGAGGGACATAGTATTGATAGTCCTGGCACGAGGATATCTGGCTGTGTTGCAGTAACATACTGCCTTGTGAATGTGAGGGGTTTGGTGAAGAGCGCATTGTATGCAGATTCATATCGTCCTGTTTGAAGTTTTAATTGTAGCTTGTGCTATTTTTGTAAGCTGTCTAGCTCTCTCAGCTGAAATATCTTAAATTACAAGATTTTTTTTTTTTTGTAGCATGGATTTGACAGCTCTGCCAGTAGGTGAAAATTTTTACCAAAGATTAATTCCTTTAGACTTTAATGAACTATCTGCTTACCTGCACAGTTTTTAACTCTCAGACTTCTGAACTTTCAGTCACAGGATCTGAGTAAGTGCAAATCATTAACAGAGGGGACATTAGTTCTGGGAAGAGACATTATGACCTCCAAGCAACATCTTGACCCTGAAGTTGGATTTTATGTGAAATAGAAAAACATTGTTATAACCACTTTAACTATGAAGTTAAATCATGATATCGAAATAACAGATTTTAGGCAGATTTTCAGCTGTCATGAGTTGTGACATCAGTGAAGGAACTGATGATATCTACTAAAAGAGTGAGTGGGCTTAGGCTGTGCTGCTTCTAGTCCAGTAGTCTTTCTGCCAAGGAGTCTGCTGTGTTATTTCTGTGGTGAAGCAGAAGCCATGCCGAGAGATGTGTGGGAAACCTCTCTACAAAAATACTGAAGCTGTACAGGAAGAAAATTAAAGGGGCGAAAGCCCTACTAGAACTCAAACTGGCTACTGCTGTTCAAGACAATAAAAAATGTTTCTCTAAATATATCAACAACAAGAGGAGGACTAGGATGAATCTTCTTCCTTTATTGGATGCAGGAGGGAACAGAGTGACTATGGTTGAGGAAAAGGCTGAGGTACTTACTTAATGCCTTTTTTGCCTCAGTCTTTAGTAGTAGCACTGGTTGTTCCATGGGCACACAGCCCTCTGAGCTGGAAGACGGGGATAAGGAGCCGAATGAGACTTCCATAATCAAAGAGGAAACAGTTAGTGACATGCTACATCACTTAGGTATACACAAGTCTATGGGACTGGATGGGTTACACCCAAGAGCAGGGAAGGAGTTGACACGGATGTGGCCACCAAGGCACTTTTCATCATTTATCAGCAGTCCTGGCTAACTTGGGAGGTCCCAGTGGACTGGAGGTTAGTTAATGTGGCACCCTTCTATAAGAATGGCCAGGAAGAGAATCTGGGGAACTGTAGGCCTGTCAGCCTG
>VWZK01005899.1:0-142903 GCA_013396935.1 Baryphthengus martii
ATATGTGCTTGTTGGAGGAGGGTGTACCCTCTGTATAGATGATGAGATTATATGGTTCTGGCCAAAATCCCCATCAAATTATAATTTGGTTGTTTTGCTTTTAAATTCTAATAAACTGGGTCTAAAGTCTAGAAGGGAAATACTTTTAATTTGTGTTTTTAGAAGTTATGTAAGTAGATCAGTAACTACCTTTTATTCTGGAGCACACCCCTTATCCCACGCCCAATGATACATAGATGACTATGTAACATACGTTATTAATTTGCTTTATTTTTAATGGCATTTCATGGATACCCTAGAAGTACATCCTCTGTCCTCTGACCTGCCCTGGAAAATGTTCTTCTTCAGAAAATCTCTCAAAATAGGAAAATTTATATGGAATGTAACAGCAGGCTCTTCAGATTTCTGTATAGAAACTGGGTTGCGTGCTCTTCCTCTGTAGAATGACATAAGAATTAAAAAAAAAAACAAATTTTAAAAGTGTGAAAGAGTTAAAATGCTCATAAAGTCCATCTTGTAATTCTGGTAGTTGAAAACAGAAGGGAAGTACATAGTAGAAAACAGTGTCAGCAGCTTCTTGTAGAGCCTGAAGTGCTTCAGGAGCAGACTGAAGGCTGAATTCTAGTGTTTTAGGGCAGGTACATGGCTACCAAAACATCTATTCTGACCCTCCCTTGCACACTGTTGGCAGGGTGATAGGCTGCAGCTGGGATTTTTTGTTTTCTTTTGTTGTTTTTGATATTTTTTTTTTATTTTAATGAGGTGCCATTTGCATTTAGTCAAGGCCAGCACATACTTCAGCAGCTGTGTAATAGTTTCCACTCTTTAGTTATCAAACCACACACTTCTACTACTCGCTTCTCACATATCCAGCACCTTTTTGACTGGGCTGTGTTTTTTCATTTTCATCTTACAGACCAGATGAATGAACATATTATCCAAGTTAACAAAATATTCCTCAAGCCAAATATTATTGATCACAGTTAAATAGGATCTAATTTGCCTTGGCTGCATTTTATTAGTAGTAAAGTTCTTTACCAGATTTGTCCAGATTTTGATGCGGATTTGAACTGCATTATCGCTCTGCGTTGAATGGGTTTGCATGAGGGTTTTTTGGTAACAAGATGTTGTGTTTATGTAACGTAAAAAAAAAAAATAAATAAAAATTCAAAAAGCAAATGGTTTATAAATTGAATACTATAATTCTATCATGACACTTTATACAAAAATGCCATTAGGATGAATATACGTTAAAGGCTCTTGAAGTGAACATGCTTTGAAATATTTTTTTTCTACTTTGAAGTATTTTTTTTCTGCTTTGATTTCAGAGATATTATCAGCCATAAGAATAATTCCTAATTTTTAATAAGTAACATGTATAGGAAAAGTTGCAGCAGGTTTGTTTTTCTAGATTTCAGCATTCTGTGGTGGTCTAGTAAGCAAATTAGGATTTTGATTAATAGCCTGGTACATTTCTGATAAATCTGATTTAGGAGAGCGAGAATAATAGTTAAGCACCTCATTCCAGCAGGAAGTCGGGGGAACTGAGTGGCAATGTGTCTTGAAAATCCATTCTGTATTATAAATGGCCGATCCCACCAACCTTGCCAAGGTCACAATCAGCAAAAATAATGTTTAAAATTCTGTTTAGAAAGTTAATCCGTCTAGTTTAAAATTCTTATTATGATTACTAATTAAAAATCACTCTGGGCCAACTGCTACGAGTGAATCTTGGGTTTTAGCTCATTCATGCAAGGTACAGCTGGTAACTTCCCAGGTGAAAACATCGTATGGAGTGTGGTGGTTTGTGGTGACCAGGAGATGAAATTCAATACAACAACAAGATCACTGTGCTCTCTGTCAGGGTTTCTGCAGTAACTAATAACCAGGATTAAATCCAGTCTTTAGGTTTTGCAGCTTGGCTAAGGGAGCTCGTTTGTATTTCGCAAACTGACTGGATAAGCAACTTCATCAGCAAATTGCATATATAGTAAAATGATGGGGGTAAATTAATGACTTGATGCTGAAGGGTGCTGAGTTATCCCACTAACACATGCTGCAGTTTTTAGAGTCGGTGCCAAAGTGTGCAGCAGATGCCTTGAGGTGTGTATTATTCATTGCTGTCGTTGTTGTATTTCTTTCTTTTTTTTTTTTTTAATAGACCACCACAGGTCTCTGCCAGATTTTTCCACTCTGGACGTGTTTCCTTTTATGCTTCTGTTCTCAAGGCTTCCATATTTGACATCTGGTGTGCAGCAAAAGTCAGGAATGAAGAAGAATAGGATTGCGTAACTTCACTTTTAACATGCTTTCCATGAAAAAGAGAAGTTGCCGACTTTTTACCTGGAAGAAACCCTACGTTTTTCTTTAGTGCTGGCAGTTACTGCCATGTCCATTTGCCAGTGCTACACTGTAAAAAGCCATCAGTTTGATATATGATCTGTTACATTATCTAGAGGAAGGATGAATGAAGAGAGACTAAGTAGGAAGCCATTTAAGGTCACTATGTACTGTTTTCATCTGTGATGGAGTTGGATTGTCTGTCTCATGGTGCTGCAGCATTGAACTTCCACTCACACTCCCAAATCTCTTTCTCTGGTTCTTTCTCTATCCCTTAAGGGCTGATAAATTGATCTATTCAGACAAACAAAAGAGAGACAAAGGCTTCGCTAATCCAGTGTTTTCCCATAAGGTGGCAATGACTTGCCAAAGCTATCACAGCTATTTTGGCGCTCATCAGTTTTGTTTATATGCCATAGCAACAGGCCACAGGGAGCGCTGGGATGCTGCAGAAGAACTGCTGCTTTCCTCGTTTATGTCCTCATCTGTTGCACCATTACTTGTATAAAATGTGGTTTTGAATCATGGGAAGCTGTAAGTGTGGCGTTTTTTTAAGCACACGTCGATGTAGTTATACTTTTATTATCCTCTTGACTTCAGTGTTGTGTGTGGTAGATACAGAGTTTTGCTGCCTATTGGCCTTGCCCTTGCTGTAATTTATAGAAAAACTGCAAGTATGTCTCTGGATTCCTGTTTTATTATCTTTCATTTTCAGTCTTGACTACATCAGTTCTGTCTCTATATGTGTTGTGCTGTACGATGAGGCAGCCAGCATGCAGAATATTGTATTATTGTAGTTATTGCTGGTCATAAGTTTAGAGGTGCAACTGACAGAGCAGAAGGCCATCATCTTCATACCAATACTTCACGTTTCTGTTGGATTGCAGATGTTTAGGGTGGAGGCAGTCCCTGCAGTTTAAAACATAGAATCATAGAAGTTTTTTGGTTGGAAGAGACCCTTAAGATCATCGAGTCCAATCGTTACAAAGAGAGCTGCCTGGGCACAGTCATCTCATAGTAGTGTAGATGCTGCTCTTACCACTGTCAGAACCTAACAGTGGATATCATAGAATGGTTTGAATTGGAAGGGACCTTACAGATCACCCAGTCCCTGGGCAGGGACACCTCCCACTAGACAAGATTGCTCAGAGCCTCATCCAGCGTGATCTTAAACACTTCCAGGGATTATATGTCTGCAGCTTTCCTGGGCAACCCGTTCCAGTGTCTCACCACACTCAAAATGAAGAACTTCTTCGTAATATCTAATCTAAATCTACCCTGTGCTAGTTTAAAACTATTGCCCTTTGTTCTATCACCACGTGCCCTTATAAAAGGTCCCTCTCTAGCTTTCCTTCAGATGCCGAAAGGCTGCGCTAGGGTCTCCTCGCAACCTTCTCTTCTCCATGCTGAACAGACCCAACTCCTTCAGCTTGTCCTCACAAGAGAGGTGCTGCAGCCCTCTGATTGTCTTTGTGGCCTCCTCTGAACCACTCCAACAGATTCATGAATTTCCCTATGCAGGAGGGAAAGCAGCTTGTATCTGTTAAAGAATGGGCTCTCCTTTATATGTAACCCTCTCTGGACCTGAACCTTTGAGATGCTCAGGCTGGGAGGATGAACCTTTGTTACCCTTGCTAGTAAGAGCCACACGTTTGGTACAATGTACTGGCTCTACAGAGAAACTTGTCTATATTAAGGAAAATATCTTCTCAAGTAGTAAATATACCAGTAGAGTATGAGCTGCTGAGTGAATGACTGCAGATAGAGTGGCTGTGGTTGCTGTGTGCCAACTGTTGACAGATGTTAAAGGCATATTTGTAGATCTGCAAGTGAGACTTCTGCAAAAACATACATTCCTTAGTACTTGTAAGATGCCTGACAATGTATGTATCATTTCTTTAAGTAAAAAAACAAAACTAGATCCAATTTGATTCATCAGAGGGCTGTTTTTCCTCTCTTAATTACTGTGAAAATCTCCTATGTCTGTAATCAGGAAACCAAGTTCTTGTACCTTGTGATTCCTTCAGTTTCCTTCTGACCTGGCAGTGCTGGGTTAATGGTTGGACTCGATGATCTTAAAGGTCTCTTCCAACCAAACGATTCTATGATTCAGGAATTTAGTGAGTATGGCTTTTTCTTCCTCTAGAGAATCATCCAGTATGAGTTGGGAAATTGCCACAGTCTCCTTGTCCGATGAAGGTTTTTACGAATGTCTGGCAACCAGCAGTGCAGGAACTGGCCGTGCACAGACGTTTCTGGATGTGTCAGGTGGGTAATGGCCTATCCTTCTACGCTGAAGCATTGTAACACATTATGTTGGAACACTGAACAGCAACCAGTGGCACTTGGGGCCAGTAAAACACGTTTTCCATTTCGAAGGATTTTGTGGTTTTTTTGCACCCAAGCGCACCAGTGTGCTGATGTTTATTCAGCACATCTGTTTTAAATATTAACATTGGATTTGTTTTAATTAGTTCCCACTACCAGTTGGGCTTGCAGAACAGATATGGCCTATGGAAGCAGAAACTGAAATCTCAGATTTCAATTGTTCTCACTTTTATTTCAAGCTGTAGCGATTATGTGTTTCCTTGATTAAATGTATGTTTTATCTGATTGATGAGGAAATGCAAAACTTGCATTGAAAAATTGTCTGTTTGTTTTTTTTTTTAAACAAGATTTAGTAAATGGTTGGAAATCTCATCTGTTATCTTGACTTTTACAGCAGTGAGTAACTAGGATGAAGAAAGTAAAAGTAAATGAGGAATAAATCGGGCTAATCACAAAGATAATTTTGAATAAGCCGCAGTATTTGGTTGCTAGTCCCCAGATGGCTACCGATCATTATCTGTCCAATAGATAACTTTAATCACTGTTTGTTTTGTTTTTTATGACTTAGGAATATTTTAAATGAATCAAAATATTCATAAATCATAAAAATCTCAATTTGAAGGACACCTAGTTAAAAATTTGGCCATCAGTGTAGTGTGAGTTGGTGTGCCTAATGTGTTAAAGCAATTTCAAAGCTTAAAGCCCACTTGCTGAGGGAGAGGAAGTTTTTCTTACATCAGTTAATGACCTGTTCAGAGTTCGGGCACTGAATGATTATGCCTCATTATTACTGAAAGTTAGTTGTGGTAAGAGAGAATCCTTCCTGGAAAGTGAGTAGTGTCATCCTGGTCAAGCTTTGGACATAAAAACCTGGAATGGGAGACAGGAAGAGAGAAAGGCTTTCAAAACCCACCTGGACAATGTGATGCTGGCCCCCTTGTTCTAGATGACCCTACTGGAGCAGAGAGGCTGGACCAGGTGACCTCCAGAGAGCCCTTCCAATCCCCACCATGCTGGGATTCTGTGAAAGTTGGTCTTGTGTGAAGGCAAATGCAGATCTACACTGCTGGTCTATCTGTCAGTCTGACCACTGGACACATGGACATTGTTCATTGCCTGCAGATTAAGATGTTGAGACTTTCAGTTGCAGATCAGCTGGAAATGTTTCTTAAAGTAAACCAATAGGCTTCACAAAGTTAATCCTCTTACTCTACCAGAGGAATTTAGTTTAAGTAACTGTAAACCAAAATGCACCTCAAGCACAGATGGAGAAAACGTCGAGCCAGGCATGGCCTCTAACTGCTCCAGCAGACAATAGAGGTCTTCCACAGGAATATGACTTGCAAGGAAAATGAAGAAAAATGTATTTATGCATGTGGGTGGGTGGGTGGATGAAAACCTTGTCAGCAAATTTTGTCACTTATTTTTCACAGTTGCAATGGACTCTGAGGGAAAGAGAAAAATAACTTCTATTTTGAAAGACAAATCCATTGTCTCTAGCCTTCTGTTTGTGTGGATGAAACATCTGCCATGCAGAAGTGGAAGCTATTGCTTTGACCAGGGAAAACATGGGAGACCGGTTCTCGTGGTCACGGTGAGGAGAGTAGATCTCGGAACCGCAGCTTGAATTCAGCCTCAGGGTTTCATATAAGTGCTTGAAATTGAAGTTGTCTTGCGTTTTATCTCCTGTAGTAGCTAATTCACATGAGTTAACCTGGATTATGAATCATCATAGACTCACAAAACAATTTAGGCTGGAGAGATTGTTGGAAGTTGCCTAGTTCAACTCATAGCTCAAAGCAGAATTGACTTCCAAGCTTGATTGCATGTCTCAGGAACTTGTCCAATCAAACTTTGAATGTCCCCAAGGATAGAGATTTCACAAGTTCCACAGGCAGCCTTCAGTGCTTAACTACCCCCACTAGGAAAATATTTCACTTGTCTTGTCAGAATTTCCCCTGCTGCACATTATGACCACAGACTCTCATCCCTTTTTTTTTCTCATGTGTGTGCCCCGAGAAGACTCCAACTCTGTATTCTCTAAAACAACCCACTCAGTATTTGAAGAGGGTGACAGCATATCACTTCACCTCTTTTTCCAGATAAAGATGTTCCTGTCACTGCAGTATGAGCAGATCCAAAGAAACTGGTGTGGTCTCATTGATTCCATGGAAGGCAGCGTTTGTAGAGAAACAGCCTTCTAGATCAAGGAGTAAATTTGAGGAGAGGAACATCCTTGTAGCCACACCAAGAGCTTGAGTAGAATAGAACAGTACCATCAACGCTTACCCAAGTCCTGCCTCTAGAGCACTATTTTATGTTTTGGCTGCCAAAATCCTTCAGGCAGTTAGGGTGTTCCCATATGCCTATTTAAAACCATGTTTTGGAGGACAAGAAGCTGTTAGATTCTTCCCCAGAAACTGTGGGCATAAAGATTCTGGGTCGGGAAGTTGCAACCATCCTCCTCCTCACAGAGAAAACTGTAAGAGAATCCTAGCACTTTTTTCTTACAATGTTGGTAGCACTTGAAAGTCAAGGGGGATGAGGGGGAAAATTCCTATATCCTCTTATTTACAGAGCACTGAGAGAGCGACCGAAACTGACTCACTGTGTAAACACGAGCAGTTCTTTCTGTTTTGAGCCATGCAGAGGATTAATATGAGTGAGATGCTTTGAAATGCGTGTGTACAAATATTTGGAAGAAAATTACTTGAAATTTCTTCCTTAAGCAAAGTAAACAATCTTTTCAAGCATTTTTAGTTTGCCTAGCTGACAGACAGTGTATCGCAGATAATCCATTTTGTCAACTGCTGCGTGAAAGGTATTGGAACTGTGTCAACATTTTCTGGTTTCAGAAAGAGCAAACACTTGAGTTTGACTTTCTCCTACTACTATTAAATCTTTAAAATGTCCAATGGATCGTTCACTTGTGCAGGCACCTTGAGTGAAGTGCCAGTAAAGAAGTGCTCTGAGTTCAGCTTAGAGTTTGGCTGGGGGTTTGCTGCGGTAAGAGGTTGGTGTAGGTCAAAAGGTGTTGTGCCCCACCAGGCTGACATTTGAAAGATGAGCATTTTAGGCCTGTACTGCCCTTCATCTAGCATAAAGCTTGTGAACCTCATCTGAGACCCCCATATGAGACTTAAATGAGGAGGAGTTGTGAGTTTAGGAGTAACTTCCACGTTTATAAATTTTTTCATTCCCCATTATCATTGCTTTTAATAGGATAATTGGGGTTTTTTTTGCATGTTCTGATAAAAATTTGGTCTCGCTCTTACAGCTGTCTCATTTCTGCTGAAGCATCCCACTCAATATTATTCATTGCAGATCTTTTCTTCTTTTCAAAAACCAGTCCAGGGAAAACCAAATGGAATATGATGGTTTTAATGGGAATGCATAAAGTGATACATAGCGTATTTTCCTTTCTCAAGCATTTAAGTGTTGCTTCCTTCATCGGTGATATCTCAGAAAGGATCAGGATGACTGCTCCTATTTTAAACATCCACAGTTTCAAAGTTTAATTCCAGTAAAAAATTATTGCAGCCACTTTCTTCCAGGAGTGTGATGGAAATGTACAGTGAATAGAGTGGAAAACAAATAATAACAAATAGTGGAAGTTACAACATAAAATACCTACAAGATAGGAAGGAAGATATACTGAAATTACCTAAGATTTGAGATACAGACTTGCCCAAGATCCTTGCCTGCTCCAGTAGCTGTTACTCCGACTCCAGTCTCACCAGTATCTGATGCCATGGGCCTAGAATGCCTACACCTGGTCTGACTCCAGTATCTGGTACCCACTCCACTCACACTCCTCCCAGTTGCCTCAGTAGCTGACACTTAGTCCTTGCAGGACACACAGAAGGGATAGGGAATGAGATGACACAGAGAGAGAGTTAAGAAAAGCTTTAATAACAAGAGAAGACAGACTGTGGTGATCAGGCGCAGACGAGAGCAGTGACTGGTAGTGTCTTACTTGCCACAGGCCTCTTTTATGCCCCTTTCTCCCTGCTCCTCCCTGATTCGCTTCCCCTGTGTATCCCTTCATCAGTTTGAAAAATTTGACAGCTTCCCCCTCCAGGTTTGTGTCCTTATCAGATTGGCTCCTCTTTGAAATGATGCTGGTAGTTTCTTGAAAGCCCATCAGGTAGCAGTTTGTTTCTTGTCCTTGTCTCTGCTGTTGTTTGTCCGTCAGGTCTGTGCCTCTGTATACTGCATTTGTTGCCTCCCCTTTTGTTATCCCATTGGACAAGATCCTTGATCAGATAAACTTAAGGGAACAGGCCTAAAATAATCTCTCTTTCCATGCTTCCTTAGAAAAACCATCATGGAAAGGACTCAATAACGATACTTAGAGCAGATGTTAACTTGTTTTCATTGTTCCTATAAGAAGCGCTTGCTAGTAACATGGGGTTTTTTCATCTAAAGCCTGTAAAACTGTTGCGCTTAGCTCAGATTCCACCATGTGTGGTCACCCCTCAGTCAGAGATCAAACTCAGATGTGGAGATGGTCCTGGCTCTTCCTTCTCTTGCTGTGTCCCTCAGATCTCTTGTTGGCTTTGCCTGGTGGAAGATGAGCTCAAAGAACACAATCCTACAGCCTCTCTCATACATGATATGATAGTTTTGACCTAAATCAAAAGGTGTTGCTGTAATGGAAGCTCCTGGCAGGTAGCTTAGAGTCAGGAATGGGGATGCTGCCCTGGGTGCTGTTTGATGGCTTCAACAATGTGACAGGAAACAAAACATCAAACCAATGTTACTCTTTTGATACACTGTAGTATACTTCAAGTTGTTTATCAGGAATCCACAAATGAAGCAAAGGTGCCCAGATCTTTCTCTTACGATTTTTTTTTTCTTTTTTTTCTCTTGCACAGAGCCTCCACCCATGATTCAGGTGCCTAACAACGTCACGGTTGTCCCTGGTGAAGGAGCCATCTTGACCTGCCTCACTTTAAGCGCGGTGCGTTACAATCTCACCTGGCAGAGGAACGGCAGAGATGTGAGGTTTAAGGAGCCCCTGCGGATAAGGATGATGAGCAACCTGTCTTTAGAGGTGAAAGCTGTGAAGTTCACGGATGCTGGCAAGTACAACTGCATCGCTTCTAATGAGGGTGGATCTACCACAGCATCAGTCTTCCTTACGGTGCAAGGTAACAAGGAAACTCCGTGTTGAGTTTACTCTGTCACGATTTCTATTTTCTTTATTTTACGAGCTGTCTCTCTTGGTAACTTTTGTAGTTTATTTTATTTATGCCTGTTGCTGAAACCATTTGGAGACTGACAGAACATTCTGTGGTTCTTCCCTCTTTTAAAATGGCAGCAGGAGTCACCAAGCAGCACTAGCTCTCCTGTTGCAAGGCTGCCTTGTGCCCTGCGTCTCTGAGCTGTGGTCTAATCCTTCTCCTACAACTCCCAGCTCTACAAGGGAATGAAGCCTGAAGTAGTTCTATTGTTAGTAGAGTACAGAAATAGCTACACACACAACCACCACTCCCTAATATTCATAGCCAACCTCTATGGTGAGAAACTTTACAGGCTGGCTGTGTGGATTATATATTTTTTTTTTTTTTTGCAGTGAAACTCTTAACTGTAGTTATATAGGAGTAACTACATTTGTAAAAGTTTCTCTGTTCACCTAGATTATTTTATATCTCTTTAACAGAGTTGTACTTCAAAGTTTTTCTCTCTATTATGCTATTGTATCTGGTTTATAGTGCCAAGCTAAGAACGGATCATGATTTTAGCCCTTGATAAAATCCAGCCCTTCACAGATTTTATGAAGGCAAGGGCTTTAAGAATATGTCAAAACTGAAAAAGACAGCATGACTGAGACCAAACCACATCTAAATCTGTGCTGTTGCTTCATACCAGGAACAAATTTTTAAAAAAATTAAATATAAACACATGTAGTAATTTGTCTTGGAATTAATATTTTTAAAAATTCTCTCTACCTTGATCATGGGGAGATTTGAACCTTTAGTTTTGAACTGCCTGTCTGTGGGTAGGAAGAGACAGAATTCAAAATGTTTCAGTAGGAAAACTGTTCTATCTGCCTGTAGGTGACTCTGAGAAGATTTTTTGCTTGCTAATGATACACGGGGCATATTCTATGCAGAGTGGGTAGCTTCATGAACTTTACTCGTGCAATTCTAGCACTTGAACTGGTGGGAAAACTTGCAGTTATAGAAAAGAAAAAGTCGATAGAAGCACCTGGCTTAAGGTGTCCCAAAACAGGGAAAGGTCCAAAGTGGAGTTGTAACGCTTGTGAATGGGATGTAGTTTTTCCTATAGAAAGAACATACTGGTTTATCAAGGTGGGATAAGTAGGTGTGCAATCAGTTCTCTTGGACTTACTGCACAATACAGCCCAATAAAGTGTTTCTTCATTGTTCTGTTTGAATTCGCCTTAGGTGGCTATAACAGAGTTATAGCTGTTAAATTTCTGGTGAGACTGAAGACGGGGGGGGCAGAACCAAAAGCCGTGAAAAAAACTCAACCCCCATACATTTGGAAAACTTAATTTTAAATTCTACAGGATTTTTCCATCAAGATGCTCATTCAAGCATGTCAAAGGCAGCAAGAGAAGTGCTCCCTCCCCTCATTCATCCCTTCCTGGCATCTAGATATTCCTCCCTAATGTCTGTAAACCAACTGGGAGCTTTAAGACAATGACCAAATTACTTCTGGCAGGCTTTTTTTATTGTAAAGCTAAACAAGTTTACTGCTGCCACCACAGAATGTTGAGTTTTAACTGGCTTATATATGGAGAATGATTATACCAAATAGTTGGGAATTACATTTTGGCTGGGCCTGGTATTGCTAACAGCACTAAAACATGGCTTTGATAACCCTCTTGGACAGTTTAGACAAGCTTAGTTGAGAGTCTGAGTTGTGTTTTCTTTCATTTCTGATGAAAGATGCTTAGAACAGAAGAAGTTTGTAGGAAACGCTGAACTGCAGCTGAATTCAGCGTTCTGCAGTAGTGCCTGCCTCTCTTTGTTTGGAAAAAAACAATCTGCTGCCAACCATCTGAATGCTAGATGGAAAAGAGGGATGGTATCAAGCAGGTTATGTGCCCTGTTATTTGTGATTGTTTTAGTTTGCTTGGACAAAGTGATTTCGATCAGGTTTCTGGAGATACTCTGGCATTTGTCGTGTACAACCTGTAGTGTTTGATAGGGTCTAGAACAGTATTCAACAGTTTCTATTTGGCAGCAAACAGTAAAGGGTGGCTGTGTGTAAGAAGCAAAAGCTTTCTAGGGCTGTCATGGTTAACATTCTGAAGAAGGAAATTTGAAGTCTTGTTAATAGATGGAGATGGATCATGCTTTGTGTAGTCACAATTAATTCAGAATGTCAAATTAAATTCATATTGAAGCCCTTTATTATTGTTGGGACAGTTCCATGTAGATCCCTGAATTTTGGATCGCAAGAGCATAAACACTCATTTCATCCCCATTTTCTTTCTGGGGTGGGAGTTAAAGCAGAGAACAAATGTTGGTAGCTCTAAAAATAACCCAGCATCTGCTTTACATGCTTAAGTGGATTGTAGTAAACCCTTGTTTTGAAAGCTTGGAGTTTGATGCTGCTGTTTCTGAAAGAGAACATTCATCTGACTTTTGTGCCAGCAGCTGTACAAATACAGACTGAAATCTTGAGGGAGAGCTGACTTTTTTTCCCCTAGTTTAATTTTCTGGGTTCAGAAGAACTCACTAGACTAAGTCATTAACTGTCCCACACTAATACTGAGCACAGCTAGATGAAGATCTCATTAAAAATGTGGGCCTGTCTGTGGAGTACTGATAATCTACTCAGAGTAGTTTGAAAGGCCACTGAACACAGTTTTACAAATTTCAAGGAGAATAAGGGCATATGTAGGGTCCTGCACCTAAGGAGGAATAGCCTCACACCACCAGTACAGGTGAGGGGTTGAGCTGATGGAAAGCAGCTCTGTGGAGAAGGACCTGGGAATGCTGGTGGACAGTAAGTTGTCCCTGGGACAGCGATGGACCCTCAAGACCAAGAAGGCCAATGGTCTCCTGGGCTGCATTAAGAGTGTGGCCAGCAGATCGAGGAAGGTTCTCCTCCCCCTCTACTCTGCCCTAGTGAGGCCACATCTGGAATAGTGTGTCCAATTCTGGGCTCCCCAGTTCAAGAGGGACAGGGAAATACTAGAAAGAGCCCAACGGAGGCTATGGGATGATCAAGGGACTGGAGCATCTCTGTGCCCAGGAGAGGCTTGAGAGCCCTGGCGCTGTTCAGTCTCAAGAAGACTGAGAGAGGATCTTATTAATGTTTACAAATATCTGAAGGGTGGGTGTCAAGTAGAAGGGGCCAGTCTCTTTTCAGTGGTGCCCTGGGATAGGACGAGGAGCAGTGGGCACAAGTTGGAACAAAAAGTTCTGCCTCAACATGAGGAAAAACTTCTTTCCAGTGAGGATGATAGAGCCTGGAACAGGCTGCCCAGAGAGGTTGTGGAGTCTCCTTCACTGGAGACTTTCAAAATCCACCTGGATCTGTTCCTGTGTGGCCTGCCCTGGGTGATCCTGCTCTGGCAGGGGAGTTGGACTCGATGATCTCCAGAGGTCCCTTCCAACCCCTGCCAGTCTGAACCCGTGATAAGCTCTCAAGCCTTCTGGGATTGTATTGGTGCTTATTGAGTATCATGACAGCCATTTAAAGTACATACTCATCTTTGGAGCTTTAACCAGTGGCTACGAAGTATACATCTCTCAAGTACTCCCAAGACATTTATCTTACTTGGAAACATAAATAGGTTTGTGAGGGCATTCACTGCTTTTTCAGATTCTTCATATAATTTTTTATACTTTGCAACCATTTGTATATATTGCAACTGTATGAGGCTAGAGATTGGCCAGGAGTGAGAAATATCAATAATCCTCTAAACCTTCCATAAGCTATTTCTCACTGACGAGGAAATTCCACAAGCTTGTAAACTTTTCTTTCCAGTTTGTTAGTCTTGTAGGCAAAAATATGAGTTTACTATATGCATACTTATCAGGTTGAAATAATTTGGTAGCTTGATGTTTTGTTCTTGTTGCTTTCATACACATAAGTGGTACTGATTTGGGGGGAGATTTTTAGGAACTTATGCCTTTATTTTATTTTATTCTAAAATTAAATAGTGTGCATGCCAGAGAGATTGATTTGTGGTGGCTTTGTTGTTTCTGTCCCCCTCCAAGAATTTCAAATACACATTTAAACTCAGATCCCTGAAATCTGAGTGCTTCTAAATGTAATTTTATGATAGTGTTACGTGTTTTCTGGTGTGACTAAGCAAGAGGAGACAATGAAGCACTTCTTTTAACGATTGCAACTGTCTTTCGCTCTACAGTGCAGCTGTACAGTATGTAGAAACTTTTATGGCTTTTGCTTGTGTTTATGTTGGAGATTAGTAGAGATATTTGAGTTTAGTAATCTCAGCGTATGATGAGTTTCAGCAGTCGATTAACAAGGAGTGAGGCAACACTGAACGTTTATGTTATTGGGAGCCATCTAAGGTAAAACAGGTGCCAGCTGCTGAGCACGGAGCTCAACACAGGACAGCACTCTGTTTTGATGTCCTTCTTGAGCTAAACGCACAGGTAAAATAAAATCATATGTGCTGCGGTTACTGCTCTGTCCGTAGCATGCTGGGCTTCTTTTGCCTGCTAATTTGCTGAACATTTGAAAATGTTTAAATACCTGTCTGATATCACCATCACAGTTGAAAAGCATTTTAACATCTGCACTGTTAAATAATTCAGAGTGATTCTACCACTAAACCATCAGCACCACATCTCCATGGCTTTACATCTCCATGGCTTTGAAACCCCTCCAGAGATGGGGGATTTCAACTCCACCACTGCCCTGGTCAGACTCTTCCAGGCCTTGACAACCCTTTTAAGGAAGAAATCGTTCTTCATGTCCAACCTAAACCTCCCTTGGCATGACCTGAGGATGTTTTCTTTTGTCCTGTCGCTTGTTCCTTGGGAGAAGAGCCCGACCCCACCTGGCTCCAGCCTCCTGTCAGGGAGATGTCGAGAGCAAGAAGTTCTCCAGGCTGAACAACCCTGTGTCCCTCAGCCGCTCCTCACCAGACTTGTGCTCTAGACCCTTCCCCAGCTTTGCTACCCTTGTGGCCACGCTCCAGCCCCTCAGTGTCCTTCTGGGAGTGCGGGGCCCCAAACTGAGCTTGATATTTGAGGTGCTGCCTTCCCAGTGCTGAGTCCAGGGGGATTATCCCTGCCCTAGTCCTTCTGGCCACATTATTTTTTCTATCGCAGCAGATCAACTTGCGATAGCAAAGGGTGCTATTGGTGAAATTGCAGCTTTTAGGTCCCAATGATGCTTCGTCTCCACCCTACAGAAGTTAAATCTGTGCTTGGAAGAGCCTTCCAAAAGCAGTCACAAATGCTCCTGCAGTGTGTCCTTTACCTGAGCTAAGGGATAAGCGGTTGTGGAAGCAGATGTTTTGCTGGTTTGGGGTGCAGTGCCACCCTTGCAGAGTGCCAGGACGGGGTGATGTGGGGCAGTGCACCCTGTGCCTCTACACGGCTGAGGCAGGATCAGGAAGGAGATCACGGGGAACTTGGCAGCTCGGTGGGACGGCTGGTGAGTGAATGAAGCAAGATAACAATGTCCAAAGACAATATTCCCTTTTAATTGGGTTCACTTGGTTGATGCCAGAAGTACAGATGAATGTGACTGGTTGATTAATGTTGAAGGCTACTTTTTGTTTATCCCCATTGAGTATTTTGGTGCTGTAAGAGATCTGTTCTCAGCTTGTTATTCGAACAGGAACTTTTGTCATATTGTCTGTTTATGTGCCATTTTTCTTCTACACTTCTTTCATTTGACCTGAGAACAAAAATATGTAATTAAATATTAATTCCAAATCATATTGCTACAACTTGATTAAACAATAGAAATCAGATGAAGAGAGAGGATTCCTCCTGCGAATGTAGTAACAGGTTATGTGTATTTGGGTTATATTGTCATGTAATGTGAATTCGGTGCCTGATTTGACATCAAAGCAGAAATCTACACTCTGGGAGGAAGTCTCTATAATTCTTGGCCTCTGTCTTGCTCATGGACATAGATTAATAGCTATCTAAATAGTAGAGGTGGATATTTCCCCCGCTCTGTGCCTTCCCAGAGTGCCCTCTTGACACCAATAGAGTGTAGGTTTTCAGACACTTTGAGATCAAAGCCTTTCCCTTCCATTTATATGTTTCCACACGGGAAAATGAAGGTAAAGCCGTAAAACTCCCAGTGATCCAAGAATTTGTAGATACCACTGTAGTCATGTGGGATTTTGTCCTGAAGAGAATGAATTCTTCACACCAACAGTACAGTTCCTGTGTTACTAAAAGCAGGGCTTCCTGATAAGCACCTTGCGGGATTTTGGTAATTAGAAGCCCCAGAAGATCAATTCAGACCCTTTTAATTGATACCAACAAGAATGGACTGTAACCAGAGAACAGGTAGTGAACAGGCTGGACATGGGGATGGGGGCTCCCTCTGCTCTCTGCTGGTATCTGTGTGTACATAGGAGGGTCTGGAGGTTTACTTGCAAGGTCTTCAGGAAGTGAAATTTTGCAGTCATCAAACCTTCGTAAAAATTTGCGTCCAACGTGTGCAAAGTGCTACAGCGGTTACATTCTGACATGGTGGGCTGTTTTGGTTTTTTTTTCCCTCCAGATACATTTAAATAGTTGTCCTTATTTAGCTTTGTTACTTTGTACATGACAGGTGAATGGTTTGAATGATTTAGTTTCCCAAAAATGCTCTCAGTACAAAAGACGGGAAAGAATCTTGAGGATGCTGCACAAAAATATTGATTTTTTACAAAGAATGGTTCAGTCAAATATTACCTGCAGGGTGACTTTTGGGGAAAAGCTTCTGCAAAAAAAAAAAGAAGAAAAAAAGACACTCAAAGTAGTGAAAAACCTTTGGTAATAAGTCTGGTTTTTACTAATAAAGGATGATAGGAGGATTTTTTGTATTGTATGATCTAAGAATTCGGTGTTTGCTGTCCCTTTTTCATGCAGAGTGTAACTGCTTCCCATGTTTTTAATGAGTATTAGGGCCGAGGATGGTTACAAGTGTGAATGCTTCGAACTCCAGAACCTTCACACCAACTTTCTTTCTCTTCGAAAGCTTTACACATGATCTGTGTTGTTTAAAAAGTTTTATTCTACAACCTTGAAAGGGGATTGGCACCATAAGGAGCTCATGCTTCTCCTGCCCGTGTACAATCTTCTGCCTTATGATATGAAGAACAAAGCAAAAGTGATCACATGGGACAATCGTGAAATAAAGTCTGTTCTGTGTGCCTGCCTGATTGTGGGCCTTGGAGCAAGATGGTTTATTAGTGGTAAATGTGGCCTCACTGATACTCAAGCTGCCACCTAGAATTGCAGATCAGTGTATTGACTTTTTTTTTCCAATTCATTTCATTGCTTATACGTTAAATACAAATATTTTTTTCCACCTTCTCCTGCCTATGTGACATTGTGTGAAAGTCAAGGGCAATGGTGCATTGCCAAAGCTTGCTGTTTAATTGCCATCCGAGACAAGCAAGTTTCCTAATAACAACATGAGAGGAGACCTTCCTGAAGACCAGAGCATGCAGAATATCTCCCAGTGTCTCTTGGCAGGATTTAAAACAAAATAAAAATAGCTGAGAAAGCTGTGCACATCATGAATCACTTGAGGACAGTTTTGTAACTCACATCCATTTCTTGGTTCTCCCTGCCCCCTTGTATCTGGATTTAATCCTAGGACTTCTGGAACTACATCTTTACCTTCCTCTGATGCCTTTTGTCTGAGAACTTGGAGGTTTCAGTGCTGTTACAAAACACAAGAAAGGACTTTTCAGGACCCTGCAGCTTTTCATTAAATCCTACAAGTGATTAACCTTCGTGGAGAAGGTTAATGGACGTCAGTGTAAGAAAGGAAATGATAAGGCGTGATACGCATCTGTGTTTACAGTTTTGCAACTGCTTTCAAACTGGTTGCTATTTATTTAATGTATTCCTTCTCTTTGGCAGTGTAACTGTGTGCTTTTGCATGCACTCTTACTGACGGATCTCAGAATCCTTTACAAGCTCACACGTCTAGTTAATGACTGAGACCAGAGGCTTCAAGTCCAGTTCTGCTCCCTGGAGCTCCAGGGGCCATTCTGCATCAAAGAGCTTCCTTAAAACAGTAATTACGGTTCTCTTTGAAAAAGGGATTTTTATATGCTTAGTAGGGGTGTGCAGATAAGTTTGCATGAAACACTAACAGATGGGAATTATTCATGGAAGTCAAAACACAGACCATAGTACAAGTATTTTAAATAAAAGTATACTACAAAGGTTAAATTGAAGTATATCCATGACTTATATACTGATGTTGCGATTAACTGTGTTTCAAAATGGTATTTTCTGTGGGATCCTTGCTCTCCTATTCAAGATGATATATTGCAGGACACATAGCTCTATAGGAACTGTGATTGTGGGTTGTGGCAGGCAATAAAATGCCTGCTAGCCACCAGACTCCCCCACCTTGCATGGAGATGTGTTGTAATTAGTCCATGTTAGCAAGCAAAGTTGGACCTGCAGGGCCCCAGACACCTTGTTAAAGAGTGAGACTCAATAATATCTAGACACTTGCCAACCTGTATTTCCCAAATCCATGCTATTCTTGGTAAACCCTTCCCTGTAAAAGGTGAAGAGATCTCCCGCAGTTCTTTCCTGTGCTCTTGATTTGGTGTTTGAGCATTTGAAAACCATTTAATTTCTCATTATTTCATTTCGTATGAGTCACTAATCTCTCGTGAAGTGTGCTGAGATCATTGGGAGGAGGATTGTTTTCTAAGTTCTGTGGGTTGATTTACTTAAAAACCTGCTGTCCAAACCCCACCATGTTTCTGCCCTGCAAGGAGACAGAACCTGCCCTGCTTCTGTCCTAGAAGCAGCACAGTCTTCTGCGGGGAGAGTCGTCTTCTTAGCCAGAAACACTGTGGTTTTTGGTTAGCAGCTTTTAAAGCAATTGGTGTAGAATCATAGAATCATCTAGATGCGAAAAGGCCTTCAAGATCGAGTTCAACCATTAACCCCATTCTACATGTCCACTGCTAAACCATGTCCCTCAGCACTGCATCTACATGACTTTTAAACATGGCTGGGGATGGTGATTCAACCACTGCCCTGGGCAGCCTATTCCAATGCTTGGCAACCCTTTTGGTGGAAAAAATCGTCCTAATGCCCAACCTCAACCTCCCCTTTATCACAACTTAGAAAATAATCTTCCTCCCTGCAACGATAATGGAAAGGACACGGCATTAGTTCTTCCAGAAGAGCATTTGCATCAGCACTCGGAATACTTCCTGTTCACGTTACAACAGGTTGGACTAGAAAGATTGACTCTGTCTGGTAGTTGCACAGCATCACACCTTCGTGCTTGCTCTCAGGGGATTGTGCCACACATCAACAGACTGTGTGTCCTGGCTCATAGGCATATTTTTCCTTAGCAGCCACGAAAATATGTCATACGTCACCTGAGCCTGTAGGAGGGTGTAATTCCCCCTGAAGCTCATAAAAAAGAGCTGTGCAGAGCAGCCTTGGGTTTGAGGTACCTCTGCATGCCATGTGTTTAATGTCTTCTGTGCTCCCAAAATGGAGGGTTAGACTTAGACTTTTTATTCTGGGGTTGCTAAAAGAGAGAGACACATCAATACAGGCTGGGTTTAGCAAAAGGCAAAGCTCCTACGATGAAGGTTGATCCTTCGGAACTCAGAGTAGCCAGTTTCAAGCCAAGTGAATGAATTCCATGAAGTTCACCAGTCACTTTGCTGGTGAAAACGCAACTGAAATCCGTAACGTCCCATGGCATTGTTAATGCTGCAGATTCAGTTGTCTTCAGCATGGTTTTGCTGTTTATTTCTTACTCTGTGCATGCACCTGTCTTATGACTTTTATTTTTATCACTTGAGTTATGCTCTTAGGATTGACACACCTGGTTTGTGGTCATTGAGTTTAGGTTTCAGGAGTCTGCACAAGTTTGTCTTAGACTGGTTAAAATTGATTCTGCTGCTGCTTTGCTGAATTTTAATCTTGCATTAAAAATTCTAAGTTAATTATTACATAATTATTGTGTTCAAGTTGAATCCATGTGAAACTACAAAAGCCCTCAGATGTTCTATTCAAAATAACGATCTGGCACCACCACTTCATATTCCAGCCTGGCTTTGTCATATCGATGGATCACATTGGTGAACTTTGCTTGGTTCCAGCAACTTTCTGTCAGAATTGATGCCCTCTTTTGGGAGCTCCAAATTCTGCATCTCAGAACAAAGCAAACCGTGTAGGTCTGTAAATGAATTTGACCATTACCGGAGCTGTTTTATCACTCCAGAGCTGTTTGAAAATGGGAATAAAGTGATTATTATAATCTGTGTTTTCTAAATGGGTATTTTTAACTGTTGTTTTTTAACTTCTTTTACTAGAACCACCTAGGGTTGTCGTTTCACCAAAGAATCAGACTTTTACAGAAGGCTCTGAAGTATCTATCAGGTGTTCTGCAACAGGTTATCCAAAGCCAACAGTAGTATGGATGCACAACGATATGTTTATTATTGGCTCAAGCAGGTAGGAGTTATAGCTTGATTCTTTTTTATTTTTTTTCTTTACTATGTGAGAAAGAAGTTTTGAAAGGTGCTAGAGTATTTTGTTTCTTCCACAGGAGTCTGTGAGTTTTGGAAATAGTACCTCAAGCTCTGCTTTTATAGCTCTTTAATTTACATTTCTTCACCTCAAATGGAAATATTTTAGTTCTCTTCTTCAGAAGACTTTTTACAAGATTACTTGAAATGCTTTTCAGAAAATGCATTCATATTCTCTGGTAGATGTAATAATACTGATCTTGTTGTTTATCACAAGAAAAGAAAAAAATAGCAATACCTGTTTATAAACCTTCTGGTCAAGCTGCTACTTTTGCTGCTTAGAGTCTGGGTGGAACCATTACTTGTTGGGTTGACGGCTGGACTCGATCTTAGATGTCTTTTCCAAGCTTAATGATTCTATGATTCTTTTTTTAATCATTTTGGTTGGTCCCCTCTGTGTTCCCAGGTATAGACAGACCCCGGAAGGCACCTTAATCATAAGAAAGGCAGTTCCAAAAGATGCAGGAGTTTATGGTTGCTTGGCCAGTAACTCAGCTGGGACAGAGAAACAGACGTCCACCCTTATGTACATTGGTGAGTGAAAGACCCAGAGTAGTGAAATTAAAAAAGCAAACTAATAGCTCATCAGAGGAGCTGTTAAAATTAGTAGAGCCGTGCAGAACACGCTGGTAGAAATTAAAAAAAAAAACTTAGAAAAGTTGTTGAACAGCTCACAAATGTCCCTTTTGTTTTCTGTTCAAATCTGAGTAGTATCGTTGGGTAATATTTGGGGCTTAATGTTTTTAAGGAAAAAAACCAACACTAAAATTGGGTATTAAAGTGGGGTAGGCTTGCAAACCTGATCAGGCCTTTGGAAAAGGAGTTGTGTTTCTTTAAATTCCTGTGATGGGTTTAGCACTCTGGAGTCCTAATCCAAATGGTGTCCTCTAAGCACCATGTTAAATAGCAGAATAGTAACGTTCTTGATGATCGAATCTGTCTGGAGAGGGAGAGTGACACGTAATCTTTTTGCTTCCTACATGTTGATACTTTTCCAATTCAGTCCTTGAATTCCTTGTGTATTCTACGTATGATCCAGGTGCTCTGGAAGCAACATTTTTGTATTTCCCAGTGTTTATCTGTGACTTTATATGACTTTTAAGCCTGCTTGACTTTGAATGCAAATATTCTTCCATATAACAACAGAAAATGAGAGTATTTTGTGGTTTATGTCATAAAAATGGTGTATGCTTTGGGTGAGGTACTCATTTTTCCTATATTGTTTCTTTTTAGAGCGCCCAACATTGACTATAGTTCAAAGTGAAATTCTGGTTGCTCTTGGAGACACAACTGTTATGGAGTGTCAAACAACTGGGATCCCCAGTCCCCAAGTTAAATGGTTTAAAGGTGCGCTTATTACTTTGTGTTTATTTATTTCAGCAGGAATATTTAGAACAATGGTCTTGAAGCGACTTCTTAAAAGCTGTATGTAGTATTCAACTAGTGACTGACCTGTGAAATTCTCTAAATTGTCTAAATATGGCACTTGACCACTAGGGCATAAATTCTTCAACATACTGTAGCATAATTAATCAAAGAAAAACCAACAAGCTGAGCCTCTTGCCTACTTAAATAGGGTCCATTCTTCTGGACCCTTCTTTCTGTCAGGAAACGTTTACCTATATGCTACAAAAATTGCAAAACATTTTTTGGATTTTCCCATTGGATGTTTGCTCAGATTCCTTCGCAGTACCAAGGGGATTTGTATACATTCCTTCTTCCGAATATCGGAGGTGTCTACTGTCATTTCTTTAGCAGTGAGGTAGTGTAGTGGTATCAGAAGCACAGGAGCTTTTATAGAGTTAACTAGGAGTCAGAGAAGTCCACATCTCAAAGCTGAACGTTAATTCTCAGAAAAAGCAGCTGACTCCTGTGTGTAATTTTACAAACTACCTGCCTGCTGATTTTTTTTTTTTTCTGGAAAACCAATAATCTTGTTCAATAGACATTGCCAACAGATAGCTTAACCGGTCCAGTATTTCATCTCTGACAGTGGCTGGAGGGAAACCCAAAATTCTTTGTGGTCTGTTTATGAATAACCTTCCTTTGAAGGAAGGTTCTTCTGAACCCACTGCAGTTAATGAATGGCTCGTATTTGAAAGCAGGAGTCAGCAGGCTTTGATACTCATCCCAAAGAGTATGTGTGGGCCAGTTCTGGATGTTACACTTTGATATTGTGGCTCCTGCTGAGCCTGAGAAGTAGCAGAACTGTTTTCTAAGTTTTGCAAAGTTCTCAGCTTGGTAAAAAGCTGGTGGACAAGTGGCTGTCACGTGTAGCTTCTGATTCAGGAAGGAGACATGCAGCCTGGCACGCTGTCCTAATGCCGATTGCTGTCCAAAGCTACTTGGGCTTGTGTTCGCCTTGTGAAGCAAATAAATAACAAGGGAATGTATCTAACGTAGTGATGAATTTTTCCACTCAGTTGAGTGGAAGTCTGAGTGCTCACCTGCTAAATGAATGCAGCCTTGTTGTGAACTGATTTCAGACTTGGACACTGGTTTGTTGGATTAATTTTGATAAATATTCTGTTATATTTCAGTTACTTTTTTTTTCTGTCTGGACTTAGGTGACCTGGAGTTGAGGGCATCAACATTTCTTATTATTGATACTCATCGGGGTGTTTTGAAGATCCAGGAAACACAAGACCTGGATGCCGGTGACTATACCTGTGTGGCTACCAATCATGCAGGGAGAGCTTCTGGAAGGATAACTCTAGATGTTGGCTGTAAGTAGCTTGCAACCTAGAGAGGAAATACTTTCAGTGTTTCTGTATCTTGTCAGTGGTGCCTTGGTTATCTGAATCTCGCAAGTACATGTGTGTGTGCTGGGAACACCTTTTTGGCAGTGTTCACTAAGCTGCTTCCTTGTCTGCCAACAATTCCTTCATTATTCTTTTGCAAAGCACAAAAGTTATGAGGAGGAAGAGAGAGGCAGAGGAGGAGGACCTCAACCTAATATAGTTCTTGAGTGAAGAATATATGATACTCACTTGAGTTACTATAAGGTTATTGTAACTTAGCCCCTTCTCTCCTCTTGTCCTAAGTCTTTCAAACTGCTTGTGACTGGACATGTCATGTCATGTTAAATGCATGTTCCTGTCAAGCACATACACTTTCTGAAGCAGTGAGCAACACCGTTTGAAGAAGATGAGCAACTTAACAATGCTAACACTCGAGTATGTGTGTTCATGTGATGGGGGTGGTACTATCTTCAATCTTTTGGGACGTTTAGCCTGTTTTTGAGCTCCCCATTGTAGGTACAGAGCATGTAAGACTGCTTCTGTAAGGTGTTGCTGGAGTTGGAAATTTGTTGATAGAAGAATAATTGGGCCCCTCACTCCCAGAAGGACCTTGAGGGGCTGGAGCATGTCCAGGGAAGGGCAACAAAACTGGGAAAGGGTCTAGAGCACAAGTCTGGGGAGGAGCGGCTGAGGGACCTGGGCTTTTTCAGCCTGGAGAAAAGGAGGCTCAGGGGAGACCTTCTTGCTCTCAACAGCTTCCTGAAAGGAGATTAGAGCCAGGTGGGTCAGGCTTTTCTCCCAAGGAACAAGCAAAGCACTAGGACAAGAGGAAACGGCCTCAAGTTGTGCCAGGGGATGTTCAGGTTGGACGTGAAAAAAAACTTCCCTGCAAGGGTTGTGAAGCCCTGGCCCAGGCTGCCCAGGTCAGGGGTGGAGTCCCCATCCCTAGAGGGGTTTCAAAGCCGTGGAGATGTGGTGCTGAGGGACGTGGTTTAGTGGTGACCTGGCAGTGCTGGATTAGTGGTTGGACTTTGTGATCTTTAGAGTCTTCTACAACCTAAACCATTCTATGGTTCTATACATTCAGGTCGTCAGTAGTGTAAGCAGAAGGCGCATGTCATGTTGCAACCCCAATTCACTTTGTGTGTACTGATTTTCTTTTTTCCAGCTCCCCCAGTTTTCACGCAGGAGCCCAGTGACGAATCTGCTGGTATTGGCTCCAACATCACGCTGCCCTGCTACGTTCAAGGTTACCCAGAACCGAAGGTTAAGTGGCGGCGGCTGAATGGCGCTTCCCTTTTCTCAAGACCGTTTGCAGTTAGTTCCATCAGTCAACTCAGAACGGGAGCTCTATCTTTTAACAGTAGGTAGACTGAGCTTTTAAAATAAAAATTCCCAAAATAAATATGACATATGCAATGCATTCAAGTTACTATGCTACTTTATAAAGTTGGTAGTGTTGTAAAAAGACGAGATTTTTATCAGGGGTTGTGTTTCTGCTGCTGATTTAATTGCTTTTGACCAGCAGTTCGTTTTAACCTGAATTTGTGAATGGAGTTGTGCTTGGTCATTGACATCACCCTTCCTCATAGAAGTGATTGCACCTATCTTTAAATATATGTAGATTAAAATCTCTGTTCATCCTGAGGAGCCATAGATTTTCTTTTTTTTCTTTTTTTTGTTTTATTTATTTGAAAGAATTTTCTCTAAGTTCCCTATTCTAGACCAGACCTTATTTGGGTAATAACTAAAACTTCTGCAAGTGGCTTTCAGTTATTTGGAGCATTTCAGTCACCCTTGTGCTAAGTGATGTTATTGTCTATTTTTAATTAGCAATTTTTTTTTTCCTTTGTAGACATAATGAGGTTGACTGACGTAATTCCTCTCTACATACAGCACAGTAGCTTATTTCTTATGTACTTTTTTATGGGTGTCTGCTCACATATGGACACACATTGCTGTCTGTAGTAAGCAATATTCCATACTCAGTGCACTGTATGATAGCCTGTGTATATACAGATATATAGTATATGACCACATATTATTTGTGCATGTTAGTACATGATAGACTAAAGTACATGCAAGAGATACAGTGATGAAAAATATCTTGCATGAATGCTTTTTTTACTCACATGTTCATACTCAGTTATCGCTTTACTCATTTTTTTGCTCAGCCATTGCTTCTATCCTCGGTGATGGATGAAAAAGGATAATCTGGCTCAACCTGAGTATTTGAAATAAAAGATAAAAGCCTAGGATGTCCAGATATTGCAGGCATTTCCATATCATTTCAGATTCTGCAATTGGATCTCTTTTTTTTCCTGCCTTCAGATTTGTGGGTCAATGATGAAGGAACTTACATCTGTGAAGCTGAGAACCAGTTTGGAAGGATTCAGTCCCGGCCAGCCACAATCACAGTAACTGGACTGGGTATGGCTGGCTAATGTCAGTGCTGTTTACACAACAAATGGGATGTCTGTGGGTTCTAGAATTTTGGTGTGGGGTTTTTTTTGGGGGGTTTTTTTGGTTGTTTTTTTAACTTTTAGAATCATTTTGGTTGAAAAAGACCTTTCAGATGCATCAAGTCCAACCATTGACCCAGCACTGCCAGGGCACCACTAAACCATGTCCCAATGCTATGGACATATGTGGTGACATATGTTATGTTTATACACACGTAGCCATCCACACAAACTGAATCATAAGACATTTGTATGGAATATTGTAATTGATGTCAGTGAATTTTGCACATTCAAATATTGTCTTTTGACTGGATGCATTCGTTTGGATTAGTTCCATCTACGCTTTATAACAGGGACCTTAAAGTGATTTATCCTGTCTTCTCTTTCTCATTCCTAAGTAAATTTGTTAAGGAATGAAAAATCACCATAATGATGAATGCTAATGATGGGCTTTGACGGGGGGGAAAGCAGCAATGAACTTGCTTAGATCAGTGTGTTGGTATAACTGGGAAGGACTCTCAGCGATCCAAGACGTCAGTAAATGTCTAGTTTTGACAACAGCTGTGCTATTATGGAGTTGTTTATTATCTCAGTTGGCAATAAAAGGAAAATAGTGCTATGGAATGTATACATTTGTGGGAGGATAGGGATGGAGTCCATCTGCCATCGAGAAAACCATTTGTTAACTGAAGACATGTAGTGGGAAGCTATAACTCTAGTAGTATTTGATAGACATGTTTTTACCTATTTAAAAATGTTATTTAATCCTCATTACTTAAAATGACTTTACCAAGCCTGAGCCCAGAGTTTTTTACTGTTGGCTCTTCACCGAGCGTGCAGTGATTTTCTGCTGGGCTGATGACCTCTGTTCTAATCCTTAAAATTTTATGCTCAAAGGAAATTGCCACTTGTTTTTTGTCCTCTCCAAATCCGCTACTTTTGTTCTTTAGTATTTTTCCCAAGTAAGGAAAAATAATATATCAACTTGGTATCAGAGGGACATGAATTTTCAGGGAAACTCTGGATTGGATCCAGTTTCAGCTGGACGTCTTCCATTTGCTGCCATGCTTTAGTCTTGGGATCATCGTACATGTATTTCTCCAGCTTCAATTCTACCCCGTCTCTTCACTTGTTTTTTTTTTTTCCTGCTTGCATTATTGATATTTCAGATACCAGAATTCCATCTGGTATTTTTTGCAGTAAAATTAAGCATGTTGGAACTCTTCCTGTTGTTTGTTGCTGGTAACATATTTTTCTTACCCCTTTTGTTCCTATTTAAACTGTATAGTTTTCATTATAGGAAATGTTGTTTGCTCAGTATTTGCATAGTCCCTCGTGCAAGATCTTTATTTGATGCTGCTGCAGGTAGCTTTAGGACTAATAATAAAAATTCGTATTTAATACTTTATGTGAATATATAAAAAATCCAAATAATTTCTTCTAATTCTTTCTTTCGTTCAAGTTACACCTCTGCTTGGAGTCAGTCCAGCCGTGACCAATGTAATTGAGGGGCAGCAACTCACTTTGCCTTGTGTGCTGCTTGCTGGAAACCCCATTCCAGACCGGAGGTGGATTAAGAACAGTATGGTGGTAAGAATGTTTTGTTTCGTGTAAGATTTATTGACAGAGAAAATCTACCACTGACATTTCAAGCCACGATAACAACTCGGTTTAATTTACAAAATTCAATGTACAAATACACTGACAGATTTTATGCTTATAAACAAAGATGCTTCAGGAGGTTGGGCTGGTTCCCTGGGAACAAGGATCCAGTGTCAGTGGGGTGAATGACAGCAAATAACCATCCCTCAATAGGAGCTGCTGCCTCCTCAGGAGAAGCCAGATGGCTGTATCTGTAAGGCAGTAGCTGCTTCTGAGGTTCTGCAGACGCTGTCATTTGAGTCCAGCCATTCTCCTGAGAATCCCAGAATCATAGAATGGTGGGGGTTGGAAGGGACCCCCAGAGATCATGGAGTCCGACTCCCCTGCCAGAGCATGATCACCCAGGGCAGGCCACACAGGAACAGATCCAGGAGAGTCTGGAATCTCTGCAGAGAAGGAAACTCCACAACCTCTCTGATCAGCCTATTCCAGGCTCCGTCATCCTCACAGTAAAGAGGTTTTTCCTCATGTTGAGGTAGAACTTCCTGTGTTCCAGTTTGTGCCCATTGCCCCTCATACTATCACAGCCCACCACTGAAAAAAGACTGACCCCTTCTACTTGACACCCACCCTTCAGATATTTGTAAACATTAATAAGATCCTATCGGTCTTCTCCACACTAAACAGCCCCAGGTCTTTCAGCCTTTCCTGGGCACAGAGATGTTCCAGTCCCTTCATCATCCTTGTAGTCTCCGTTGGACTCTTGAACTGTCTCTCTTGAACTGGGGAGCCCAGAACTGGACAAAATACTCCAGGTGTGGCCTCACTAGGGCAGAGTAGAGGAGGAGGAGAACCTTCCTCGATCTGCTGGCCACACTCTTCTTAATGCAGCCCAAGAGACCATTGACCTTCTTGGTCTTGAGGGCCCATCGCTGTCCCAGGGATAACTTATTGTCCCCCAGCATTCCCAGGTCCTTCTCCACAGAGCTACTTTCCAACAGGTCAGCTTCTGACCTGTGCTGGTGCAGGGGGTTAATCCTCCCCACATATGGGACTCTAAACTTGCCCTTGTTGAACTTCATGAGGTTCCCCTTTGCTCAGCTCTCCAGTCTGTGCAGATCTCACTGAATGGCAGCACAGCCTTCTGGTGTATCAACCACTCTTCCCAGTTTCATAGTATCAGGAAACATCAGAAGTGAGAGTTTATTCTGGTTCTGACTCTGAAAGTGTGACATCCTGACAGTTATGCCTCACTGATCACTGCCCATTCCAGGAAATGTCTAACTGTGAAGCATAGATGAGGGAACAGAAGATGGCAATGTGGAGATGTAAAGGTCTAGAAAAGAACATGGAACCAAAGTATCTGTGAATTGTCCTTTTATCTTCTATTTCACTTACTTTCAAAGCGGGTTTATGCATTCTTGTTAGCTATGGAGTTTCAGCCTTGGGCTCTGAATATCGGAATGCTGGTGCAGTGTACCTGTCGGAATGACAAAAGTGCTGGAGTTTAAACCCTGGTAACTGAAAAGCCTTTTTTTATCTCTGTTTTTTAAAAAATAAAGATAGCAGAAAATTCTGTAGATTTAGGCTTTTTAAACATCATGACTTTTACCGTTGCTGATGGGATGTGGTAAATGTCAATATCCCTGTCGCTTATATTCCTTTCCTAGTGGTGTACTGCTCAGACCATGAGAGAGTGTGTTTTCTTTTCCTCTAGGTTAGTTCACAGAATCATAGAATGGTTTAGGTTTGGGTTTGGGTTGGAAAGGACCTTAAAGATCACCTAGTTCCAACCCCACTGCCATGGGCAGGCACACCTTCAATTAGACCAGATTGCTCAGAGCCCCATCCAGCTTGATCTTGAGCACATCCAGGGATGGAGCATGCACACCTTCACCAATGCCAGTGTCTCAGCATCCTCATAGTGAAGAACTTCTTCCTAATTTCTAATCTAAATCTCCCTTCTTCCATTTTGAAGCCATCCCCCCTCATCCTATCACTGCAAGTCTTTGTAAAATTTGTCGCCAGTTTTCTTATAGCCCCTTCAGATACTGGAAGGCCTGAAGAAGGTCTCCCCAGAGCCTTCTCTTCTCCAGGCTGAACAAGCCCAACTCTCTCAGCCTGGCCTCCCAGCAGAGGGTTTCAACCCTCCCATCATTTCTGGGGCTCCTTTGGCCCCACTCCAACAGGTCCCTGTCTCTCCTGTGCTGAGGACTCCAGAGCTGGGCCCAGCACTGCAGGGGCAGTCTCCCCAGAGCCCTGGGAGCAGCAGGACAGAATCCCCTCCCTCAACCCGGGTCAAGTTTCACTTCTTTGCTAGCAGCCAAATTACTGCCTTTAACATCCCTATGAAGCTCTGCTTTTTATTTTGCTTGCTCATTTCTCCCTAAAACATTTCTTTTTCCACAGCTGTAATTAAAAAAATGAGCAAAACTTTTTATTTATTGTCACTAAACAGAACTCTGGCACTGCCTGAAACTTTGCTTGCTTGAGTTTTCTACTTTATTTTTGTGTCATGGGGAATCACTGGCCTTTTCGTTAGACTATGTAAGTACAATTAGAACAGGCTGTAACTGGCAAAATCCTCCTTGTTGAGTTGCTAATTCCTCTGTACAGTGGTGCTAGTTTCCTATGATTGTAAGCACAGGGCAAAAGTTACACTTCAGAGAAAGTGTTGGAGTAAGTTATGTTTAATGCCGCCTTTTCTCGGCACGGCATGACTGGACAATTTTGCATTCTGACAACCTTTCTGGAAGGCAAGTCGATGTTGCTGAGCTCATGGTTTGTTTTTTTCTGTTGTTGCTGTAGGGTATATAAGGTTTTCACAAGTTTGTCTCTGATGAAATTTACATTTTTTTCGTCTTTCACAAGGGTATTTTTCAGAGCTGATCTCTTCTACATGATTGATATGGCAAGTTAGGAGTGTTTGGTAACTAAAAAAAAGGACCTATTTGTGGCAGAAGTCATTGCACTCATCAAGAGCTGGTCTATGATCAAGTTGCATTACTGGAATAGCCAATTAAATGCGATAAAATAATTAAGCTAAATTTCTTTCTGCTTCAGCACATGATTATGAGCATTAGTGGCAGTTCTGTGCTCTTGCAGATCTCCATCCCACTCCAGCAGTAAATACGAGATGCTACCAAAATTCTTATTTAAAATTAGCTTTTTATGAAAGGCAGAAAGTAAGAAACGCTCTAGTAAACTTCTCCAGGAACATAGAATTTTGAAGGACGTGAGATAGTCAAGTAAAGCCGCGCTGCGTCCCAAAGTAAATATTCTCAACGGGTATTTTCTTTGGTAAACGTTACCTCACTCTTTTGGCAGCTGGTTCCCAACCCCTATGTGAACGTCCGTGGTGACGGAAGCTTGCACCTTGAAAGGGTTCGGCTGCAGGACGGCGGCGAGTATACCTGCATGGCGAGTAACGTGGCTGGGACGAGCAACAAAACCACTACTGTTAACGTGTACGGTAAGGGACACGCTCGTGTGACTTTTTGCACTCAGAGCAGCTTTCACTACAGCTTGTTTTGTTACGGTTTTACTCATTTCTCAAATCTCCTCTTTTGTACTTTACTTCGTAAAGTGATGTGATGGGAAATTGGATCCCGCTGCACAGGAAAGAACTGGGTGATTGAGACTGCTTTTAAAATCAAACAAAACTGTAATTGTAAAAGATCCTCAGTTTTAAATATCGACAAAGGCCGGGCTGTGCAGTCTTCATCTCTAGCTTTAGTACCACAACAGATGCAGGTGGAAGTTTACTGGAAAACCATGAAAAGTGCTGTCTGGAGGTTTCATAACCTATGTAAGTGTTAGAGGTTAGGGCTGGAGTGGCCACTAGGCATGGGAGAGATGCTCTCTGTTAACCGCTTTCCCTTCCCAAAGGGGAAGGGAAAGGGAATAAGGAAGAGAGACTTATGGATAGGGAAAGAAAACTAAACCAGCTTTAACGAAAATAATAATAAAATGGAATATATACAAGTATATACTTGTATAAGTATATAAGTATATATGCTTGTATAAGTATATCCAAACCATCATCAAACCCAACCCCCCTGATAGCAATTACATCATCATCACCACTGATGGTGTGGAGCAGGCACTGTGGAAGTCCCAGACTGGACTCAGCACTAGATGGGAACTGGATTCTAGAACTGGATTCAGGAACACACGGATTGGGATTGAAGGCAGAACAAACGGGGTCCTCCTCAGACACCGGCCACTGAAGAAGAGGCTTGAGCCTTGTGATCCCTCAACTTTATACTGGACATGCTGTACATGGGATGGATCCCCTGTCCTGACCGCTCCTCCCCTTACATGCCACCTCTGACTCACTGCACCCCAACGTGGGGCACAAGATTGAGCAGTGACCTTGGTCTGCACAGAAGCCAGGATCAGCCAGAGCCTTTCTGCACCCCCAGCCCTTGGCAGTGACTCTGAACATGGAGCGTTGTCGCTGCTGGAAGCAGAAACTGTCTGTGAAAATCTGCCCTGAACTTCAGACTGAGCTGTTAGTTAGAAGAGACTGAGCTGGGAAGTGAAACCACTGAACAGAATCAGTTCTGTTCTAGCTCAGACCAGGATTTATAAGGAAACACAACTCATGGGAGAATTAGAATTAAAATGAATTATGAGTTTGGCAAAATATGTGGGGTTATTTTTTTGGGGGTTCCTTCCACCCTTTTTTTTTTTTTTACTTTATTTAAAACATACCAAGAATTGCCCTGACTGCAAGACAAAGTATTACCATTGCATAACCCATCTGTATTTCAGCTGAAGATACTTGTATTAAGTTGGTGTGGGCTCACGACGACTTCATGGTTTACAGCCTCCAATTGTCTTATGTCTTAAATTAATCATGGGAGATTTATTTTAAGCTTCACTGAAGATGCTGGAACATCCTTTTATGTTAAGAATAGCTATTATTTTTAATAAGACAAGTACTCAGTGTCTGATAAGGTCTTCCATGTCAATACTATTTTTGGGAATATTTCAGAACTTGAGAGCAGAGGGGATTATATTTGTATGTTTTTAGAAAGATCTAGTTTTTGGTATTATAACCTTACAGCTGATCTTCCTTTTTATGTTGTTAATTCAAAACCAGCTGTGTTAAGTAGGGGAACTGGGGTTCTTGTTATCTGTTGTTACTGACTTTGTGATCTGACGTTTTTTATCCAAGTTCATCTAACAGTCAGTCTCTGCAGAAACCACCACTGTGGTTGCACAACTTTGTAGCAAAGATTAAATGAGTTTGGAGTATGATCAGTGCTTCACTCTCCTATCTGCTCTCTTCAAAATGTCCGTCGACGGAAACTGATTCAGCCCCAAAACTGCAGAACCCATTCTCATGAAAGGTGCTGTACTGGTTGAATTGTGTACAAGATCTTTTCAGGAAGCCTAAAATGTTGTCAAAGGATAGTGTGACAAAGACTTTCTAAAATGCTTGCAGTCAGCTATGTGAAATACTTGTAGTTAGTTTAAAACTAAACGTATCTCATCCAATGATTGACATGTGGCTGAAACGCTTTGTTATGAACCAGCCTTTCATCTGACAGGAGACTGGAGAGTGGAAGGGAAAGTGGCTGGTCAGTGGGTTCAGAGAAGAGGCTGAAAATTCCCCAACCCTGCTGCCTCTTCGAAGCAGCAGTTAAATACAAATATTTAATTGTAAGCGTTGTGCCACAGTTTGAAATACTTCCTGCACGTGGTTGATATTTGTGTTTCTTTTTAGTCCTGCCTATTATTCAGCATGGACAGCAGATATTCAGCACCATCGAAGGAATCCCAGTGACATTACCGTGCAAAGCTAGTGGAGTTCCTAAGCCCGCTATTGTCTGGTCCAAGGTAACTTCTCATCTTTGAGCTATTCATGGTGAAAGATGAATTGAATGTATCATTCAGTTGTCTTAAAAACTATATGCAAGAAACGTGGCCAAAAGCGCAAGTTGTGAGGGACCTGGAAATCTCTATTTGTTTCTGTCTGCTTTTGTTTCTCAGAGCAGTGCTTTGTGGCCATGGTCCAGCCACAGATCAGTGTTCTATTAACATAGAATCGTAGAATGCCCCAGGTTGGAAGAGGCCTTTCAAGGCCATCTGGTCCAACCCTCCCTGCAGGGAGCAGGGACTTCTGCAACCAGAGCAGGTTGCTCAGAGCCTCATCAAACCTGACCTTGAATGTCTCCAGCGGTGGGGCTATTCTTTGGAAGAGCTTTGGTTCTTACTGTAGCTTTATGTTTTTAACTCTTTTAGAAATTATTCATATTCCTGCGCTGAGTTAGTAATTTGGGGTTAAGCAACCTGCCATGGCACGAAAGCTTGTTTTGTTTTGGAGCCTTACTTTAAAAAGTCTTTTCTCTCTGAGGAGAGTATGTCTAATAATGGCATTCTGGGGTTAACCTTCTGTCGCTTTTCAGTCATGTCCCAGAGAGGTTGTGAAGTCTCTAGAGACTTTCCAAACCCACCTGGATCTGTTCCTGTGTGGCCTGTCCTGAGTGATCCAGCTCTAGAAGAGGTGTTGGACTCAGTGATCTCCAGAGATCCTTTCCAACCCCTACTATTCTATGATTCTGAGTCCACTGCAGAGGACCTCAGCCACTTGGGGAATTTGTCTGAAAGTCAGGTTATTTTCTCTCCTTGAACAGCATAATTTCTGGTATTAACAGTTATCTGGGGTGTGTTACAGCTTGCATGACATAGCTGTGAAGGCACTTCTGTGCCTCAGAAGTTGTGCAGATGGAACTAACTGGGGCCTTGTGAGCAGCTTTCTTTAAAAAAAAAAAAAAAAAAAAAAGGCAGTAGAACACAGTTAACTGTGGTGGCTTGACAGGGAGGAGAACACAGGAGGAGGGATTTTTCCTTAATTATCACTTGTTAAATACAGACAAGGAAGAATCTGCTGACTAAGAAACATTTCATATAATGATGAGCCGTTTTGACATCAGAAACCAAAGTCAACTCAACTGAAATCTTGATTTATTTATTTTTTTTATTTTTTTTTTAAGAATTGGGGTCTGTAAATTGTAACAAGCTTTTTACCTAAGAATTCCTGTGCTTCTGCTCTGGATACTGCTTAGACAGTGACACTCAAGAGTGTGAAAAATTAGCTGAATTTAGTGAATTTGTACAGATGGAATTTTGGGGCCAGGCTTTGTAGTTAGTATGAAATATTTCATCCATCTCAACTATAAACAGTAGAAGCAGTACTGCCATGTAAATTAAAATATAGCTCAGTTTGGTCAGGTTATCTGCAAATTGTTTGATCTATGGAGTGGCATTAAAGAGCATGGAGTGTATTGCACGGTGAAAAATCAGACCTACTGTTATATTAAAAATACAGTTTTCTTCACACAAAGAATTGTTCACAGCAGTGGGGTAAGCCATGGGACATGATTACAGGCACTAACAATTTTTACATTCCATTAATAGTTTTAATGTTAGATTTTATTTTATCACCGTAAGCATTTCTTGATTTAAATTATAAAAATTTGATTTGTTTTAGAAAATCCAAGTGCTGCGAATTTATTTTTTTTTTCCTTTTTCTTTCCACAGAAAGGAGAAGTAATTCTTCCCAGCAATGAGAAATTTTCTGCAGGCTCTGATGGAAGTCTGTATGTAGTTTCACCGGGGGATGAAGAGACTGGGGAATATATGTGCACTGCAACAAATGCTGCTGGTTATGCTACACGGAAAGTCCAGCTGACTGTCTATGGTATGCCTGAGCTACAATCAACTACAGAGTCCTTGTCTCTCTCCCCACGTTGCTTTCTACTTTAGGCAATGAAACCCACTCGGGTGAATTATGAACTAGGGTACCCACAGCGCAAATGAGGTTGAAACCAATCTCTAATTAGTGCTTTTGATTTTGTCCTAGATCTCTGGATCCGCATGCTAGGCCATTTTATTACAGAATCATAGAATGGCTTGAGTTGGAAAGGATTTTAAATATCATCCTGTTCCAACTGCCCTGCCAAGGGCAGGATCACCTCCCAACTGGACCAGGTTGCTCAAAGCCCCATCCAACCTGGTCTTGAACACATCCAGGAATGGATCATCCACAGCTTCCCTGGGCAACCTGCTCCAGTGTGTCACCACCCTCAGAGCGAAGAACTTCCTAATTTCTAATCTGGATCTCCCCTCTTCCAATTTGAAGCCATTTCCCCTCATCCTGTCACTACAAACTCTTTTACCAGTGGCTGCTACTGAAAGGCTTATTCTTCAGCTATTGTGATGCTGTTCAAACCTCCTGATACCTGTTACCTTGAGTTCATGGACTAGGCTCTTGGGCTGATCATAATTTCATCTTTTATAGAAGTGGATAGGAAGTATTGGTGTAGAAATAGAAGTCCCTGATGTTAGAAGAATGAAGATTCATTAATCCCACCAGTCCCAAAGCTTTCTACCATCTCCCAATATTATTAAAAAAAAACAAACAAAAAAACCCCACAAATATTTAAGTGTAGACTTGCATTGCAAAGCTTTATGTCTTGTTGGATGTTTGTGTTGTAGTGTAACGTGACTCAGGTATTGGTTGCAAACTACTTATGCAATACAGAGCTCAGCATACGCATAAACTACACATATCTGTTGCTATCTGGCTTTTTGGGTCAGTAGTGCAGTCTTGCTGGTATATGTGGTATTGCACGTAGGCACTAGGCAGTGTCTGAGCCACCTACGCTGTACAGCAGCGTTACGGTGATTTACGTCTATCGCAGACGTGTCACTAAAAATAGGATTGTAATGTTATATACCTGATTAAAAGAAAAGAGAAAAAATGGGTTTAATCTGAAGTAAAATTGTATAGTGTTACATTTGTACAAATGTGTTCATTGCAGCTTCTTAATGTGTTCCATGCTATAGTGAAACCCAGAGTATCCCGGCCTGGAGACCAGCAAGGAAACGCATATGATAAACCCATCGAGATCTCAGTAATTGCAGGAGAAGATGTCACACTTCCATGTGAAGTAAAGAGCTTGCCACCCCCCATAATTACCTGGGCCAAAGAAATGCAGCTCATATCTCCATTCTCTCCAAGGTAACAATGCTTGATGAAAACCAAAGAAAAGTAAAATTGCGTCTAAGCTGTCAAGATTTTGGAAGAGTGTGTCATTTCTGATTGCCACATCAGAAGGTGTAAAGTTGTCCTGCGTAAGGACCCTGTTTTTCTAGGTCTTGAAGCTCTCTTTCCTAAACTGAGTATATGTCTCTGAAGGATACTAAGTCCACACGTCATTGTGCAGCTTCCGAGCCCGTGAGTGTTTATACACCAGCTCAGGAGGCCAAGACGAAAGAGCTCCTGTTATATTTGTGCTGTGGTGGTGACCAGACACCCACATAATACGTGCCTGATTATAGATGTTTAAAATCTGTTTTTCTTTTCTTAAGCACTTCATATTTATGCTCTGGGGAGCATTGTCTGTTGTTCACACGGAGTCCAGGCTGCCAGTATGATGATGAATGTTTGGGAGTGTTTACAAGGTCTCATTGCTTGCTGTGTTTTGAATCTCAAAGCTCTCCAGATATTCTTGAACATGTGAAAACATAGCAAAATGCTTCTAAAAATATTGAGCTGACAGCCTTAGAGAATGAAGATTTGGGGCCTGTCTTGTATACAGCATGGACTACCATGCTGGAGTTTTACCTTGTAGTACCGTACAAAATACAAAAGGAGACAAGTAGGTGATGAGCACTAGAGCAGGGTAGATTTAGATGAGACATTACGAAGACGTGCTTTACTCTGAGGGTGATGAGACGCTGGAATGGATGGCCCAGAGAAGCCGTGGACACCTCATCACTGGAAGTGTTTAAGACCAGACCGGATGGGCCTCTGAGTAACCTGGTCTAGTAGGAGGTGTCCCTGCCCATGGCAGAGGGGTTGGAACTAGGTGATCTTTAAGGTCTCTTCTAACTCAAGCCATTCTACGATATGCACTGCTAGGTTCTGACAGTGGCAAGTGTTCCCTGTTGAAGCGCCAGGTACTGTCATGGTCCATGCTTTTGCTTTCTGGTCTTCGAGACACCTCAGAAAAGAGGTGAAGGCTACAGCTGTGTTCATAAACCAAGGAATGGTAACGCTGGCCGCGTGCACCCTGGAGTGACTGCTGTGCCTGTTGTCTGGTGTCTCTTGGTGATTCGAGTGGAAGGAATCCAGCAGTGCCTGAGCTGAATTCAGGAATTTGAGAGACCTGACGAGAAGCTCCTTCCCCCAGTAGCCAAACCTGCATCCAGAGCCACCTGTTCCAGCGAGTCTAATGAGCCAGCATATTTGGGAAAGAAGGCTTGTGCGTGACGAGTTGATGGGTTGTTACTGATCCATGTGGAATTTTCTGTGGTGTCCTGTAAGCACATTGCATGCACTAATGAAGCCACATTCCTGGTCCCTTACTTGTCCTTGTTTTCCCTCAGGAGACGTTGATAAATGAGACTACTTGCTCATTTATTTTGTGGATAAATCCAAGTTGCCCAGAGAAACCCAAGTCCAGCTCAGCCCATTCCATAAAATTGTTTACAGATGTCAGCAAAAGTTAAAGAGTTAGTCCAAACAAAATTGTTTGAGACTACCCAAAGCCAATGTTAGAAATATGACCAGTAAACAAAAGAAGAGTGAAATCAGAAGTGAAGGAACTTTTATCAGAAAGCAAATGTAATTAGTGGACAAAATAATGGAAGATAAGTTGCCCCAGCAATTGATCTTTTGGGGTTATTTAAAAAAAAAAAAGGGGGGGGATTGGAAAGATTTGGGCAGCAGAAGGGGAATCATAATATCAGACAGTTTTGGGTGACCTGCAGAAAATACTTTTCATTCTATTCATCTCTCCGGTCCTTTTCAATCCCAGAATTCACCATTGATGCTCATATGACGTTGTCCTAATTAGACAGTGCCAGAGAAGGGAAGACAGATGATACCACCAATTCCCACCACCTTTGCCTAAATTCCGTGTATAACTTTGAGTGCTAGACTTGTATTCCTTCTTGTTAATTCTTAACTGTCATTTTTTTCTTCCCTCCTCATTTATTTTCCCTATCTCTATTACTTCTGACTTCTACATAAGTAGATTTTGGCTTAGCTGGCCAATGCATCTTGGAATGTTACAGACCTGTGACCAGAGCTGTACTGAAAGTTAATGCTGTGCAGTGAACTATTTACTGTTGAATAACAACAACTTCTATAAACACCAGAGCTGGCAGTTTTGAATCAGAATACTCCTCAGAATCCTCTTTCATCTTAAAACAACATGGCATCTTATTTTGCCAGGATAAAGTAGCATTAGAAGTTGTTTATCTTCCTGACCCACTGACCTGGGCTGAGGAAAAAAATTTTGACAGGAGATTGAAGAGCCCTCTACCTGTTGGGGTTTGGGCTTTTTGTTGTTTTGTTTTGGGTTTTTTTGTGGTTGTGTATTTTTTAGTTTCTAGAAACAAGACAGATTTTAATATAGCCTGTAAGTAGCTAGGACTGAATGTTGTCATTTAGATCTTATGTGTTAGATGTTTCCTTTGTATTCTGAATGTAGTGGCTTGGTAAAGAGTTAGAACAAGTAAATGTTAGTCCTAGCTTAGTGATACGGCACAGCTCAACATGCGCCATAGAATGGTGTTATTTTAGCTCGTAGCAATCATTAACAATGTGTAAGTAGAGGTCATTCACTTTCCAATCCATGTTTATACAGCGTATCTGCTTCTTACTTTTCCAGACACACGTTCCTACCCTCAGGGTCGATGAAGATCAGCGAGACACAGGTTTCAGACAGTGGAATGTATATCTGTGTAGCCACAAATATTGCTGGGAATGTGACTCAGTCGGTGAAGCTAAGTGTACATGGTGAGTTTTAATTTAAAGGATAATCAACTTCAAGTTTCCGCATGGAATTTGGCATCGTGTGGAGCTTTTCCAACGTTTTTCCATATGTGCATTAAATACTATTGACTTACATTCTTTTGGGTCATATTATCTTCGTAAGCAAGTTGTTATTGATTATGTGAAAAGGAAATACTGTGTACACACAGATATGTATACATTTATATAGACACACATCCACCCGTCCACCTTTCATTTAACGTTCCTTAGACTCGTGGAAGAATTGCAGCACAATGTGACATTTGACTCTTTAAGTCAGCCAGAGGGATTTTAAGAACACTTAACCCATCTGACTGTCCGTTCTCTCCTCAGATCAGCACCCTGAGCTGGAACCCACCTTCCTCTCCCCCTCAGTAAAATCACTCAAGCTAGGACCCATATCCCTGTCTCTCTCCCTTTTACCATAGCTCCTCATGTTGTCACTCCCTCATCTCTCTCCTACTCTTCCCGTGCTGGGCCACCAACCACAGTCTCTTAACTACTTACACGGCATCAGGTATTGTTAGCTCCGTGCTCTCCCTTTTATTCCTCCTCACCTGTGTCAGACAGAAGCGCAGGTTGTGGCACGTGGTGCATACAGGAGAGCGGGTGCTGGAGCCATGGCCTGGCACGGCCCAGATGAGGCTGATCTACAGTAATTGTGGGTTTGTAGATGGCTCTCCTGCGGTTCATACTTGTGTAGAGTTTGGAAGTGTTGCTGCCAGTGCTCATTGCCAGCACAGGTGGCTGATCTTTGAATGTACCAGATTGGAACTCCTGCCCCCAGCAGCTCCCAAACCTTCAGACTATGCTAGTTGAATGACAATGGCTCTACCAGCCTGCTGTCTGCATCTCTGTATCGAGAAGGCTGGTGCACATCTCTGTTTATCTGAAGCTGTACATTAACAGGGAGTCTGGAAAAATGGCACTTGTTATTGTTTCAGACATTCTTTATAAGTCTTTTTATTGTCAACGATCCTTAGAAAGGAAAACTTTGTGGCAAAGAGTTATGTTGGATTTACATTATTCTTTGGGAACAGCAAAATCTCCTCTAGTTATATTTTATCTCCTTGTCCGAACTGGTGTTTGGAAGCATAAAAAGATCAGGGATTAGGGGAAGAAAATGAAAACGTCAAAAGGAAAATTAACTTTGTCATAAAAGCTTTTGCATTGTTTTGTGTTATCAGGAGCCAGTACCCAAAGCTCTTCAAATGGTGATCAATATAATAATGTTAACACTATTCACGTGGAAATTGTGCAGCAGAATTTGAAATGTAGCTTCTTCAAATGAGTTAAGCAGTAGGATATTGTCCATCCTATCTTATGTAGAGGACTTGCAGGTCTCTTCCTTAGTCATCTGTGGGAACATGTTTTTAGCTCATAAGGACGGACTTTTTCTGAAATGACAAAACCAGGAAAGAGTTTCCTTCAAGAATGATCTTGTACATCATTTTCTTCATGTTACTATGGACTAAACTTGTCTTCCTTAGTTCCTCCGAAGATACAGCGTGGGCCTCGAGTCTTCAAAGTCCAAGCTGGCCACCGAGTTGACGTACCCTGCCGTGCCCAGGGGATCCCTCCCCCAACAATCACTTGGTTCAAAGGCAGAAGCGCTGTGCCCATAGATGGTGGGCAGTTCATCCACAGCCTGGATGGAGCTCTGAGCATCAGCAACATCCAGCTTCCCAATGCTGGAGTCTACAAGTGTGTCGCTAGTAATGTAGCAGGCAGTGACACAGCAGAGATAACAGTACAAGTTCAAGGTATTTCTCTTAGGGCTGTAATCTTGCCTCCTGCCCTGGATGATTTCATGATTTATGTTTTGGAGGGCAATGATCCTTGCTGTTGAATGTTACATGATGCAAAATTAACTGTTTTAGATGTTGTGTTCTGATGATAATTAAGGGAAATTAGAATAGGCAAATAGTCGTTGGAGAGTTTGCAGAAATCAGAAAAATAAACTCAAAATATATTACCTTTTTTTTTTTTTAAAAAAGAAATCTTCAAGTTACGATTTTATTTTGTAGCAGATAATTAAAATCACATTCCAATATGAGGAACCTCTTTTTTAAATATCTCCATGTGTCCAGATGTCTCATATTTTCAGAGACAGTCTCTCGACTGCAGAGCCTGATGTCACAGTTTGAAGTAGAATTGGAATTTTTCATGAACAGAAGCTGAGCTCTTCACTCAATCAGTTAGAATGCTATTGAAATTATGACGGGGCAACAGTGGTCAACATACCAGTTTAAATATGTGGTTTAACTTCTCACTTGATGGACTGACATTCATCGATATAGCATGACTGACTTCAGCTAAGCGGGAATTATTTCTTCTTTGCAATAGTCTAAGGGCAACTTTCTGATGCCTTTGGATTAGAGGTGCTGAGAACTGCTGGTTACAAGCAACAGAGAACTGCCAGTAACTTTAATTATAATTAATAGTCTTTATATAGTCTCAATCTGCGTGCAAGTTTAAATTGAGATGCAAGAACAAAGGATGGAAATAGTACTAATATAGAATCATAGAATCATTTCTGGTTGAGGGAGACCTTTAAGATCATCAAGTCCAACCATTAACCCAGCACTGCTAATGTGGTATAATAAAAAACAGTTTAAATATTTTTTTTTTTAGATTTTGTAGAAACACTGTCTCTACCTTCTAAACTAATACAGTGGGTTTTAGAGACAACCAATTTCAGTCAGATTTTAAAGCCTCTTTGTACTGCTTGCTTCCTAAATATTCCCGTTGACTCGAGACTGCTTGACTAACACACATTCAAATCAACGTGGAGAGGGTTATTGACATCTTACCTCCTGTGAATGAGGGAGACTTTGAAGTGTTACGTATCACCAGGCTGTATTTCCACACTGGGGAGTAGAGATCAAGGACTTTATGCGGGTCCCATTTTTTTTCAGAGTCTCCTACTATCGAGGATCTGGACCCTCCATACAACAGTCCCTTTCAAGAAAGAGTGGCGAATCAACGCATTGCGTTCCCGTGCCCAGCAAAAGGTGTGTATCATTGTTGCCAACTTTGGTGACAGTTGAAAATTACGAAGTTTCTGTGTACTCCTTGTCATGTAAGAATGTACAAGCTGCACAGTATTTTTCATATATACTTTAGGTGGAAAAATTCAAACTAAAACTGATGTGAGTAACTGCCTTGTGCAGAAGTTATGTGAAAGGTCATTGCTAGCCAATGAGGGTATTATAATATTTATTTAATGTTTATTTAATATTAGAATCATAATGTACCAGTCAGGGTTTCTTCTGGGTTTGAAGGCTTACAACCTCCCTGTGCATTGTCCTTGCCAGTAAGACTTCCAGCAAGCTGTGGCAATTGTCACAGAATCGTAACGTGGTTTGGGTTGGAAGAGACCTTAAAGATCATCTAGTTCCAACCCTCTGCTAAGGGCAGAGACACCTCCCGCTAGACCAGGGTGCTCAAAGCCCCATCCCACCTGGTCTAGAACACATCCAGGGATGGAGCATCCACAGCCTCCCTGGGCAACTTCTTCCGGTATCTCACCACCCTCATAGTAAAGAACTTCGTCCTAGTGTCTAATCTAAATCTCCCTTCTTCCAGTTTGAAGCCGTTACACCTCGTCCTATCACTACAAGCCCTTGTAAAAAGACCTTCCCACCGTTTTTGTAGGCCCGTTTAAGTACTGAAAGGCCACAGGAAGGTCTTTCTGGAGGCTTCTCTTCTCCAGATTGAACAACCCCAACTCTCTCAAGCCTGACCTTCCAGCAGAGGCTTTCCAGCTCTTGGATCTTCTTTGAGGTCTCTTGTGGCCCCACTCTGACAAGTCCATGTCTTTCTTGTATTGGGAGCTCCTGAACTGGATGCAATATTTCAGGTTGAGTCACACCAGAGAAGAGCAGAGGGGCAGAATCACCTCCCTCGACCTGCTGCCAGTGCTGCTTTGTTTGAGTCTTTCTTACTCTGAGCCAAGACAGCTATTTTTTGAAATGTCACCATTTTCTCCTTAGGTATTCCAAAGCCTGTCATCAAGTGGTTCCGTAATGGAAGAGAGCTGACCGGCAGTGAACCAGGGATTTCCATTCTGGAGGATGGGACACTCCTGATCATAGCTTCTGTTACACCTTCTGATAATGGAGAGTATGTCTGTGTGGCAACCAATGAAGCTGGAAGTACAGAAAGAAAGTACAACCTGAAAGTTAATGGTAAATAATAGATACGGCTATTGGGGAACTGTTTTTGAAGAAAATCTTCTCTTCTGATGTTGGAGATTGCATTCCCCAAATCTGCCAGTATTATGTATAAATTATAAAATCTAATCTGAGTACTTGTATTTCTAGTATTGTGATAGTCTCTACTTTTTTTTTTTTTCTGTTGTTTCTGTTCTCTGGGGCTTTATGCACCATCCATCTTTGTTTTGCATGGAGCTTGGTGTGTCTCATTTGTTTACTTAGTTATACTTGAGAACTTCAATGCAAATAACAAATGACGACTTTTGTACTGTAGAAGTTAAAGACTGGCTGGTCGATCTGCATTTCAAATATAAATATGAGAAAAGTTATCAGAATGAACACAGAATAGGAGAATTCTTGCTCCTGATAACTCTTCCAGAATCCTAATTGAGGAGAATGAAAACTACAGGTGGTCTTGAGATATGTTTTGATATTTTGCTTCTTCCAGAATACTTTTACGCCAGCCTTGTTCACATCCCATGATAGTTTTAATGCTTGAGTAGCATTATATCCTTATCTTTATTCTGAGAAAAGCAGGAATTTCATCTGATGCCAGCAGGGCTCACCAATGGGGTTTGAACTTTCTAATCCACCACATAAAGCCATTCTCTTTGCATTTGTAGTGGAGCAAATGATAGGCCGATGTTCTTGGGGATGAGTGGAGCATATAAAAGAAGCAGCAAATAACATGGAATTTTGAAGATTAGATTTAAAAATTATTTTTTAAAAAAGTACCAGTTAAAGGTTAAATTTTAAGATAATTTTCTTTAAATGTCAGTGGTGATTGTGGTTGAGTGTATGTCCCAGGGAGCCTGTTATTGGGCAAGAAAAGACTGGGTTTTAATTAAGAAAAGAAAGGACACAGGGAGGTATGTCCAGATCCGAAAGGCAAATGGGAGCGTTGAGGAGGGAATGAAAACGATCTGAGAAATTTAGATTACAGAAGCCCTTGATTTAGGGGGAAGGAGGAAGTGGGAAATGACTGGAATAAAAAGGTTTAATACAGGACTTTTTTTCTTGTAGTTCCTCCTGAAATCAGAGATCAAGAAAAAGTAACAAATATATCAGTAGTTGTTCACCACCCTGTAAGTCTCTTCTGTGAAGTATCTGGTAACCCCTTCCCAGTCATCTCCTGGTATAAAGAAGATATCCAGGTATGTATGATTAACTTAATTGAAGTAACATACCCATCGTCAGTCAGTTTGGGGTTGATGTCTGAGGGCTTGGTGTGAGTGCTCATTTAAAGGAAATACACGTATATGCCTTTATGTATATTTAAACTGCGCTGAGAACACCCCCCTAGAAAGCTGAATAGGGCTAATCCATTAGTTCAGCTGATCAATAAGTCAAACGTAAACTCTTTATTATCAAGATTCCCCAAGAAATTAGCCTGAGCAATTTCCCAGTGTTGCAGATGCCAGAGTACTTGCAGAGGGGACTAATAATGGTATTTTCTTTATCCTGTAAATGGAGAAATAAGAACTCTTGGAGGTAGTTTGAATTCCTTAGGATGATCCTTGAGTCCTACGCTTCAACTTGTAGCTGACAAGTGATGGTTTAAGATGAGGAGAGTCCCCTTAATGCATCTTTGTGACTGACTATTACTGACGGACGAAGGATTTCTTTGATTTTCCTGCTCTCTATTGTATGTTGTACAAGTCATCTTGAATAGATTGCAGAAGTAGAGGAGATTAGTGCTGCAACGGAAAGGGAAAACAGATTATCCTTAGACTAAAACTAACCATTTTCTTATAAAAAGCCAGCTGTGATATTTGGCTGATGTAGCCTGGATCACATAAGGCTAATGACTTGGATTCTTTTAAGGTTGTGGAAAGCAGTATGCTCCAGCTTTCGCACAATGGGAAGATGCTGAAGCTCCTTAAAGCTGCTCCTGGTGATGCTGGACAATATTCGTGCAAAGCCATAAATATCGCAGGAAGTTCTGAGAAGCTGTTTAACCTGGATGTTCTAGGTTAGTTCTGTGGCTTTGCTTTTTTGGTTAATTTTTTTTGTTTGTTTTTAAGATGGTAATCTGAAAAACAGTTGCTATTTAAGAAGCCATTAAATTTCAACTCATTATAAAAAGATTCTTCCTCCTACTGCCCATTATATACTGGGTACTTGTCATGATAGCTTCGGGATACCTAATATTTGCCAACCCTGCAGTAACAGAGACAAAATGCTGCTTTTCATTACAGGATTTTGGTCTTTGATGCTTTGTTTGGCATCTTGGGTGTACTGCAGTCTAACACAGGAGTTATTTCACATACAGTTCCCAAGTGTGGAAGTGCTTGTCATGGTAGAAATGATGTTGTGATCTAGCAGGTAAACTAAAGTTGTTTCAAGGGCGTAGTAGCATCCACCACTGCATTTCTTCCAGTTTCATAGTGTATCTTCTCTGGTTATATACGAGTTCTTCCTGTAATATTTGTCTTTTTACAGTTCCACCAAGTATAATAGGTGCTGAGACCCCCAGTGATATCGCAGTCATCCTCAACCAGGAAATCAGTCTGGAATGTCGAGCCAAAGGCTTCCCTTTTCCTGACATACACTGGTTCAAAGATGGCAAGTAAGTGTGGTTTGTGTCTGAGTTAGTCCTCCCTTAGAAAAAAGCAGGTGCACTGTACCAGCAAGCTCCACTTTGAACTCTTTAGTGTTAAGTTTTACTCTCATCAGATATAATTTGCGGCGGTGCAAGGTGGCAAGTTCTTTAATCAAAAGTTAGCGTCCTGCTTTTCTTTGTGAACCAACCAATTACTGACACTGGCTCTTGCAGAGCAGTTCTACAATATCTGAAACCAGACAATGCTTGAACCAAGATAAACGTCACCATTTGTACGAGTTTATGCTACGAGTTTATCTGTATTATTTTAAACATATCCTTAGTTGTTTTGCTGACAGGATTTTTTCATTGGTAGACAGTATCCACATCACATGTTTTTCTAGGTAGTGCCTTGTGCAGTTCTGCATATGTAGATTAAAGGTTTTAAAACACTTGTAGCCTGCATGTTTCAGTTTTACATCTCACCTTCCAGGAAAGCAGACCAAGAGAGGAGTTCTTGGAGGTTTAAATATTAGCTGAAAACTGAAGTGGACTGTAAATGTCTATAAATAGTGTTGATGTTCAACAATGTAATTCAGTACTGACATTGGGTACTACTCACAGATATTCTGATGTGATAATTCCTTACTCTTTGATATTAAAATGTCGCTATTTCCATCTGGTAAGTGCAGACGTAGTGTTATCAGCAAAGGTCTGTCTTGACCTGAGTAATTAGAAAAAAGAAAAAGGAGTAGGACTCTGGCTCTGATGCTGGCATCCTGGAGTAAAGTACTTCTGTGATTTGATTTCTTCTGAAAACAAGGAATAAAGTTTACTGTAACAGTCTGTCGCTTTAAGGTGGTTCTTTGGATTAATGCTGTTACTCCAGTGCTAAATGGTACTATTTAATGGTACAATTGCTGCCACTAATAAAGGGCCCTTTCATTATTACTGTCAGTTCAAATGAATGTTGAAAAGATGGGCTCAGAGTTCCGTGAAGCAAAATCATCTCTATTGCAGGCCCTTGTTTTTGGGTGATCCCAATGTTGAGCTTCTGGACAAAGATCAAGTTCTACACATAAAGAGTGCTCGAAGGGTTGACAAAGGCCGTTACCAGTGCAGCGCCACCAACGCTGCTGGCAAACAAATCAAGGAAGTCAAACTGATCATCCATGGTAAGTTTGTAGGATGCCTGATCCTAAAAGATCCTTTAATTTTACTCGTAAGTTTTCTTATTTTCAATGGAGATACTCAGACAAATATAAATTAAGGCTCTGATCCTGCAAAATTTGAATGTAACAGCAATTTAATACTCCTCTGTTCGCAAAGTGAACTTTTTGAGCATTTACATGCATCAAGTTAAGTATGGATGTAGTCTTGGCCTCTAAGTGACTTTTATCTGCTTTTGATTAGTTTTGAATTAGTAAAAACCAAAAATCTGGAAGCGCCTTCTCAAATGTTATTGTTTTATTTCAGTTTCGTTATTTTATTATCACATTGTCTTCATTATTTTGTTCTGTCTTTGGGAGGAGAAAATTAACTAGAAGGTTTTTATTTTAATATGCTCATGGCCTTAGTTTCCTTAACCTAGTGCTCAGAGTAAATTCAGCCGGGAATAAAAGTTAGTGCAAAAGTATAAAAGAAAATGCAAAACCAGTAAGAATTAGACCCAAATAGTCTGAAAAAGAACATTCCAGATGATCTTCAGGCAGTGTGATACGTTATCTTGCTTAAATTGGTAGAAACTGAAGTAATTTATAGCAAGAGAAGAAGCACTAACATGAAATAACCACATTAACATTTTTATTCTTATTATTGTGAAGTTTATAGCACACCGAGTACACTCCTGGTGTCTTTACAAGCAGTGGAGTCTTAGCAAAGTCATGGAGAACAGACAATTCTTGTGATGTGTGTAGATATTTAATGTAGATTAGGAGATTAAGCTGATGAATCTTCATTTGCTATGAAGTTACTTCTGAAGATCACGTATCTTGTGTTCCAATACCCATGAACAACTTATGCGTTATTTCCCTCATCTGGGACGTTTCTGAAGCGTGGAGCAACCACTTGCACAGAAATAGACCTGTACACCAGCCACAGTGAGGTCTTTTTCCATCAGGAGCGAAGGAAATACTGTGAGGACTTGCAGGTGATTGTGACTGTTGTGAGATTAGAGGAATAAAAAAACCCTCACAAATAAAATCCTCACAAATGAGTAGATTTTACTTCAGGTTCTTCAGAAGAGAGAGGTGAATTTGTGGTCATAGAATAGAATATCTTTACTTTTAAATTTCTCATTAATCCTGGCTGGACAAACGAAAGCCCATGGAGTAAGCGAGGAACCTAGATGCTAATTCTTGCTTCTTATTTGGTTTTTAGCTGTTTAGCCCTACTTTTGGATTTGGTATTTTCCCAAAACACCCTGTTAAAATGATTCCACATCACTCTGGATGAAAATATTTACGGATAGAGAAATGTGCTCGCTCTTGAACTGGTTGCATTTCAGCATATTTTATAGGTTTGCGGGGTTTTTTTGTACACAAATTATTTAATTAGGACACTATTTAATTGTGGTTTGATAACATGCAAAACCCGTCTTGTAGGTGCCGATCCATTCACTGGTGCTTTGCTTTACGTTCCTGCAATGGCTTTTTAAATGAGCAAAATGGAAGTCGGTAGAAGTCTAGGATATACTGAGCCTGTTTGGCAGCAGAGGAGTTAATGTGTCTGCCAGATGTGTCTGATACTTTCAGCAGCCATAAATCTAGTTGTTGCCAATTGCGCTGTGTTTTTATTGCTTCTACCAGAGATTTACGAACTCTTTATATTGGCTGATTTACACGAGAGCTTGTTTGCTAGAAAAATGTGAGTGCTGCTGCCTAGTGAATGAAGGAAATGAATATGGGCCAAAAGTTTCAAAAATAAGAGCATAAAGCTAGGCTGTTAAGCTCTTATTTAGTCTCCAAGCAAGTGACTTCATCTTCAGAAGTTTTGAGTACTGAGCAGTTCCTTCCCCAGCCATAGAGGCTCTTGAGTGTCTTTAGTATTTTAAATAGCAGGTCACTGCTCCTTGTTGGGAGGAGGATGCAACTCCCAGCATATACAGGGGGTTGCTCTTTCTTCATCCCTGGGAGGCAGGGAAGGAGCAGAGCCGTGCCCACGTGCATTGTAGGATGCGTGAAGGCCCAGCTGTCCTAACCTGGCACATGTTGGACCCCAGCAGGTAGAATATTTCCAGGTTCCTCTAGTGAGGCAACAATGCTTTGCAGTGCCCCTTGCTGTGGCACTTGCTTCTTAAATAGATGGTGGCCCTTCATGCTGTGATCTCTTCATGCTTTCCACTCTTCGTGTGCCCTGGAGAATTGTACAGGGAGTGTGTAACTTTACTGGGAAAAAAGAAAAACACCAAAAAACACCAGGAAGTCTCATTAAGCTGAAATATTTTATTGTTACAGCATCCTAATGTTTAATCTATTTAAATCTTCCCAGCCTTGTATACTAAGGCTGCAGTGTTGTTGTTTTGTCTTTTGAAATAGTTCCTCCTAGTATTAAAGGAGGAAATACTACCACAGAGGTATCAGCGCTTCTTAACAATCTTATAAATTTGGAATGCGAAACCAAGGGAACCCCTGTTCCGACCATTACATGGTACAAAGACGGACGCCCAATTATTTCCAGCCCCCAAGCTCTGTATGTGGACAGAGGACAATTCCTGCAGATACCTCGGGCCCAAGTATCCGATTCAGCAAAGTACACTTGCCGCGTGACCAGTGCTGCTGGAGCTGCTGAGAAAATATATGACGTGGATGTCTACGGTACGTGAGAGTTTGTTGAGCTTGGTTATGTGCCACGTCACGGGAAAGCTTTGCTGCCTTCGTAGCATTTCAAGACTGGCCTGTGTGAGCAGGGCCACGTAGAGGGAACTTTACACCCTGTGGTTTTTGCGACTCTCGGAAATCTCTTGTATTTACAGGCCGTGCTTTAGTGATCAAAATGATTTCTTCTCCTTATATCCTTTCTCCTTCTCTTGTGCAGGCTGCACAACATTCACCTGAAATAGCCACTCTGGGTGGGATCTTTAGCATACTGTTTTAAGACCCTCGTATTTGATTCTTTCATTTCAAAGCCCTGCAGAACCTCTGTTTTATACAACCAGTCAATATTGAACTACATCATTTGACTTCACCATTTCCCCTTTGTCTTGGCTTGCCCAGCAGCAAATTCTCACATGAAACTGTGCGTGACATAACAGCACATAGAGCCAAAGTGGATGGGGAGGAACTAACCTATTTGCTCTTAATACATTTTCTGGCTACAGAGTTAATTGCTTGCAATGTATTTTTGTGCTTTCTACAGTTCCTCCAGTAATTGAGAGTGATGCCAACACAGCCCTGAACAGGCAGGTGGTTGCTGGCAATTCACTGACGTTGGAGTGTAAAGCTGCTGGCAATCCCCCACCTCTCCTTACCTGGTTAAAAGACGGAGTGCCAGTGAAAGCAAGTGACAACCTCCGTGTGGTAGCTGGTGGGAAGAAGCTGGAGATCCTGAACGCCGTTGAGACTGACCAAGGCCAATATTTGTGTGTGGCCACAAGCGTAGCTGGGGAACAAGAAATGAAATATGAAGTGGAAATCTTAGGTGTGTGAGCAACGGAATTAGTGACTTATCAGATTTCCATAAAGCTAATAAAATATGGTTTTATTTGTGTCAGAATCATTATATGAAAGGTGTTAGTCAAGCCATGTAAAATCTGGGCACTGCAGCTTTTTCTGCCCCGGGTTTCAGGACAGTTTGAAGACTCTTTCAGGTTAGTTCTTAAAGAGTTTTTCTGCATATGGTAGGTAAATATTTTTCTCAGTAACCTTTAAATTTTCTATCTTGCCTTCATTGAAGAAAATAATAGGTATGAAAGGCATCCATTAAAAATATCACTGAGTAGTTACCTGTGGGTAGAGAGCATCTTTTGCTGTAATTGAGCTGTGTAGTGCAAATTTTGAACCATTTCTTGAAAATCTTTTTTTTCTTTTTTTTCCATTGAATCCTTTATCATGGTCTGCATCTCAGCAGTCCCTCCTAAGTATCACTTGGTGAATGAATTCTGCAAATGTTAATCACACTCTCCTGATGTGAGAGGATTTATTTCAGAACTTTAAAGGCTTGATTTTTAGACTTTGAACTTCTCTCTTGAAGAACAATCGGTACTATCGCATGCAAATGTAGAGCACCCATTCTGCCACTCCAGATATATCTTACTAGTCTTGCTAGTCTGTGAGGGGGATGGGAGGAGCTGTATGATGGTGCTTCCTCCCCAGCACAACCACTTCTGCAACAGGATGAGACAGGGTGAGGAGGACCTGGAAGAGGGTCCTCCGCACCTTTATTTTCTCCTTCTGCCGACAGAGGGTGCTAAAAATGTTCTCCCTCCCCCATACCTCATTGACAAGATTGTTCTGACAGCATCTGGAAAAAGGAGGAAACAAGAAACAATCAAAAAGTATGAGAAGAGTGTTGTGAAGCCACAAAATATCGTTGAGTATGTTTTTCCCTGCAAAAAGGAACAGCGGTTCGTAATGAGCGGTTCATAAATCATCATGCGTCCCAAAGTGAGAGAGAGGTCAAGATTATTTTGGTTTTAACATTACTATTTGAGATGATGGACTTTTATGATATTTCTGATGCTTAAATGTTTCTGTTGATGGATTTTTTATTTTTTTTTCTCTCTTACAGTCCCGCCATTTGTGGAAGGTGGGGACGAGCTCTTGGATTACATTGTGATTCTCCATAGCCCTTTGGAGTTGGATTGCTCAGCAACAGGGACGCCCTCACCGACTATCATGTAAGGAGATCGGTATGACAGTAGAGAGAAAAAAATCTACCGGTTGGTTAGGTGAGCTTGGAAGTAGTCTTTAGGAAATACCTGTATAATCATACAATTCTTTTTGGTTGGAAGAGACCTTTAAGATCATGAATTCCAACCATTAACCCAGCACAGCCAGGTCACCACTAAACCATGTCCCTCAGCACCACATCTCTATGGATTTGGAACCCCACCAGGGAGGGGGACTCCACCACTGCCCTGGGCAGCCTGGGCCAGGCCTGGACAGCTCTTGTGGGGGAGACATTGTTCCTTATGTCCAATCTAAATCTGCCCTAGCACAGAGACTGTTTTCACTTGTCCTGTTGCTTCTTCCTTGGGAGAGGAGCCCAGCCCACACCTGACTCCAGCCTCCTGCCAGAGAGTTGTTGAGAGGAAGAAGGTCTCCCCTGAGCCTCTTTTTCTCCAGGCTGAACGACCTCAGGTCCCTCTGCCACTCCTCACCAGACTTGTGCTCTAGACCCTTTCTCAGCTTCATTGCCCTTCTCTGGACGTGCTCCAGCCCCTCAATGTCCTGCTTGGAGTGAGTGGCCCGAGACCGATCCCATAATTTGAGGTGTAATCTCTCCAATACCAAGTCCAGGGAGACAATCCCTGCCCTAGTCTTGCTGGCCACACTAGTGTGGAGGGAAGCCAGGAAGCCATTTTATTTGTTGATGGTTAATATCACAGAATCACAGAATGTTAGGGATTGGAAGGGACCTCAAAGGATCATCAAGTCCAATCCCCCAATATATGTTGAGGATAAGCTCCTGGCTTCACTGAAGACAGCATCAGGCACATATGACAGGATCAGGATTTTATTTTGAAGTAGTTTTGTATGTTGTGCCAATATACACGTCCTGGAAATTAGGATAGATAGCGAGAGCTGACAAAACTCTCATTCCTTTGCTAATGCAGCCGTGCGCTTGTCATCTGCTTCCAGTGATTGCTTTGGCTTTGGAGATTTCTATCTGCCTCTGTTGGCGGTATCTGCTTTCACTACTACTTCCCAGCTGTCACCTTTCTGACCTCTTCCTTAGTGCCTGTTTCCCCATATTCCCTTCTCCTGGTAAACCATTCCAGTCTGTGGCAGTCAGAAAAGCAGAATACTACCTCACACCTCCCAACCTTCCTAGAAATGCAAACAGAGTTACTGAGCCATACCTGCTTAATGGAGTTGTCATTATTTTAGGAGTGTTGTTAATCTTAATTTCATAGAGATCTGAATTTGTACTTTCTTTCTGTTAGGTGGTTGAAAGATGGTCAACCAGTTGAAGAGGGAGCTGGACATAAGATCTTATTAAATGGACAAAGGCTTCTCATCTCTCGAGCTCAAGTGTCAGACACTGGCCACTATAAATGCGTGGCTGCAAATAAGGCAGGAGAACATGAGAAGGAATTTGATGTTACTGTGCACGGTAGGTTACTCCAGAGGGAGGCAAGCAGAAGGCTGCCTTTACTTTAAATTGCTGGCAAGAAGGTGCTCAAATGTTCTGCAAACATTATTAATGGGTTGAAAAATCAGAGGCGAGAGTATATGAAATAGAAGTAGAGCTGCACTTACCTGTGGGTTATTAGTTCTGTATATTTAAATGTACATGTTCAAATGATACTTCATTTTTGTTTCTCATGCTCCTTGCAGTTCCTCCAACCATTAAATCAGCTGGCACTTCTGAGCGAGCTGTGGTGATACATAAGGCTGTGACACTGCAGTGCATAGCCAACGGCATTCCCAGCCCTTCCATTACTTGGTTAAAAGATGGTCAACCAGTAAATACAGCCAGAGGAAACATCAGAGTAAGCGCTACTCTTTTATGGAATCCAAACCATGAAAAATATCATACATTATACACATTAGTACTTCTTTTCCTTTTACTTCCCTCATGCTGTGATATAAAGATGCTAATGATCCATCCTGGAGAGTGATGGACTTTAAACAGGATGGTGTCTCAGATTGAGTAGCAGTATTTAGTAGACTGAACCCCACTAGACACCTCCGTATTGGAAGAGTCTGTGACTGTATATTTAGCATCTGACTCCTTTCGCTTGTACTTTAACCTTCGAAGTTTGGTTGTCTGATGGTTATGGGGTGGCTCTACCCAGTGGTCACTGTGAGGCGGGATTAGATGAGTTGTTCTACAAGCACTGCTATTGCAGCACCTACCTATAAGTTCTCTGCTCACTGTGAGATTCTAACTTTCAATGAGCAGTCCCTCCCAGTGCTTGCGTGCTCCAGGGGGTTGAACACTTGTAGTGGCTTTGATTTACTTTAGGCTGGAGCTGGTTTTGCCATCTTGCCAGCGGCAGCGCTCTCTGCCTGCAGCCTCCTCCTCACTTTGCTTGCCTGCCCCTCTGCCATCTAGGTCTCTTGACAGCTCTACAGCTAATAATCCTGATGGCCCACGACCACTGAAGTCTTTCAACTACTGAGACACCTCTTGCATGAGTGTTATCCCCAGGTCAGAAGAAAGATGAGACTGGCTGTGTTCAGCGTAAAATGTCTGCTTTGCCGTTATGCTTAGCAGCCCTGCCTGAGATTGTTGTGTAAAATGGTACCCTGCTCTCTGTTTTGGTACAGCTGGAGTCTTCAGGCCGTATTCTGCAAGTTGTCAAGGCCCTGCTGGAAGATTCTGGCCGATACACTTGTGTGGCAACAAATGCTGCAGGAGAAGCCCAACAGCACGTTCAGCTTCATGTGCATGGTAATGTTTCTGCCTCTAGTTCGAAGCTAAACGTGGCTGTTTCAAGGCAGCTTTGTTTACATCTGTATTCCTTTCTCTTACAAGCTCTCTGGCATTTTTTGTTGTCTCTGCACATGCATCTTTCAGTTTTATTTCTCTATCTCACTCCATTACTAAGACCTTAGGGCAAAAGCTGTATTTCCTGAGACAGCCTTTTTCACGTGGTACCAAGGACCACAGCAATGGGTGCCCTTCCAGTTTTCTGTGCAGAGCTGCCCCAAGAAGCTGAATGCACTGCCACTAACCTGCCCCTCCAAAGGGTAGTTCTGAACCAAGAGATGATGTACCGCTGTTGGCATTAGTTGTTTGATCCAAGTCTTCTTCTTCTGATCCGAGTCACAGTGTTCCCTGTGACCTTGTAGTGGGGAAATTTTACAGGAATGACTTTTCTGAGAAAGAAACATTCTCTTACGAGGGGACTTTTTGAACTGTTTAAGAGGAATTTTATTTTGCAGCTGAAAACCGTGTAAAAAGAATCAGGGAAACTTGAGAAGCTGTTGTTTGCATATTAATTTAATAAATGTTTTCACCATGATTTACATACATTTGCCTCAGAAGTGGTCACAAGATGTTGTGAATTCATGATGTGACCCAATCCTCAGAGGATGCAGGAGGTGCAGGCAAAGTGCTCACGATGAGTATGATTATGTTGACTTTTATTGTCAAACCAATTCAGTAACTGGAAAATGCTGAACTGAAGAGGAGAGTTATTTCAGTATCTCTGTGAACGAGACTTAGAAAGAGGAACCACACTTACCTTATACCATTGTAATTGGATTAATTTTAGTGTCAGTCTCATGCTCATAAATATCTCCCTTGACACTTCATGTTCAAAGTGTCATTCTCTGGTGTTTCTGTCCTGTTGTGACTTCATAAACTTTAGTAAGGTGAAGAGTCTTGCTTTGTGAAGATCATGTACAACATTCAGCTTAAAGTTACCGGTTCAAGTGAGATGAGCTTACCATGTTAGAAGAATCACTGTTTTGTGGTGGACATCAGTTTCCTGCAAGTCCACTTTAAGTGCCATTTTTTTCCAGGAAAACCTGATGAGGTTATGTAATCAGAGGATAGTCCCATTTCAGGGATGAACTTCCTGGAAAAATTCCTCGGTCATCCAGTGGTTGGTTGAAGCTTGCGCAATCTATTGCCCAGAGTTTCTCAGAGGGCAGATGACTTTGTGATTGGATGTCGTGCTAGCTGGGTGGCTGAATTAATGAAATCCTGATGCTTTTGTCTTTTCCCAGAACCACCTATTCTGGGAGATGCAGGGAAAATGTTAAATGAAACAGTGGTGGTGAATAATCCAATCCATCTCGAATGCAGAGTGTCTGGGAACCCTCTGCCAGGTATGTACATGCGCTTTGGAGAATATGGAAGAGATCTCATAGAAGGTTTTCACTTTTACATGTCTTTTGAAAATAATGGATATTCTGAATGTGAAATTAATTCCGTGAGTTTTAAACTAGCTAGGAACCATTGAACACTACATATGATGGGAAATGTCGATGTATCAGCTGATGTGGAGGAAGTATCAACTTTAAACACATCAACTCTTTCCTCCCGTCAAGTATTTTATAGTGTAGGGAGCCCTAAAATAACACCCAGTGTACTGAGGGTACCTGTCAAGTGTGGACATGTCTGGGACCTTATCTAAAGTCCACTGAGATTAAGAGGAAGCTCTCGATTTAGTCTGGACCCCTTGCCGATGCAAACAAGTAGATTTTCTGTGTGTGTACAGTGCTTTCTGTGGCTTGCCCCCATGATAAATATTCCAGCCTTTGAAAACTAGGCTATATATTCCTATATGTGTTTTATTTTCCTTGCATTTTGTGGAATTACAATCCTCTTTTATTTTATTTTTTTTTTTTTTCTCTTTTAAAGCAAGTTTCCCCTAGAAATCATAGACGTTTACCTATATGAGAGTTGAAGGAGTTTGGCTCCAGTTTAGGTTGATGGTCTTTTGAATTGTTTCTGAACTGAAAAAAAATCTAAAGCAATATGGATTTTTATTACTTCATTGCTGGGATTCTTTTAGCACTAGGTTTTTTGGATTAGGTCTTTTCTTTGCAGTTCATTGGTTTTTTATTCTTGTTGAGATACACAGATAAAAATTCATTTCCTTCTTTTTTTCCAATGTGTGTTTTTTGTTCTCGCCTTCTTCTGATGGGATATAAAAATAATGTCTTAATATGAGAATAATTTTCTGTAATAATTATTGGGCAGCAAAATAGTATAAAAATAGTATGTTATATCTAACATAGCAATTTATTCTTTTGCTGATTATACTCCCATTATGAGAAGAGTGTTACTAAATTTCAAAGGAGCATCTAACTTCACCTTCTCTACCTTTGTAAGAATTAATTTTCAGCAAAACATTATTTTCATTTATACCTGTATAAAACAAATTTGAAATTATTGGAGTATGTGTAAAAAGTTATGAGAACGTAAAGGATTTTATATCCATTTTACCCTCTTTTGTGCTCATCAAATCACCTGTTTTTTAAGACAAACAATTAAAATGATGGAGTTCATTTAATTTATACAGTCAAACCAGTTCATTCATGTGGTTTCTCTTCTATGTATGTTGTGAGGCTACATAACAATGGCAAGATGTGATATTAACTAAGAAGAGCGATAGCACAACGTCGCTCCAGGAAAAAAAGCAAGAAGCTTGTGTGTGGTCGTGTCCATCAGTCCGCCCAGGTTACTTCTTGAATGTGTGTCTTTCACAGAAGATCTGTGTGCTACAGAAAATGCTCCAGTCAGTGGCAGTTTCATGTAACTGAATAGCGAAGAGATGCCAGTAAAGCCTTAGTTACCCATTCTGCTTGCAGAGGGTGCCATCTTTTGGCTGAGATGCAAAAAAGTCCTTACATTTTGTTGGTGTAAAATGATTTTTTTGGAACAAGACCAGTTTTCTGGGCTTTATGTTCATTTTTTTTAATCTGCTGGTTGAACTTCGATTTGATTGCTTGTATTTTGATTCTATAAACTTTGCCAGGTGATTCAGTTTAATCACAGAACCACAGAATCATTTTACTTGAGAGAGACCTTTAAGAACATCAAGCCCAGCTGTTAATCCAGCACTGCCAGACCGCTACTAAACTGTGTTCCTCAATACCACATCTTCTGGGCTTTGAAACCCCCCCAGGGATGGGGACTCCATCCCTGCCCTGGGCAGCCTGGGCCAGGGCTTTACAACCCTTTCAGCGAAGACGTTTTTGTCATGTCCAACAACCTGGCACAACTTGAGGCCGTTTCCCCTTGTCCTATTGCTTTGCTTGTTCCTTGGGAGAAAAGCCTGACTCGCACCTGGCTCCAACCGCCTGTCAGGGAGTTGTCAAGCGTGAGAAGGTCTCCCCTGAGCCTCCTTTGCTCCAGACTGAACAACCCCAGGTTCCTCTGCCACTCCTCACAAGACTTGTGTTCTAGACCTTTCCCTAGCTTCATTGCCCTTCTCTGGCCACACTCCAGCCACTCAGTGTCCTTCTTGTAGTGCAGGGCCCAAAACTGACCCCAAGATTCGATGTGTGGCCTCCTCAGTGCCCAGTCCAGGGGGGGCAATCCCTGCCCTAGTCTTGCTGGCCACACCAGTGCTGACACAGCCAGGATGCTGGTGGCCTTCTTGGCCACCTGGGCACATACTGGCTCATCTTCAGCCGACTGCCAACACCCCCAGGTCCCTTTCTGCTGGGCAATTTCCCACTGCATATTGTTCTTGGTTTCTAACTATTGTTATGTATCTGAAATATTAGATGGAAAGTTTGAAAACTATGTGGTCCCATTGTTTGTTATGGGGTGTTTTGGGGTTTTTCCATCTTTCCTTTTGTGATGCAGTTATCACGTGGTACAAAGACAGTCACCCACTTACCAGCGCCGCCGGCCCCACTTTCCTGAACCGAGGGCAGGTTCTGCAGATCGAGGGTGCTCAGATCTCCGACACTGGCATTTACAAATGCGTGGCTGTCAACACTGCGGGCACAGCTGAGTTGTTTTACAGTCTTCAGGTCCATGGTAAGTATTAGAAAACCTATAAAAAGCACCCAAATACATGTTTTGAACTGGGAAAATGTGGTAAGGGAAGTCAATTCTAGGAAGAATGAGCACAGTCACCAGGCTTGTGGAAGAGATATTTACGGTACCACTTCAGCACTTTGGAAGGCCTTGCAGTTACTGGGCATTTTGCTTACAGTTGATAGAGGAAGGACATAGATCAAATGCTCTCTCATAATCCAGGAGTTTTAGAGGAAAATGTACTGTGTCTAATAAGATGAAGTGAAGGTGTGGGTGTTTGCAGACAGGAGACACCTGAGCAAAAGCCAAATTGGAACCTTTCCACTGATTTCAGTGGCTTTTGGATGGGGCTATAGCCCACATTCTTATCTCTGATACATGCACATACATGTAGCTGGTTTTCAGTGGGAGTCGTTTATGCAAAACTGCGGCCCAAATTTGGCACAGTGTCCCCAGCTGAGATGCACGCAGAGTATCTAGTGCCTATTAATGTTAATTAACAAAGAATGGGTTGGGCAGTACATTTCCATGAAATTAATGACCATCGTGGGAGAAACTGATGGCTCAAGACATAGTCAGAGGCAATTAACCCCACCCAGTGATTAATTCCCAGGAAACATTTAGAGCCAAGGTCTGCTCAAACTGAAAAATGAAGAATATCTTCTAAGTATATTTATGTTGTTTTACGGGTGATGGAATATCAGCAGATACGTCCGGAGTTTTCTAGGGATCTAATGCTTTCTGTCTTAGACAGATGAAATTGTTCCCCCTTCCAGAAGAGCGTGTGTGCAGTTGCAGCCAGAAGTAATTGCATCAAAGGAAGCTCAAACACCTATCTATGGACCTACTTAACTCAGCTTGTGTTGTGCCAGGCTTACGGTGGAGTCCTTTTTGAACTTGCCGTCAACAAGTTTCTCATCCAGTTTGACTTAGAGTTTATGAGTTTGAGAAGGGAGAGGTGGAGGTTTTTTCCCCTCTTGATAGTGGAAGCAGGAGTGACTACTTGATAGAGAGCAGAAGTGACAAGTACAGGAAGTTATGCTGCATTTTGATTTTTGTGTTCTGTGTGGCACTTGACATGAATGAGCACCTACAACACCGATTGATTACTGGTCATATTCAACTGCTTCTGTTGTTAGTAGTTGTGGATGCAGTACCTATGACAGGAATTATCAACTCCTTTTTGCCTTTAAAACAATGCTCGATACTGCAGAGTTAACGTTGAATGAAACTGGGCAGGCCTGCTGAAGGAAGCAAGTTGAATTCCAGTTTATTATATTCATATTTGTTTCATCATGTTATTTTTTTCCACTTCTTTCTCACCCTGGTAACTTTTCCAGGTATTTGAGGACAATGGATGCTGTTGTAGTGAAATAGGGGAACTGGGGGGGGGAAGATTATAAAATCACACTTGCTTTTTTCCTGTCGTTGCTGCTATTACTGGAATTTATCCAAGAGTAGGTAACCTGAGTTACAGGCTGCTGAATTTGTTAGTGAATCTTGTTTTCAGTACAGAATTTTATACTTTTTTTTTTTTTTTCCTCACATAGGATATGTATGAGTAGATCACACCATTCTCATCTCCTTCTAGGAGTGACTTCAAGTATTAAATTTTGTACTGATAGTGACTGTAAAGTTATTAGCAGTAGGGGCAAATAAAATTGTTTTGATCCTCCCAATAAATGAAACATCTCCCTCTTTAAATACTTCATGTCTCTCTTTTCAACATAGCTCTGCAAAATTGACTAGACTGTGTAAGTCACTTACAGTAAGTGTTTTTTGATGTTCCCTCAAGATGTTTTTTATCATCAAACAGGCAGATGTTACACAGTCTAATCTGGGAAATGCTCACATATGCTCTGCAAGGCCCATTTATTACTCTGTGTAGGTTTTTGCATTATGCAGTACACAACATAAACATCTTTCTTTAATCCCCCACCACTCTTAATGCCTTTCACAAGGTCTAAATGGAATATTGTACAAGTTTGAGGGAGCGTTTTCTGGTTTCATGTTGTGGTTATGTTATGTCCTCTGAGTTGTGCGCCACTTACCTTGCTCATTGTACTTTCATTGAAGCTATGCAAGGAAAGAGCAGGACTTGGCACAGAGCAACCAAATGACAAGAGGTCAGCAGGAGTAACATGAGAAATCTTTCCAACAATGTAGTGCCTTGCAGAAAGAGATATCATGTCCAAACATAAGCGCCCCGTTTAATTCCATTGCGATTAATATTCTTACATAGCTGTTTCGGCTTTGTTTTCTTTGTTTCAGTCCCACCATCAATCTCTGGCAGCAGTGAGATGGTGACAGTGGTGGTTAATAACCTAGTGCGACTGGAATGTGAAGCAAGAGGCATCCCCGCGCCCATTCTGACGTGGCTAAAAGATGGTAGCCCCGTTTCCAGCTTTAGCGATGGACTCCAGGTACTGGATTCAAATCCTGCTCTCTGTGCTCTTTACTGTAGTGGTAGGAGGCTTTTAAACCAGTGCAGCTTAATGGAACAGAGTAAGGGAGAGGTTTTGGAATGAAAGTATAAGACTTTTTGCTCTAGGTTATTGAAGCAGGCTTAGTTGCAGCAATGGCTGTCTGAAGTGGACAGACTGAAATAAGATCAGCCTTTCAACTGATTTCATACCGCGGGAAAATTTGCATCAATAATTTTTTCATTTAGTGGCAGAAAGAGGCAATCAGACTATATTCCTGTGCTGAAGAGATCCATAGAGCTTAAGATCACCTAATATATCATTACATAAAGTAGCAAATATGAAAAAAAGACCATCCCTTGATGTAAGAAGATATTTAAGGAGACGCTTCTGCTATTTCAGGAGACACTGAGAGTTAGAAGGAGTGGGGCATGGTTGCTTTTTGAAAGCCAATTTTATGTTCTGAAAGGAAAGAGGGGAAATTTTTATATCTGGGGATAACTCAGGGCGCAGGCTAAAGGTGTGACAGAATATTTGAAAGTGGTAAGAGAGGGGAATGTCCAGATCTTGCGAAGATTTTTGAATGCCAGGAATTCCCTCTGGACTTGCACGAAGTTAGACGTTTGCTTTCGCAAATCTCGATCAAAAGGCAACAACAGAGTGCAGGGAAGAGTGTAGGGGAACAGAGTGATGCTGAGCAGCGGTGGCAAAACTGTTGCATTTGGAAATGAAACCTGTTGGTTCTCGCTGCTTGTGTCTTCTGAACGTGGCGTGCTTGTGTTGCAGGTGCTGTCTGGGGGCCGGGTCTTGGCACTGACAAGCGCTCAGATCAGCGACACGGGAAAATACACTTGCGTTGCAGTCAATGCTGCGGGCGAGAGCCAAAGAGATACTGATCTCAGAGTCTATGGTGAGATTTTCTAACAAATAGCTTTTTTATTTTTGTTTGGTTTTTTTTGGTAGTAAGAACTGTTCGTGGAGCTTTGTTTAAACACACAGTGGCCCAAACTTTTAGCAACTTTGAGTAGAAATGGTTCCAACCCCTAATGAGAGTCAAAGTGATGAGGTGTATATATGTTAGTGAAAAAATATATATATATATGCACATACATACACATGTATTACTGTATGGTTTTCTCTGTATCCTTGGAGAAATATACCTGCAGCAGTTAATTTGCAAGTTTAATACATAAAGGTTCATTTATAAATGTGTGTTTTGTGTAAAAAAAACCCAACCATGTAGATGCCATGGTCAAAAGAGATTATTGGGATGAGGGCTCAGTTGTCTTTATTGAGCCGGGATGAGTCAATGTGAGTTTACCATCCAGGTCTACAGGTTCCATTCCATTTCCAGGCTTCACTGTGCCTGCCTAAATGGTGGTCACATTTTCAGTGCTAATAGTGACACTGTCTTGAGCCCAACTGGTCAACTTTGTCTCTTTTGAGAAGCAGGGAACATGTCTTTTGTACTTTGGCAGTTTTCCAGATTATGTCTGTAAGTTAATTCTGAAATCTTTTTGACCAAATTCACGTAACTTCATCCTTCCTTCTGATTTCTTGTAACTTATATGAGCTTCATCCTGTTTTGTAACTTATGTGAGATGCCTTTACTTATTGTGGTTTTGGAGACCATTAGTGATATACAGGTAGCAAAGAGCATTGCATACTGCTAGGAGAAGTGCCAGGGAGTTTGTCTGTAGCAAGTTTTAAGTTTCCTTGGACAGCCAAAGTGGTTTTGTACACCAGTGAAATGAGGATGAACACTGATCTGCCATTTGCTTTAGAAATCTTATGGTGCCAGATGTAGAGAGGGGGTTTTGGAATTGAAGAACCTTTGTGGTTTTTGCTTCTGCGTTCAGCAGATCAGCGGAGAGGGAACTTAGTGTGGCTCTGCCAATCTCTGGCTTTATGGCAATCCCAAACAGGAGTCTGGAAAATCTTGCAAGAGAAATTAGACATTTAGATGTTTTCTAAGGTGAGTAGGAACAGCTGGCCAGGTTATTTTTGGGTTTGAGTTTGGCTTTCAGAATTGACTTCCTTGTAAACTGCACTGTGGTCAGGATACTCGTGACTTGAGTCATGGCTGCAAAGGGCAGTTCGGAGAGTCAGGGCTCTGGCACCGCCAGCAAGCTCCAGGTTAACGTAGGCTGGAGCAAGGAATATCGAGGTCCCTTTTGGGGTTCGAAGGCAAGGGTGTATGTGCACATAACTACACAAGTGGCATGGATATATTTGTTGTTTCTCCTTTATTTCCTGGAACCTCTGTCCGTTTTAGCTAGATGAAATTAAAAGAGATAGACCTTCCATGTGTTTAAAATTACTGTTGTTTTAGAAGCTGGCCAGGGCTGAGCTCAGCTGCAGGGCCATCTTGAGTGAGGCTGTCACCAAAAAGAAGTATTTGCTCTTAGGACTTGACTTATATGGGTAATCTAATTAAGGAATCACAGGAGGAAAATAATTTGGAGCACAGTTGGAGCTGAGATGGTTAGAAAAGTGCAGTGCACTGAGCCAGCCTAAGGAGTTGGAACAATCTGGGTAACGTATAGTTGCTGTGAGCATAATTAGATTTATTTCAAACCCTATTCCTTCAGTAACAAATGCTTCAGTGACTGTCTCTCTATTTCATGAACTCCATTTCCTTTTGAACACATTTCAATTCATTTAGCTGACAGGAAAATTAATAGGTGGAAAAGTATTTGGAAATACATTTGCCTTCTGCAGTAACGGATCAGCTTCCAATTTTCGATTCCACAACACTTGTAAAGAATCTGGACCTTTGTGAATTCTACAAAGAAAGTAAGATAAACAGGGGTTTTTTCAGTTACTATATTTCTTATCCACAGAGACCAGGCTTTTCCCTAAATTATTTCCAAACTGTGAAATCAGCTGCTCTGCTTAGTACTTCCTGTGCAAGAAAAACAAAGCTTTATTGTTAATGTTATTTTTCAGGACATCTTGAGAATCACATTGCTGTTTTACTGAGTACCACTTTGGGACACTTTATAATCTCACATGTGCTAATTAATTCAGGATATTTTTGTTCAGAGCTAAGCCCAGCGTGTTTCTCACAGACAGTCTCACTGCTTCCCTTCTTCTTACCCCAATATTTTGGGCAATCAGTTGCAGTTTCTGGAGTTAGGGTTTGCAAAACTAAAAAGCGAAGAAATATGATGACAAGGGCTCTTATATTTGGCCCTGGTCAACTTTAATTTTTTTAGAATACTTTAATATGTATATATTCTGTTAACAACTCAACGCTGCCTGAGTAGCCTTAGAAAATTTCCTCTGCCCAATGGCACAGCGTGCCCTTACCAAAGGACGTGCAGTTCAGCCATGAATACTGATACAAAGCAAAGAGTTTTCATTTAAGCTTCTCACGTCAGTCTAGTATTTCCTCCATGTTCTTTTCAACTCCGGCCATGAATACTTTCCCCATGGCAAGCTGCTGACCTGCTGTGTTCTGAGCTTTAGTTCTCAGTTACCTTCTCCGCTGCTTTGTTTTTTCTGATAGTGGAAACACAAATCATTTGAAAAATGGGGGAATAAAATGTAGTGTCTTAAATTTTGACACTGTTCGAAACAACTGATGAGCTTCAATGTAAATGTTCAGAATCCTTTTTTTTTTTTTCCTTCTACGCAGAAAACTTTCATTCCATTCATTTTTTTCTACTCTGTAATTTGGAAATAATAATGTAATAATGAGGTTATCAGTGAAACTGTAGTACAAATCTAAATATGGTGCTGAGTGCCAACAATTGCACTAATTAGGTAGCAGATACCACACAAAGCAGATAGACAATAAAGTAATTGTAGATTATGGCTTGATGATTGAGTCATTAACCCTTTCTCTTGGCTACATCCATATCACTTTTCATTCTGTCTTCTGTATTTGGCCATCTCTGGACAAAATTCTTCTTAAAGTCAGAGTTCTCCTTAAAGCCCAGCATCAATCTTGTCACTGTCTGGAACAGTTTAAGACATTTTCAGCTTCTGGGTCTGATTATCATCTCATGAGCCTTTTCACTCATCAGCTCTTCTTCTTTAGAGCAGGAATGTGCTACTCCATTCTTTATATGCTGGTGGTTTTCCTTTCTAGCTCTTTTTCAAGCATTTTTTTTTGCTAGTCTTGGCTTCTCTCCATGGTTTCATTGTACCTGATATCTCACTAGCATGTATCTTGCATAGAGGATATTCCTTAAGTAACAAAAGTTATTCTGGTGCTTTTTGTGTTATACAGGAGGCTTAGATTGTGTGTCAGAAAGGTAGTAACTGTCATATTATTTTTATTAAATGAAGAGTTAACTCCACAGCGTGTTTACTCTGGAAAGTCTGCAATGCCCGAAGGTCCTTTGGTTTGCTTTCTTGCTGTAGTTCCACCAAACATCATGGGAGAGGAACAGAACGTCTCGGTGCTGATGAGCCAAGCTGTGGAACTGCTCTGCCAGAGCAATGCTGTTCCCCCACCCATGCTGACGTGGCTCAAAGATGGACGACCCTTGTTGAAGAAGCCAGGTCTCAGCATCTCTGAAGATGGAAGTGTACTGAAGGTGAACTGGGCAGTCGGGCTCCGGTGGCGATTGCTTTCTGGGTAGTGTTACCCACTGTGAAGGCACTAGAGGCACGTTAGAGATTGGAGAGCGTTAGGCCCTCTGGCGCAACAGAGAGGAGCGGGTGAGGAGTGAGGGAGGCCATGGCCACCCGGGCGGTTGTGTGCAGACTTGGCAGGAGTAACATGGATTATTTATTTGTACATCAGTTCCTTAACTATTAAAATTGAAACCTGAGCAGCCTCTCCTTGCAAGTTTCATGTATAACAATGTAAGAAGAAGAAATCCAGGTTTTCATTTTCTTCCTAGATTGAGGGAGCTCAAGTACAAGACACTGGCCGTTACACTTGTGAAGCGACGAATGTTGCTGGGAAAACTGAAAAGAACTATAATGTCAATATTTGGGGTAAGATTTATTAAGCTTATTCCAGGAATGGGAACAAGGCTCAGAGTAAAATTACGATGCGAGAGGCTAAAATCCTCTGTAGTTCATAAACACTTCATTGCTGAGCTTCACGCAGAGAGATGTTATTATATGAGCTGTAGTGCAACAGTCCCAGGAAAACACACACGTATTTCAAATTGCTCTGGTTTGGTTCTAAATTCATATCAGCTACTTTGTAGGCCTTTGTCAGGCTGGATTTGCATGCTTGATAGTAGTTTAGAGCTGTAACTAATTGGTTTTGTACCCATACCTCCAATTTGGGCACTCTAATGCCATTTAAAGTTAACCTACCAAATCGCCACCTTTTTTAGATGCCAAATCATGGAAATTCACATAAATACACGGCTTTGTTTCTGCTGCAAAGTTACTGGTGCTGCGTTACAAAAATAGTTTTAGTAAATGTTTTCTATGGCTAAATGATCAATGTGGCTTAGGACATTTGTTTCAACCGTTGATTTTGAGTGTTTTTTCTGCACCTTCATTTTCTTCTCATACGCAAATTGAAGTGTGCATGTTTACTATTACAAATTAATTTCTTGCTTTGACGTCCCAAGGCTAGAATTATCTAACGGGGTTTGTAAGGATAAAGCTACGGTCTTCAGTACAGAATTGTGTCATTATTCATTAAAAAGAAACATTCCTGGTGTTGAAGCTAGAGGTGGTTATTGTAGCACCTCTCAAGACCCTGCAGTTTTCCCGTGCTAAAGCATATACTCATTTTAGGGGTTAGGATTAGGTTTAGTGGTGGGATTGGCAGTGTTAGGTTAATGGTTGGACTCAGTGGTCTCAAAGGTCTCCAGCTCTCATCTCTCCCTCCCCAGATCTGCAGTGTTGCAGAGGACCTTTGCTGCACAGGTTTGCTCTTTTGTGCAGCGAGACCATTTCAGTAGGATTTGGAGAGCTGGGATAATTCTTTGCTAGCTAGCAGCTTTGGTGGAATAAGCATAATAGAAACCAAAAGTTGCCTGTGAAAGTCATCTGTGGATAAGTATTTCAAATTGCAATCTTTGTTTACACCCCGGGGACCAAAAGCCCTGCTGCAATACTTTTAAGTTTTAAATCCGAGAAATGTATCCTACGGAGGATTGGTGAGATCCTGAGAGCTAACTGTGGTTCTAGGAGCCAGCCCATGTGTTAAATCAGATGCACCTCCATAGAGACTGGCACAAAACTCTTGACTAGAAGCCGGACAAATAGAAGGTAGAAGCCAGTCCAGTACAGTAAAGCCCTTTGCCCTCTGTCGTTTTGAAACCCATGCATCTGGTTGCCGCTAAACAGTTTGAAGTGTGAGAGGGAGAAGCTGTCTACTGTCACGTGCGTTTAAAATGTGCTGGACAAGTTACTCATTAGTGAGGTTTTATTCTCCAGGTTCAGCCTACATTCTCCTCTGCTTTTCTGTGGTCTCTTTTCAAGTGTTACCTATACTATTTTCATCTGATAAAGATGATTTCCCTGTTTCAAGAAGGCAGTTATCTCTTCCCTGGTGATTGAATCACAGGTCTTTGAGAATCAGATCAAAAACAGTGGTCCCTTTTGTCTGCAACTGGATTAGAGTCACATTGCTGGAGAGAGAACCTGCCACTCTACTACAGTAGGACAGTCGAAGGGATGGAGTCTTTAGCATTGGACGTGGCAGCCAATGTGGTGATGCAGGAAAAATTCAAAGGAAAAAACTTAGGCTGAGTTTTAAAGGTCAATTTCCACCTAATGCTGGTTTATTAGCTAAGGCTGATGAGGCAGACTCTTTGAGTTGGAGGTAGTCTACATAATTCACAGAAACGGCTTTGTTCTGTAATGTCCATTTGAAAGTCAGCCAGAAAAAGTTACCTCGGAGGCTGGAAGGACGGATGCCGTCATTTGCAAGTATATTATTCCCTACCCGGGGTCTGATTTGCCTCGTCAGCAGGAGAACACAATCCTTGTAGTTGCTTCAGAGCATAATGGGACAAATTTGCATGAGGACTGTTTGGGTGTCACTGTTGGCCAATAACGTGTTGTTTCAAATGCTATTTGGCGTTTCTTTTCAGTGTCACCAAGTATTTATGGCTCAGATGACATCTCTCAACTGACAGCAACGGAAGGGAGTTTGATAAGCCTTATCTGTGAGTCTAGTGGCATCCCACCACCCAGTCTGACCTGGAAAAAAAATGGTGAGTAACTGGCCATTGTCCGTTTTATAAAGCAAATATGATATTGAGTAAAATGAACTATGGTCATAGATTATTCCCTTCTCTCTAACTCATCTCTGCTTGCATTAGGTGTCATTATTCCTAAAGCTGTGCAAGAGAAGCACAGCGCAGAGATTCCTGAGCTGACTGAAGTACTGGCTGTGAAGCACTTAACCCCTCTTGATACGCTTATTTACGGCAGAGCAGCTGGGCAGCGCCGAGGCTTACAGCTGGCAGGGCCCTGAGTCACCGTGAAGTCCTGCGGTGCTGAGCTGAGGATCAGTGCCCTGCAATCCACCACATAACGCAGGCATATTCCCTGAATTCTTTTAAAATTTGCAGCCGCGGCGCGCTGCCAAGCGATGAAAACACATCTAGTTGTAATAATAGCTGAGGGGATTTACCCAACCTTTCTTTCATCTCATCTTAATATTTAAGAGTAGTCTGCACAACTTTTTGTTTTAGGGATTAAAGTAACACGAACAAACTCCTTGTTGTGAATTGATCAACAAAAGCAGGTATTTTTGGGACCTTCTTTTAAGCACGGACACCGTTGGAGACAGGATATTAGACAAAATAAGTTGTTGAGCTCTTCTGGTGTGGTACGTCTTGTGTTCTCAATCTCACCTGTTCATCTGTGGTTTTCTGGATGGCACATTTCGGTGTGGTATGTGCCTATGTTAATTCATTTTGGCTTGGGGAAAGCGCAGATTTTAATTACAAACCTCTTTTCCTCATGCATAAAATTTTCAGAGAAAATGAAGTTCATCAAGTTCTTTTTAAACCATGTCTCACGAAAGCCGAAAAGGCATTGCACGACACGCTCTAATAATGTACTGCCAGGCTAAAGTGTGTGCACTTAAATGGCAGAAAGGGAACTCAAACCTGTCGGAAAGTGTAGAAGGGCAGTTAGAAAGTAGCCCAGTTCTGAATGTTAACTTGAAAGCCAGATTTTTCATCAGGTTTGACATGGGGTGCACTTTTCCTGGAGAGGGTTTTACATGTACAAGTGGGAAATGGAAATTTGGTTTGTATGAATTATCAGCAGCAGGTGTATCCCTGTGGTCTCAACATCTCCCTATGGATTGTAAAAATTAAGATCGTTGTCTAATCTGAGGTCTCCAAGACTGAAAATCCTGCTCAGAGAACACAACCTTATTTTGCTGTCACATTTCTGCTGAGGATTTCCTGGCAGAAGTCTTTGCATGAATGCTGTGCCACACACAATACACAGATGGTCTGGCTGTGAAAATGAAATGATACGGTTTTGATCACTGGCTGTGCTGAGTGAGATGATTTTATACTGGACAAGGGGTCAGATTTTACTGAAAGTGTTGAATTTACTGCTCAGCGAAAGTATCCAAAACTTTATGGCTGGATGTGAGTGTGGTGAGAGCTATTGTGCTTTAGCTCCGGGTGCTGTATGTGCTGAGGTCAGCAGTTAACATGGGGAATCCTCAGAACCTGCTTACGGGAGGTTTCTGGTGTCTGGGAAAACTCTGATAGGGCAGCTCTAAAATGGACGATTGTGCAGCTCTGTCACTTTTAAATGAGCCAGTGGACTTCACAGCACGTGAGCAAGCTCAGTACCGTTGTCTGTAGTTTTATCTGAGAGAACATCTCTTGCAGGCTCTCCGCTGGTGGCCGACCTTTCGGGAAGGGTGCGAATTTTATCCGGAGGCAGACAACTCCAAATTTCAATTGCTGAAAAGTCTGATGCTGCATCTTACGCTTGTATTGCTTCAAATGTAGCTGGAAGTGCAACAAAAGAATACAATTTGCAAGTGTATGGTGAGTGACCATGAAAAATTTCATCCATAGTTTACTAGTTCTGCAAAAGAGTTATGTTATGGAAGTGTTAGCTGCATAGTGATGTTAAGCTGCAAGATTTTCAGAGTGTAATGTGTAGCTATAGGACAATTTAAGGGTACTCCAAGGAGAATGTTAAGTAAATCTTTCAGAGTCTGTTGCGACAGGACAAGGGGTGTTGGTTTTAAACTAAAAGAGGGGGATTTAGACTGGAAAGGGAAGACATTTTTGATGTGGGGGTGGTGAGACACTGGCCCAGGTAGCCCAGAGAGGTGGTCGCTGCCCCATCCCTGGAACCATTCCAGGTGAGGTTGGCCAGAACTCTGAGCAACCTGCTCTAGTTGCAGATGTCCCTGCTCCCTGCAGTGGGGTTGGGTTGGACTGGATGGCCTTGAAAGGTCCCTTCCCACCCAAACCAGTCTGTGATTCTAATTTTAAATTCTGGCAATCTGGACTTGGGTCTTGACCAAGATATAGCGTATACCTGTTGAAAGCACATCTGACCACAGACGATTACAGGGACGTGACCCCTCTAGGTATTGGAGACTTTCAAAACCTACCTGGATATGTTCCTGTGTGGCCTGCCCTAGGAGATCCTGCTCTGGCAGGAGGGTTGGACTAGATGATCTCCTGAAGTCCCTTCTCACCCCTAACATTCTGTGATTCTATGATTCTGTTGTAATGTTTCTTGTCACCAAACAGTAGTAATGGTGACAAGTAATTGAACTGAGATTTCACTTAGATTTTATTGCTACTTCTGTATTTCGCTGAGGAATAAAAGGAGGTATTTTTAAACAATCTCACGAAAGTGGAAATCTCCAGATATATGTAGGGATTGACAGCATTTGGGGCAGTCTTTTTTAATAGAACTTTTTTTCTCCTCATTGCATTATTAGAATTGACTGTAAATTACATTTTAAAAACCATTTTTCCTTTATAGGGTAGAGTGGGGAGTGGATTTTTTTTTTTTTTTCCTCTGTCCAGTGAAAAAAAAGAATTGCAGTGTGCCTCTAACTGATTTGCCAGCAGAAACCTGCAATAACTGACCTTTATTAAAATCCTTATCTGGCAAAGCTGGTTGTTGTTCTGTTCAGAAACAGGTGAAGATCCCGAAATATAACTTCCAGTTCACTTCTATACTGTGTTTCTTTTTCCATTGTAGTTCGACCAACTATATTAAATAGCGACAGCCACCCTTCAGAATTTGTCATCACCCAAGGAAATGAAGTTACCCTCGAGTGCAGGGTCCAAGGCATTCCAGACCCAACAATAACATGGATGAAGGATGGCCATCCGCTGGTTGGTGGAAGGGACATTGCGATACTTCACAGTGGTCGTTTCCTTCAGCTGAAAAACGCCCAGGTGTCGGACACTGGCCGCTACGTCTGTGTCGCTGCCAACGTGGCAGGGCTATCTGACAGAAAATACGATTTAAACGTTCATGGTGAGTGTGGGCAAAATGAGGCAGACGTCAAGAATCATATTAGACTTTAGGATTCACCTAAGGACGTCGAAAAAAAAGAGCCTTGTAGCTAAATGCACCACCTGTGTCTATTGCAGGCTTTACAAGGGATGCAGTTTCAATTTCAGATTGGTGATGTGACTTCAATTACAGTGTTACAAAAATCCAAATCCAATTTTATAACTCTTGCGTATTTTAAAATCTTACCTCTCTCCATGTTAATATCAATCCACCCCCAGTTACTCTGTCTCCTGAGATAAGAAAACCAAGATATGGTATAATTTTATATGATAATTGGTGAGTGCGTCATGATGGAGAATATTCTATTGGGGGAGATAAAAATCAAGTTTTAACCAAGAACGCCTTGCCTAGTGGCTGCTACCAGAGGACTGTTACCTAAGGACAGCCAGCATCTCAAGTATCTCGTTATCAGATTCTCTCATTTTGCACAATCAGAAGAATTTAAAGGTGGTACCTCCAACTATAATCGCTCTCCATAATGTGACTTGATGGCATCGATCAGAACATCACGTTATCTTACAGCCACTGGAATGCTCATGAATCTGACACTTTATACTTCATCAAACAATGAATACTCATGTTTTACTGCAAAAGTAAACACAGGAATTCTCATTATTAAGAACAAGAGACCAAAATTATGTACCAGTTTTATTTTTTTTTTTATTTGGAATATTTGCTCTGCTGTATTATGGAACTTCAGGGTAGTAAAGAGAAACTTCAATCCTCCGCAAGCTACTCAGAGCACTGCAGGATGTTGGTCAGTTCTTGAACCCAGGCTATAGAACTGCTTCCAAAGCGGAAATACCCTTCTTCCTAGCAAAGAAAAGCTAAGAATAGATTTGTGGTTGTTATTTTAATAGGGATTTGTTCTTTCCATTAGAAAAAGCATGTAATTCTGTCAGCGTTTGAATTTTCCCCAGCGTTTCATTAGATACTGGAAATAATTGGCATAGAATAGGCAGCCATAAAATAAAGGTAATAGAACTGATAGAATTTAATTTTAATATTTCCATGCCATTTCATTAATGTATACTATTAAATGCCTCTGATTTGTAGCTCTTCACTTGCCAAGCTTATATGAGCTTCAGTGGATTATTATTTGGATGACAGGATGTTTTGAGAGCAAAATTAATTTTTATTTCTTCTGAAGTATGGCCTTTCTTTGCTCTTTTCTGTAGTTCCCCCAAGTATTACTGGTTACCTGCAGACACCTGAAAACATCACCATTGTGGAGAAAAATCCTATCTCTCTGGTTTGCGAAGCTTCAGGAATTCCCTTGCCATCAATAACGTGGCTGAAGAACGGATGGCCCGTCACTCTGAACAACTCGGTGCGAATCCTCTCAGGTACAAAAGCCGTAGTTATTTAAAAAATAAAATGAAAAAAAGGGAAGGGATTGAAGGGCCTCCTGCATCTACAGTGCAGATATTTCACACAAAAGAAGGTTTGGTTTAATCATCTGTAAAGACAAGGAGGGAAGAGAAACTCAGTGCCAAGCTTTTCAGTATATGGGGTGAGATTGGCTGGAGCACCTTGTGAATAGCTGAAGTTGTCACCAAACTTCCAGTGTGTTTGATCTGTGACATGGAATAAGCCCTAATTCTGGCTCTTCCTCTGTGTTAGTCCAGTACTTATTTCCAGAAATGTGTCAGATGGTAACATCTTGCTTTGTCAGTGGCAATACGCATGATGCATTAGCACTCTCGTTTGGTTAGTTTTCCTCTAACTCTTCCTCTTCACTGTTTTTTTACCTTTTAAAGGGGAACAGTCTTTGAAAGAGTGAATACAAATGCCAATAAACAGCACACATCTTTCATTTCTATGAGTCTGTATATAAAAGCAAAGGCAAACCTGTTCATGAGACTCAGAAATTAATGCATGTAAATACTTCCTGGCCTTGGACCTAAATGAATCTGGTCTTCAGAATATCATCTAATGAAAGCTGGAATTAGGTGGTGATCAAAGGCAGCGCAGATTGCTTTGTTAGCAAGAAGACCAGTCCAAGGGATCTGGAGAAACTTCTCGTAGGCCAATGGAGAAACAGGTCCGATTCATCAGGGATCTCAATTTTTCAAGATGGAATAACCTAAAAAGAACTAGTTGAGATGCCTTTTTAGGACAGTACTAATGGACAGAGGTACCAGAAGGAGGAGGGCCTCATTACCTGTCCTGGAAACCATCTTCCTGCAATCCCAAAAGGAAGTGAGAGTGTTTGACTGGCAGCTGCAGCGATGTCAGAGCTGTGTGTTTACAAGAGGATATTGAGTTAGCAGCCCATGAGATTGCAAACGGAAGATGGATACCAGGCAATACGTTTGTGTTGACTTCAGGTGTCTGGGGAGCAGCTTTGTGGAGTACGTCGAGGTAATTAAGTATCTGATTGCAACTGAAACTTATAGACAACAGCTGAGATCATTCTTTGGTCTTGGGTTTGCTGCTCATAGCTAGAAATGTCAGGAAAATAAGTTTTTAAGAAGTTTCTAATACTCTGACGTAACTACTGTGCAAAGCCAAGCCATCCTACAGCAGGAACACAAGAAAACTGTCAGAAAGGCAGAGGAACTAGAAGGTGGTTTTGTCCCTGCCGATGGTGGGGGGTTGGAACTGGATGATCTTTAAGGACCCTTCCAACCCAAACCATTCTATGATTCTGTTGTTTAGAAGCTCAGCTAAGACTGGATTTGAAGCTGAAATTTTTTAAATTTTACCATCAATGTAGCTTTTAATATTACATGTAGTCCCATCTTCTTGTATATATGGCACATGGAAAAGGGAGTGGGTGTCTCATTCTTATCTGGTATAAATCTGACTATCCAAGTTGACAAGCATTCCTTGTGCAAAGCTGCTATCAACGAAAATAATGTCTTCTGGGCTTGATTGTTTCTGTTCTGTCTGTTGATTTCTCCACCCACACTAATATCACCACCCGGATTGCAGAGTCAGGAAGGGTGAGAGACAGAAAGATGTTTATTGTCTCTGAATGTTAGCTGCAGTGGGAGTGGGGAAGCGTGCCAGAACTCTGGGCTTTCTTTTCCAACAAACTCTGTGCTTTTCTGCAGTTCTTGAGAAAACTCTACATCGTGGTAGTGAACTGGAACCAACATGGCATTTGGAACTTCATTTCTGCTTGTACAGCTGTAAAAAAACAACAACAACAACAAAATCCCCCCTTTTGACTAATTTAGGAGGTGAAATCCTTTGCCAAGGGAAGATTTTGGTGCTGTTGATTGAGAACATACTTGGCACTGCAGATGATTTAAATGTGTGGACACACTGTTGGCAACTTTTAATCCCTTGATTCAGATACTCCGCTGATGTTTCCTTCTGAAGATGCTTTCTACATGTCCTTTAAAAAAAAAAAATAAAAGAGAGAAAAATTACACCGTACCACGTCTGCTATCCTTACAGACTGTGCCCTAAGCTGCATATTGGCTTTGGGAATGAGACAAGCTTTTATTAAGTTTTAGCTAAATGTAGAAAATCATGTCCTGCCTGAGCACTGGAGTCCTGGGTGTGCTGTGAGCTATGATACCGGAGACAGTTACAGTCTCCCACAGGCAGATACCTGCTTCATTTTTCTTCTTGCATGGCTTCATTCAGGGTGTGACTGGAAGAAAGGATCAGGGTGACATGAGGCTGCAGGAGCAGAGCCTTCCTCAGTCTCGCACCACAGGTAGAATTCCTTGGCCAGAGGCGCATCCATCAAGCATCAGTGTTTTCTTCCTTTCAATCCCATGACCAGGAACATAAATTTCCGGGCTCTATCCCAGTAACGTGCCCCTGTGGATGCCCGCAGGCCGGAGATGCGCAGGTCAGATGCAAAATACTGTGGGGTAGTGACTGCGGACGTGAGAGCTGCTGAGGAGAAACTGGAAAAGGCTGAAGGATGGCACCGTGGTTGTTTTCACACTTAAAGGCTCACCTTGTTTTGCTGTTCCTCTGCCAAAACGGAAGCAGAGTGAAGTTACTCTGCTACATCAAAGCAGGGATATTTTTGGTCCTCTGGTCAAACATATTTGCAAATCTTCCTTTTAAACTACCCTGCCTGTGCTGATGGGTTCTGACAACTGCTCTGCTATAGTGCGAAGAGAAATCAGTTATTTTAAAATGTTACATGTCAACCAGTCCTGTTGTCACCTGTTATTGGTGACACAATTAATACAAATGCTAGAAAGAGAGTTTTATTCATCTGTACATGTGAAAATGAAACTTGTTTTTATGTGTACCCCTCCTGCTGAGGCTTTATTATTTTCTTACAGTCATCTAGATTCTCAGTATAGCAAAATACTCATGTGACCAAGAATCCTGCTCTCTGAAACACTGTTCTGTCAACATTTCCTGCATATTGCGAGCACAGTGTTTCTACTGTATCCAAAGTGTCCGTGCTGATCAGGGAATTACACGCGCACCGAACCCTTGTGTGTAGTTTCAGTGACCTGAGTGGAGCAAGTGGGATTTTTTCTGCACAGACTCTGAAGTTTTCAGTGATTGTTCTGGTTCATCTCTGAGTTCAGCCAGAAATTCTCACAAAATGTGAGATGCCTCAAAGTTGACTTAAATGTAGTTTCTGGAAAAAAAAAAAAAAAGAGATGTCAGAGTAGTTTGGTGGTTATTGATTAGCAAGAACAATATGATCAATATTAATTGCAGATCTCAAAGCACTAAGAAGCAGAAATGATGGGATTAGGAGCAAGATCATTCACTTTCTCTTACTATTTGTTCAATAAAACAGAGCACATTAAAAACCAGACCACATGCAAAAAAAATTACNCGCTGAGGCTTCATTATTTTCTTACAGTCATCTAGATTCTGAGTATAGCAAAATACTCATGTGACCAAAAAACCAGACCACATGCAAAAAAAATTACAGCTGTGGATTCAACAAAAACATTTAAAAAATGACGAGTTATCATATACCATTTGGAAACCTGTTGGTTGGAGCAGGACTTTAACAATTGGATGTTTTTTGACTTTCTCCTCAGGGGGCAGGACACTCCGTTTGACGCACACGAGTGTAGCCGATGAAGGACAATATACGTGTGTAGTGACCAATGCTGCAGGAGAAGTCAGGAAGGATTTTGACCTTTCTGTTCTAGGTAAGAATGTGATAATTTTTGTTATGGTAGAAGAAGGTAAGGGGGGGTATACAATAGGATTTGCTGGTATTTTAAAAATTATTATGCTGAAAAAACTGTCCTTAGGGGAAAAAGTCTATTTGATGCCATGGTCAGAAAATCAGGTTTTGAAAAGAAGTTGCTTCTACATGTGAATTTGCTGTTTGTTCAGTTTTTAAAGTGAAGATTCTTCAGATGTCATTTGGAGTAACTGGCAGCTTATTCTGCTTTATGGTTTGTTTCTTTTTTGAAAAGGAAATGTATCAATGTAACTAACTTTAGTTAGGTCGTTATTTCAGTCAGATGGAAGTGTGGGAGATGCCCACAGCTGGATTTCCATCATCTTTTCTGTTTCTGTTGCTTATAGCTTCAGTCCCCCTTGGGCCTGATGAACAAGATAAGTCAGTTTATAGGTGACCTGGAAAGGTGTGTTTTGCTGATCAGGTTTGTTTTCACAGAATCACAGAATAGGGGGCAAGAAGGGGTTGGAAGGAACCTCTGGAGATCATCTGGTCCAGCCCCCCTGCTCCAGCAGGGTCACCCTGAGCAGAGGACCAGGATCCCATTGTCCAGGCAGGTTTGGAATCTCTCCAGAGAAGGAAACTCCACAACCTCTCTGGGCAGCCTGGGCCAGGCTCTGCCACCCTCACAGCAGAGAATTTTCTCCTCCTCTTCAGGTGGAACCTTCTGGGTTCCAGTTTGTGCCCATTGCCACTTGCCCTGTCCCTGGCCACCACTGACGAGTCTGGCCTCATCCTCTTGGCCCCCAGGGGCCCTTTAGCTCTTGCTCAGCATTGATCAGATCCCCTCTCAGCCTTCTCTTCTCCAGCTGAACAGCCCCGGGGCTCCCAGCAAGAGTCTTTCAGCCAAATCAGTTCCCTGCCGGTTTACCACACAGCGTAGAAACACCAGAATTGGTGAAAGAAAGGTGACAAGAGTGAGCAGTGAGGGGAACAGCACTATTTCTTTTTGTACCAGCCTGAATTTAAGCTACTTCAACTGAAAAGAAATCTACAGCCCTAGGAAACCATATGAAATTCATGTGAATCTGTTGCATGTAATGCTCAAATACAGAAAGGCACCATCCCATGGGAGTGCAGCCCTCCTGAATTATGACCAGCGTTACTGTGCAGCACTGGATATAATGTGTACAGCTAAATGGCATGAAGGTAATAACCTGTGGCACCAAAGATGTGAAGGCAAAGCCAAGACTGATAGGAAAATAAAGCGGTGAAGGTGGGACTGGTTTTGCAACCTGGAGATGTCTGATCCAGTGGGAACCTTCAGGCAGTAGAGCCATTGGTGTTGGAAAGGGTATAACTCAAGTGTGGTAGTGGGTGGTCCTGCCAACATGTTCAGACAAGAACTGGGACAGCAGGCTCTTTAGATGACTATTTGACCATTAATGTGTAGTGTTGTCATGTTTCTTATTTTTAAAACCCAGTATTTTTCCCTCAGAATACCACTGTTTGATTTAGTAACTGGTTTTTATTTTTTATCATGAATTACCAGGCCTGATGCAGATTTTCTTATAGCGTTACTGAACATAGTTTTTCTATACATTTCTTTTCTGTGACGTGCTGAGCGCTCTCAGCTTCTCTTGCCTTCAGCTGACAGGCACATTCAGCTTGTAAATGATAACCCATGTTCATGTCAGTTCGTGTTTATTTGATGAGCTCATGGAAGTGTAAGTCTGCTAGAATGGAAGAGATGGATCAACCCTCAAAAGCATTCATTGTTTTACTGTTTTCTTTGGAGAGTTTTAGTGGCAGGGTGTTCTTCAGGGTTCTGGGAATCTCTATTGCATAGACTTTGTTTGCCTTGAAGAAAAATGCTCAGCGAAGCTGATTTCAAGTGATCTAAGTGGAAAATTCCATTGTTCAGTCTTCTCTTCCCTCGCCTCGGTAATTTCTTTGTCTTTCTAGGGGAAAGTTACTGGAATGTGGCCTGATAGTGACACAGAATTTTCACCAGCTCACTATAAAAAGGAACCATACAGAGACATAATGGTGTTTCTCTAAACTGTTGTAGGAGGTGCAACAGAAGGCATGGAGGACTTGGTGTAATAAGCATAATATTTATGTATTTGCAAACTGTTTGGCATGACTTTGTCACATTTCTGAAACTAATAGGTGTTGATATCTTACTATATTATTTTGGAGCCAAAGTGATGAGTTGCTCTGTTTATGAATAGCAGCTTTCGGCCTGACTTAAAAGTCCTGAACTGTGTGATTTTGGGTTATATTTTCCTCCATCTAATTCCTTCACTAGTTGATGCGTTTTTGCCTGGTTGCTTTTGGACACTAGAACCCAGACAAAAGTCTGTTTTGCATTGCTACAGCCACAGCAGGGAACTTGATCATAACTACATCATGAGTTGATGAGAGTGCCTGTACTGGCCGCATCTTCCTGTGCACTAGATTCTACTAACCCACCTCTCACCGTGTGCTCTGTGCTTTTAGCCACGCCAAGGCAGTCAAGTGAGATGCAAACTGCTCTAATTTGTTTTAGTCTTCACTCTAAATTGTACCGTTCATTAGTATCGAAAATCTGATCTAACATTATTTTTCTCTGCTACACAGATGGTCAATTCTGCATATTAGGTGATTCTTATTTGTATAAAAGCTTCTGACTTAGTGGTAAATCACATATAAGGTCCTGAGTATCTTCTAATTCCTTTCGCTTTAGGCATTCTGTCTAGGCTGAAAGTCTACATTTTGTAAGATGGTTAAAGCATGATATCTGGCTCCCTAGTCTGGCATTTTTGTAACAAAACTTCCCAAAATCTCTTGGAGACTTGACTTTCTTTCTGATAAATCTAGGGCTCCTCTTCAACCTGTTATACTCCATGCCTACTTTGATTTGCAGTGCCGTTTTCTTTTGGCCTCTATCTACAAACGCCTCTACTTTGAAACAAAGAGTTCATCAGAGCTCTTCATCACCACAGCTTCTCACTAACACAGTCATCATCTGGCCTCCCTCATCCACAAACACAAGAGTGTGCAGTCCTGGTGATCAAGATTGTTTGGGAACGTGTCATCAAGTGGGTAACCATGCAAGGAAGAATTTCCTTGTATTGAGTTAGTTATATTGGAGGTGGGTAGGTGTTTCAAGGGTATGATTTTGTCTTCTGTCTCCCTAAAGAAACATAGTTTGTACCTCAGCAAGGTGCCTTTAGACCTATACAGTTTATCCATCTGCTTGTGTGGAATTTACTGAACAAATAAATCCCTTGCTGCTTAATATGGGTGGTAGAACTTCTTTACGATCTTATAAAACCTGCTGGTGCATAAAATCAAACCTGGCCCCACTAACAAGTACTCATCACCATCACTCTATTGACCATACTTAGAAATACTGCCCTACAGACCAGGCTGCTCCACAGTCTGGGTATCTCTCTAGCTCTGAAGGTGAAGTGAGGTGAAACTTCGTTGCTGTGAGGGTGGCAGAACCCAGCCCAGGCTGCCCAAAGAGGTTGTCGAGTCTCCTTCTCTGGAGAGATTCCAAACCTGCCTGGACAATGGGATCCTGGGCCCCCTGCTCTGGGTGACCCTGCTGGAGCAGGGGGGTTGGACCAGATGATCTCCAGAGGTCCCTTCCAGCCCCTACCAGTCTGTATGGTTCTGTGTGATTGAGAGAAGCAGACACGGAGATGCAGCCTGAGTGTGTCTTCATTGTATTTAAATTGGTTATGAGTAATACTTGCTGATGTTTTCTTCTTGTCTGTTTGCAGTGCCTCCAGGGATTGTGGGTGAGAATAAATTGGAAGATGTGAAAGTGAAAGAGAAGCACAGAGTTACCCTAACATGCGAAGTCGTAGGTAAAAGTCTACAATATTACTTACATTTACTGACCTAACCCAATGTGTTGATGACCACTGGTTGTTTTAAACCAGCTTGGTTTTAATGGAATTGTCAGTTCAGTGGAATTTTTAAAATTTCAGGTTTGACCATGGTGCTTATAGCAGGACTAAGTGCTTCTTATAAAACTTGAATAAAATGTAACCCAGAGAGTAATTGCTGTGCTATTTCTCCTCTAAAGGCCTGTGAAATTTAAGAGGAGATGTGTATTACTTTAGGATGTTCGAAGACTTTATTCCAGAACATTTCCCTAAAGGTTATCATTTAAAAGAGCATCTGATGCTTTATTCTTCTGTTTTTCAGAAATCTTGGTGTATCCCAGAGCCTACGCAACAACTAATATTTGCAATTTTCTTCACTCCATTAAGGGAACCCTGTACCACAGATCACCTGGATAAAGGATGGGCAAGTTCTAACAGAGGATGAACACCACAGGTTTCTGTCCAGTGGAAGTTTCCTGCAGATCGCCGATGCTCAGGTCACTGACACGGGACGATACACATGTATTGCATCCAATACAGCTGGAGAGAAGAGCAAAACTTACAGTCTGAATGTACTTGGTAAGACAGCTGGGCTGGCTGTTGCAGAGAAAATGTTCATCTTGGGGAAAAAAACAGATAATCACATTGGAATTTTGCAGGACTTTAATTACAGTAATGCTTAAGCTGCCTGGCTGTGATTAAAATTTCATAGCTTAGTAATTAGTAAATGATATTTGTTCAATAGAAACAGGAGTTTTGTGCTTTAGACAATGTAAGAGCTAGAAAATGGGAAGCTATAACAGGACACGGAATGAGCAGGACAGGACATTGGCTTATTGCGATTTGAGGAAGGAGCATCTGAAGAGCACTTCAGATTGTGATCTCTACGTAAAAAACTGAAACCATCTGCAGCTTGCTGCTTTTCATGCCGGTTATTGCATAACTAAATGAAACAATGGTGCGTTTGTTTTCCACGTCCTCATCTCCTAGACTCCTGTCTCCTACCGATCCGTTTCTCCCATTCTCATTGAGTGGTGGGTCTGACGGCTGCTGCTGTGTGAGAAGAGGTGGCTGGCTTCCTGGTGACCTGTGTTCAACAAAGACCAAGGGGGAGTGGATTCCAACAGCACAGGCCAACTGTTGACTTTAGGACAAGACATCAAACCAGATGAATGTTTTGTGATTCTGGGCTCTGGTGTGCCTCAAAGGGGTGCCTTCCAGCTATTTAGGCTGCAAGCAGATTCCTAGACTGTACGGGGAACAGAAAATTGGCTTTTCATAGAGGTCTTTCTTCTGGTTGATGACTTTGTTGTTCCTAGTGTCTCCAACCATTGTGGGTGCAGATGGTCATGGAAATGCAGAAGATGTCACAGTTATCCTCAACAGCCCAACGTCGCTGGTGTGTGAGGCTTACTCGTATCCTCCAGCTACAATCACCTGGCTGAAAGATGGTAGTCCTTTAGAATCCAACAGAAATATCCGTATTTTGCCAGGTAAGCTTTGTGTTGTTATTGAGAAGCAACAGAACACTCTATTCTTTTATGGTTTCCTTTCCTCTGACTTTTTTTTTTTTTTAAAAAAAAAGGATACATTTCTATTAAGGGCAAGTTTTTACTTCCCTTTCTAATATTTTTAAGTGCTTCACAATTAACTCATTGTTTACTTGTATTTTATTTTTATTCAGGTATTTATCCTTTTGTTCCCTAATGCTAAATCGTAGAATCATGGAATGATTTGGGTTGGAAGGGACCTTAAAGATCATCTAGTTCCAACCCTCCTGCTGCAGGCAGGGACACCTCCCACTAGACCAGGTTACTAAATGATAGCTAACAAGTTCATTTGGGTTAATAATTAATAGAAACAACTTGAAATTATGGAGAGCTATAACCAAAAATGTTAGTAAAAAGAATGAGGTGACATTTTTCTAGTTCATTGGTAGTTTTCCATTTTTAGTATCTGGAGTAACTCTTACCTAGAACATCTGTGGGGATGGAAATCAGGAACAAGCTTCGCTGGTAACACTGAAGTACTGTAGAGGAACACATACTTCAGCGTTGTTAGGTGCAAATGTTCAGAGGTAGAATGAGTCAATATTGCTAGCAAGGAATTGAATTACTGCACGGAAGGATAATTTCTTGGCATGCAATCTGACAAGAGCTGCAGCCCAACTAAAGAGTGACTCGTCACTGAGAATGCAGATAGTATCAGTCATAAATAAACAGGATACTCTAGGAAGGAAGTTCTTGGGTGTCACAGTTGTAGAGGCCACCTGATGTCCTAAACTGTACCAACTGATTCATGTTTACACTTCTCACGTCGTGGTTGTTTCTTCTGTCCGTTCTCTTGAGGGAGTTCAAGGCCTCTTTCTTATGAAGTACTGCCCTGAAACAGAAAGGCGGGTCAGAGGCTCGTGTCACCAAATCCCAGCAAGGGGGGGGGTGAAAGGGACCTCTGGAGATCATCTGGTCCAACTCCCCTGCTCCAGTAGGGTCACCCAGAGCAGGGGGCCCAGGATTGCATTGTCCAGGCAGGTTTGAAATCACTTCAGAGAAGGAGACTCCACAACCTCTCTGGGCAGCCTGTCCCAGCGCTCTGTCGCTTCTGTGTTGAAAAAGCTGGTTTTGCTTAGTCTTACCCATTATCCCTCCTTTCCCTTTTCCCATGAAGGAAGTGCAGAACCCTAAATCACTTATTCCTATCTAAATATCTTCAAGAATTTCTCACACGGAACAATGTGAACAGAGTCTCCAAGAATCTGTGAGCAACAGGAGTTGCAATCCAAAGCATTTCTGCAAATTATGCATGTTTATTCTGCAGTGCACATGGTACAAAGCTATCAGTTTTTCCTGCTTATCTAAGAGCAGAATTTGGGCCAAAGGATTGGAAATATACTACAGAAACTACTTAAATAATTGGGAAGCAAGAGTGTAACATAGATGCTAGTAAAGAATGATGTCTTTCGGCAGGTGGTCGAACCCTGCAGATTCTAAACGCACAGGAGGACAACACTGGCAGATACACCTGTATAGCCACAAACGAGGCTGGAGAAACTCTGAAGCACTATGAAGTGAAAGTCTACAGTAAGGAAATACTTCTAATTTTATTTTTCTTTTCATTCTTCTATTTTCCCACTTTGCAGTGTTACTTATCCAGGTGAACATGAGAATTTGTGCTAGTCGCTTTGTTTAGCTCATGGCACTGCTTCAGGAAAGACACTGGAAGAGTTTCCTATTGGGCTAAAAATCTTTGTACCAAGCAGGGGAAGACATCGAAGAAATGCTGAACTTCTTCTGAAATACTTTTTTGGTAATATTTTTCAAATCAGACAAGTGCAACACAGTGAGAGATGTGAGCAGAGAATCTTGTGAGCAAGGAAACTATTTTATGAAAAAAGGAGAGGAAGGGACTCGTAACATCTAATGGAAAGTATTCTGGAGTAAGGTAAAACAGGAGGATCCTATTTTGATATCCTTCCATAAAATACCATATGCACAAAAGCCTTCATAGTTCAAGGCTTCTTGTCCCTTAAGCATCTGTGCCTAATACTCTTTTAGTGTTCAAACTCTCCATTATGGGCTCAGTCAGGCGTGATTTTTTTTTAATTTTTTTTAATTTTTTTTTTAATTTCCTAGTCTGAATCGGAGTTTGGTTTGCTCCCTCACAGTAACTGTGCTGTTATGTTAATTACACTAATTCCCTAATAAGACCTCATTGGATTTGAAATAATGAGAAGATGACAAAAGAGTTCATTATTGAAGTGTGGCTGTGCAGCAACATAAAGCCTCTCACCCTCAAATGCCATTGCAACGGGTTGGTTATTACAGTACTGCAAGCATTAGGGAGAATTTGAAATTTCCTATTACAAAAAGAACGGAAAATGCTTTGAAAGCATTTTAAAATAATTTAAAAGCGATTGTGAGACCAGCATGGGGGGGTAACTTACGAATTTGGAACCGTTCTGTTTTCATTCTGATTCAGAAGGAAATGAGATTTTGCAACACTGGAATTTCAGTCGAATGGAAATGTTGAGATTTGATCAGCTACTCTGAGCATGGACTTCAGTTCAAACATATGTTTCTGAGAATATTAATTTTCACTAAAATGCTTTTTAATATCTGCAGTACACTGAACTTTATAGTATTCAAGCCAACCACATAACAAAGTGCTATAGCTAGGTAAGGCTGCAGTCGGGTTGCACGTCTAAAGCATGTTTTTATAGATTTTTATACATATACTAAAAATAGTTTAAAATGTAGATACATATAAATAAAAATTCTACTAAAAATAATTTAAAATGCAGAGATATATATATATATATATATCAATTCAGCTATAGGGAAGAGGCAGATTATAAGAGGACCGCACTTGTTTTCCCTGAGCTTATCAGCCAGATTTTTACCCTTTGTCGAGTTAATTTTGAAATGCTCCATAAGTCATGAAAATCCCTCTTGCCTCCTTTTGTTTTTGTGCAGTTCCACCCACCATTAGCAAAGGGGATATATCAGGGATGGGTCTCTCCCCTAAAGAAGTGAAGATCAAGGTGAACCACAGCCTTACGCTGGAGTGTGAAGCTCACGCCATCCCTGCTGCTGCCATCAGCTGGTACAAGGATGGACAGGCCAGTCGCAAACTTAATTCCTTCTAATGGGTGGATCTGTTTTTTGTTTCCAGCTGCATGTTCCCTGTTGCTGTTAATGAACTTTTATGCAGTGTAAAGGGCTCCTTGCACTGCTAAAATCAGCAGAAAGCCATCTTCCCACTGTCCTGCTAGCAGGATCACCCTTTGTGCATCTTGGGGCATTTGCTGTTGGCCAAACCTTTGCAAATTGAAGCTCTTCCTTTTTTGTGGGTGCTTGGCAGTGCTGCTGAGACACCAGTGCTGGAGTTTCCGGGGCCTGCCACTGGCCTGTGCTTTAACAGCGGAGGGCCCAGTCAAGCGCTAGCATCCCATGGTGTGACTATGCGTCCCTTTGCCTTGCTGCAAAGCCCCCAAAGGCCCCACGCTTGGTCCCGCTAAGTGCTGCTCTCACAGAAGTTGCAGAGAGCCTCCCACTCGGATTTGGCAGAGCTCATGAAGCCGCAGAAGCATCTGGATCCTCTGTGAGGGGGAGCAAGGCGTGGTTCCTGCCACACGCAGCCTCCACAACAGCACTCTGGAGAAAGGCCGTTTGGAAGGGCAATGCCACAGCATCAATTTGAAGTCTGCTGGGAGTTGGTCGTAAATAAAAAAGAAATGTTGCAACTCTTCCATAAGAGTTCAGCTTCAGCTCTTCTTGGTAGGATGCTTCTCATGTGGCCAACTGCTGCATCTCTGCAGCTGGAGCAGCTCTTCCTGGATTTCTTGAGTGTGCAGGAACAGCCTAGAGTCACGGGAGAGACTGTGTGTACAGCCTCTGCCTGCTTCGAGCATGAGCTGTCATTCTAGGATCTTCTGATTGTATTGCCAATGAAAAATAATGCTGGGGAGACCTGAGAGGTCCCCAAAGAAAGACGGCATCTGTAAGACACTTGCTGCCACTGTCAGAGCAATTAATCCAGCCAGCAGCTTTTTCTTAGGTTGCCCCTAAGCAAATGACTTTCACTCACATCCGTGGACTAAATTAATTGGCCTCTGCAGGCCAGGAGGTCAGCGGTGACTCCCTAATGTGTCCTGGTTTAAGTATTGAGAGATACAGGTTGTAATAGTGTAGCCTCTACTGTCGTGTGCGGCCAGCAGGACTAGGGCAGGGCTTGTCCCCCTGTACTGAGCACTGGGAAGGCCACACTGTGAATCCTGGGTTGAGTTTTGGGCCCCTCACTCCCAGAAGGACATTGAGGGGCTGGACCATGGCCAGAGAAGGGCAACAAAGCTGGGAAAGGGTCTAGAGAATAAGTCTTGGGAGGATCAGCTGAGGAACCTGGGCTTGTTGAGCCTGGAGCAAAGGAGGCTCAGGGGAGACCTCACTCTTGACAACTCCCTGACAGGAGGTTGGAGTCAGGTGGGGTTGGTCTCTTCTCCCAAGGAACGAGCTTCTTTCAGCAGCAACTTGCAGAGTGATGTAAACCCACATCCGCTTAGGACACCAGCTACCAGGATCAGAAAGGCGAAGATGCTGAGTTTCTGACAACTGTGAAAAGAAAACTGTCTCCAGGAGGGCTTGATCAAGTTAACTCAGAGAGGAAAAACTTATGGCCTGAGGAAAAGGAGAAGCAGATGAGAGGAGAACTGGACGGCACTACCTGGCCAAGGCTGCCATCCCGGTAGCACCCAGCTTAGGACTGTGTCCTAACTGGTGACCCTCAGCAGTTCAATGTCCTAAGCAGCTGCTTTCTTTGTCCAGTCCTTGCTGGAAGCATTAACAAACATTAAAGGATGTTCTGGTGGTGGTGGTAACAAAACAGAAGAAATACCAACACCAAAATACGCTCTTACCCTTCCCAGTGTACAGCCTCAGAAAGGATATTGAAAGTACCTCAATTTGACCAAAAGAGAGATTATGTCGTATTATTTCCACAAATATGGCTATTTCTAGCCAAGTATTCATTTCCATGTAAAATTCCATTCCAGCCACTTAAACCAGATAATCACATCCTGATCCAAGCTGGTGGCCGTACCCTGCAGGTTGAGGAGGCTCAAGTATCAGACACCGGTCGCTACACTTGCCTGGCATCCAACATTGCTGGAGAGGATGAAGTGGAATTTGATGTAAATATACAAGGTTAGCAGAGTTTGGATCGTAAAATTCTTCTGGTATTCTCCTTTTCTGATGTTCTGGGATCTTGGAATTCTTTCTAACTTTGTATCCTTTACACCTCCTTGGTCTAATCCAGTGCTTTTTTTTGTGATTTTTATTCCATGTATATTTTGCCCATCTTTAAAAAATACAGTGTTTGATTATTTTTTTCTATCATATTTTGTGACGTGATGTTTCTGAATTCAGGGGAATGACACAGTCACTCTGATCTGCCTCTAAATTCCATTAAAAAGTTTTAATTTATCTTAAATTCAGATGTTGTGTTTTATTTATCTGCATTGAGTAGTACTTAGAGACCTCAAACATAATCATCCTGTTGGCCTACACACCATGTGTAACTACAAGAAAACACTCATTAGTCATTTCTGAAAATTTAGACAAAATTAGAACATGAGTAAAACCAGATAACTTGTTATTTAAGTATTATTGTTGATTAATCCCCTCTGTGGTTTGTTATCAGGTCTTCTTAAACTGTTATTTATTAGTCGTCAGAAAATACTCAATTGATTTCTCAATTGTTCATTCTGATTAAATGAACTAGAATTTTCCTGGCTAACCTAAACAAGGGAGAGGGGTTATTTTAATAAGCTTAGTTTTTATTGCTGCCATTTAACAATCACAATACCCTTTCATTTCCTGACTTCAAAACTAGCTATTTCTGCTGTCAAATTCTAACATTTTTCACCTCCTCGGCTGTAGTTCCTCCTAGTTTCCAAAAGGAATGGGAAGCTGGGAACACGGTAATTGCAGGAAGAGGTGGAGAAAGTAAGGATGTGATTGTCAACAATCCCCTTTCACTGTACTGTGAGACCAACGCCGTTCCTCCTCCAGTTCTTACGTGGTATAAAGATGGGTTTCCGTTGAGCTCCAGTGATAAAGTGCTAATATTACCTGGTGAGTATTCAAATTGTGCTCTCTGACCTTAAGAAGTGGTGCTAGCACTAATATTTCTGTAGTAATAACCTACTACTCCCCTTCAAAACACTGCTTTAGTGTCCTGTTCAACCTTTCTTGACTGGAAATGTTTCTCTCCAGTCCTTGGACTTGAGGTGTTTCCTTCTTTCATTTAAAAAAGTAGTCCCTAAAATGACGTGAATGTGACCATTGAACTTTCATATGACATGGTGAAAAATAAAATACGATACCTTCTCTCCGATGTGTTCCTGATTTATTTCCTTACGAAGTTTCACTTTGGGAGAACTGTAATTGGAGTAAAAAAGCCTCTTAACTAGGGAGTGAGGCATGGAAATAATGTTTTCAGCTCCTACTTAACCTCATATGGGAAAGGGCAAGAGGTGCCGAGAGTACACAAAGGGAACTTCTCTGTGCTGAGATGGTTTGGGATGGCATGTGTAAAAAGGAGCAGTCATGGGGATAATGTGTTTTTGTCTACCTACTGCTCATCTCTTAGGAGACCAGTGACAACCAAAACGTACTCCTAATATGTCCTCTTTTTCTGAAGCTAATTATGTAGCCGTTCTTTGAAGGAGGAATAGACCGAAAAGTACCTATGAGCTTCAGAACTGATTTTTTTTTTTTTTTTTCTGTTTGGAACAGTTTTACCAGAATATTCTGTGTTTATATTTCCTTTGGCCTATTAGTTCTCTGTCACCTTGCTGGGAAATATTTCTATTTTTGATTGAAGAATGCTGTCTGGCTGCATAGTGCTAAAGAACACTATTCCTTTCTATGGAAGTAATTGCTGTTTTCTAGCATTTCAGTACGAATGTTGCTGAATTCCAAGCATCTGCCAGCAAAAAAAAAAAGTAGCTAGGAAATAAAAGTCTTTAGTTACTTATAATTCAAAACAAACACTAACCAGTCATTAATTTGCTTGCTCAGGTGTCTAGTGAAATGTATGGAAATGATGGAAACTACTTGATGTTGCGTTTAAATCTTGAATGTGTTTTCCTTCCAGGAGGCCGAGTGTTGCAGATTCCACGGGCACAGACAGAAGATGCCGGGAGGTACATGTGTGTGGCAGTGAACGAAGCCGGGGAGGATTCCATTCATTACGATGTCCGCGTGCTCTGTGAGCTTTCCTTTTTAATGACCAATAAAAAGAGAGTTCTGTGGAAACTCATGAATCATTATAGCCTAGTTTTACTTAAAGTTTATAGATCCTGCCTGTTTGGAAACTATAACATTAAGGTGCTTATATAAGCTGGTGGAGTTTTGTAGAAGCATACAGAACTGCATGAAAGGAGTGGTAATGTTATTAGTTCGGTACGTTCTTAGATTATTGTTGTAGAAATTCAGTTGCGTTACCTTTGTCATGCTTCACCAGAAAGAAGAGCACATGTAGAAATCCAGATTTTATCTTGGTGTCTCTTGTTCCCTATCCAGTTTCCAGTTCAAAATGCTGACCTACTCACCATATTTTGAGCATCACTGTCTAAAATAACCTGCAAAACTGCCAAAGCCTTAAGGAAATTGATGATTTAACTCAACCACTGAAGGCCTGCAGAGTCCATTTTGTATGATCTGTTTACAAATAGTAGCTGGAAGGTTTTTGTGTGCCGCTTGCACTGTCTGTTAATGTCCTTAAGGTCTTTGCCTTGGGAAGCACTTATTTTTTTACCTTTATTTCTCCATCTACCGCTGAAAACACTGATTTATTGCTAGGAAGTCATCCTGCCTTGGAAGTCCTCTTTTGTTCTGACAGCAAAGAACATGATGGACTAACTGGAAAATGAGTTTTCATCTCTTTATGGCTGCTGTGAATAAGTGTAGTTCTCCTGCAGTCCTTTGAGTTATATCGATTTGTTCCAGCTGAACTACTCTTGGGATTTTATTATCTTCCACTGTATTCACTGAAGAAGTTTTCACTACTTTCTTCCAAAAACCCAATCTAAAAGATCAATCTGCGATCTTAAAAAAAAAAACAAAACGCAACACAAAAACCAAAACCAATAGAAAACACCGAGAGGTCCTAAGTCACAATGTTCTTCTAACATTTTCCTCCTTCTCAGTGCCACCGTCCATCAGTGGAGCCGATGGTGATCTGCCTGAAGAGGTGACTGTGCTTGTGAACAAGGTTGCAGTGATGGACTGTGTTGCAAGTGGTAGCCCTCCGCCAAGTATTACCTGGCAGAAGGATGGCCACCTCCTAGCAGAAGATGAGAAACACACGTTTTTGTCCAATGGAAGGAGGTTACAGGTAGCTCTTAGCAAAAAAATGAACTTTAGTATCGCAAACACAAGCTGTCCATAAAGACAAAACTGTTTAGATTTGATGAGTATGCGATTCTGAATTTTATTTCATTTTTTTTCTACAAGGTGCTGAAAACTTTAGGAGTTTGTGTCCCTTGTTCCTGTCCCTCAGCTGCTGCTTCTGACTCCTGTGTAGTTCCCTCAGTTGGGCTGACCCAGCTGTTTGTGGGGTCATACTGTGAACTGCAGCACAGAAATCACTTGGTTTAAAATAATCATAGAATCATTGAAACGTTTTGATTGGAAAAGACCTTCAATATCATCAAGGCCAGCCATTAACCCAGCACTGCCAGATCACCACTAAACCATGTCCCTCAGCACCACATCTCCAGGGCTTCGAAAACCCCTCCAGGGATGGGGACTCCACCACAGCCCTGGACAGCCTGGGCCAGGCCTTGACATCCCTTGTGGGAAAGAAATTGTTCCTCATGTCCAACCTAAACCTCTCCTGGCACAACTTGAGGCTGTTTCCTCTTGTCCTATTGCTTGTTCCTTGGAAGAAGAGACTGAGCCCACCTGAGTTGAGCCCACCTCGCTCCAACTTCCTGTCCGGGAGTTGTCGAGAGCGAGAAGGTCTCCGCTGAGCCTCCTTTTCTCCAGACTGAACAACCCCAGTTCTTTCATCCACTCCTCACCAGACTTGTGCTCTAGACCCTTCCCCAGCTTTGTTGCCCTTCTTTGGACACGCTCCAGAACTTCAGTGTTTTCTTGTAGAGGACGACTTGTTGCCATCAGTTTTGTCCAAGTTTCCTTAACAGATGTTTAATTATTGCAAATTGTTGCAAAATTTATTACTTTTTTTTTTTTCCAAAGAAATCTGTATATTCTGAAGAACTCCCCCTTCCTATCACTGAATGAAATCGAATGAAACTATTAGAAGTTAGAGAGCTGAGTTTAATTTTTTTTTTTTTTTTTAATCTCTTAGATTTTGAATTCCCGAATAACAGATACTGGCAGGTATGTCTGTGTTGCGGAGAACATCGCTGGAAGCGCCAAGAAGTATTTTAACCTAAATGTTCATGGTAAGTTCAATAGTCTGTAATTTTCTGATTGTCTTCTTTCAAATGTTAGTTTAGCTTGAATGTGTTAATTTTGGCAGAGTGCTTAGGCACGTGCTCGGTCTCTATGCATGTAATTTGTCTTAGTGGGTGTCATGGAAATTCTGACATACTAGAAATCAAATATACATTTAAAGTACTTTAGCAACATATGGCTTTGGATACCATGTGGCTTTAGCACCTAATATATATTCCACATAGGTGGAACTCGTTGTTGAGGGAGCCTTGTGAAGTGCCTCGATCTGTGTAGGGGTTGATAAACCCTGAAATCCTAAATTACCTACAAGTTGGATTATAGTCTGGTTTCCTGTGTTCATAAAAAGCATTTTTCCAGGAATATTAATTGTTAGAAATCATTAAACTAAGAGATCATAGAATCTTAGGATGGTTTGGGTTGGAAGGGACCTTAGGATCATCTAGTTCCAACCCTGCTGCCATAGGCAGGGACACCTCCCACTAGACCAGGTTGCTCAGAGCTCCATCCAACCTGATCTTGAACACTTCCAGGGATGACGCATTCACAGCTTCCCTGGGCAACCTCTTCCAGTGTCTCACCACCCTCAGAGTGAAAAACTTCTTTCTAATGTCTAATCTGGATCTCCCCTCTTCCAGTTCGAAGCCATTACCCCCTGTTGTGTCACTACAAGCCCTTGTAAGAAGACCCTTCCAAGCTTTCTTGTAGGCCCTCTTCAGATACAGGAAAGCTGCAATAAGGTGTCCTCAGAGCCTTCTCTTCGCCAGGATCTGGCATTATAAAAGCGTACTTATTCAAAATTTATCCTTTAAGATTCCTTTCTGTTCTCTTTTTTTTTTAATTTTTTTTGTGTAGTTAAAATAAATTTTGACCTTCAACATCACAAATCTAAAACAATCTAAGCATTAAGACATTTTCCATTTTTTTTTAAAAACCTGTCTATCTACTACCTTCCCTTGCCTCTCCTGATAACTTCAGAAAATCAGGATATCGCTGATTAACATCCCAGAGGAAACCTTCACTTCCCCTTCTGTTTCTACCCACTCTTCATCCCACCACTTTCAGCTTTCCATCCTGAAGATCAAATAAGCATTATTCCCACAAATTCACCTGCACCGTTACATTTTAAAACCTTACACAAGGAAAACTAGCAGCTGCGTCTTTATCTGCTTTCACAGTACAATTTTGAGACTTACATCACAGTCTTCTACATATGATCCGTATCCTTTTCTGCATCCTTCTGTAGTACAGATGAGAAGTAAAACAAATGCCATCTTCTCTTCTGTGCTTAAATATAGTACCAGCATCCCAGGAATCTGAGGATTCAGGCTATTACATACAGAAGAAATCGACTTTTTTTTTTTTTCCTCATTCACGTATCTAGCAAATTGACATCCTAAACTGAACAAATGTACAGTGCTCTTTCTTCTACTCAGTAATACCATTAGCCAAAAATAGCGTTGTCATGGGAAGAATCTGCCCTGGAATCATTCTCTGAGAAGTTGGTTTCTTTCAGTGGAGTCTGTCCAGATTTCCTGACGTTTCAGTTTAAATCAAAATATTTTGCTTTTCTTGACATTTGTGATTTAATTTAAACTTCTTGTCTTGAAAATATTTGCTTTATAATGACTACAACCTGAAACTATTATTTTAAAAGAAATATCTGCATGAAGCTTCAATTCTAGCTCGAGAATATTACCAATTTAGATCTGTTATTCTCTATGAATGGCAGTTTCATTTGAAAAATTAGACTGTAGCTGTTCAGGAAAGGACCACACAGGTTGAAGCACTGATGAAAACACACTATCATTAAGCAGCATGATCTTTGTTTTGTCAGTATTAAAAAAAAAAAAAAAGGTTATTTTTTCAGCATTTTTCTGTGTTTCTAGTGAAAGTGCTTTCATAAATTTAAGTAAAACATTAAAGATGATACTTTTTAATAAGTTGAAGAATTCACTTCAAAGGAAATTAAACTAAAACCTTCTAAACCATTGACAATAGGCATCCAGTTTTAAAATCTCAGCCTCTAACCATAAGATGTAATAAATAGGTCATTTTCACACTGAAGACTAAACCTGAGCCCATTACTGCATTTGTATGCACATACAAGTCCATTTGCATATGCAGATGACCTGTGGTGCATTTGGGAGTGCTTTGCCTACACTGTAGGGGGACTGCAGAATTTGAAAGCTACTGCTTTGATAATTTAGGCAAAATTCATTACAAATTAGCTCAGACTTGGCCCTGGGTATCCACTTGCCCACGGCCTTGTGCTGCCAATAACCCCATCTGTGGGAAAGCAACTTGTAAAAGTCAGTAAATGTAAGTAAGGATAAAATGTCATCAGATCAGAATTCTGCATTTATTCTAATTAACTATTTCCTGCTCATTATCAGGGAAAAAACGTCCAGTTATTCCAAGTTGGAAAAGATGGACTGAACTCACCCATTTACATTGACTCCTCTTGTTTCTGCTGTGCCACAGAGGAGCAATAAACTTGGCTTAATGACTGGGTTGTGTCATTCAAGTGACAGAAAGCAGCTGGAGTATTTCGGGTGGATATGATCCAAAATACTTCTAACATTTCTGTCTTTGAAGAAGAGGATTCCATCTGTTCTTTGGGATCATTTTTCCACCCAGTAAAGCCAAGAGCAGGCTTTTGCTTTCCTCTTGAATTGTTTGATATGTCCACACTGCAAAAACACGGAAACTGAAACTTGGGGCTTATTAAAAGAGATTTATTGTTATTTCATTTTAAATAGCACTTGTAGAAATGTCGAATGTCAACATTTTCTTGCATTAAAAAATACTGGGACTTATAAGCTTAAAAATGCACCCCTTAGAGCAACGCTCATGTGCCAGAATTTTAAAGTGCTTAGCTCACTGTTAAACAGGTTTGTCTGCTTAACAAAAGAACTCTGAACTGTATCAGAAGGAATCCTTTTTGGCTCTCTTTAATGAGAAAACGGACCATTTCAGAAAGAATAAGAGCAATGCAATATCCAGAAGAAATGATACTTAGTCATGCTACATATTCTGATGAGGTAAATTTAATCTGTCCTGCCTTAAATAGCAAATATCCCATGAATACAGCGTTTTAAAACTGCCAGTGCACTAATCAGGAACTGCGGAATCTCTTATAGGTTGATCAGCATTCCCAAATCTCCAGGAGGACTTCAAACAAAATCGTTGAAATCTCTGAATTGTAGGCACAGGAATGACCATTGGATTGGTCATGTTTCCAGATACAGCCAAAAAGCAGCAGATCCATTCATAGGATGTGGAAGTTTTTTGCAGCTTGGCCCTTTGGCAAAACACAGCAATTCAGCTTCAATTTAGTAAATTGGGGATCTTGTGGAATATTGTTTACTGATGCTGTGGTAGATACTATTATAAGTATTTCTCTCCGCAGTTCCTCCAAGTGTTGTTGGTCCTAATCCTGAGAATTTGACTGTGGTGGTGAATAATTTCATCTCTTTGACTTGTGAGGTCACTGGCTTTCCACCTCCTGACCTCAGCTGGCTCAAGAATGGAAAACCTATCAGCTCGAATACCAACACTTTCATTGTGCCTGGTGAGGAATCTCAGCTATTTCTACAGCCTTTGGACTCAACATCTGCCTGTTTTGTGTTGATAAGTGTGATGGCCACTATGTATGGAGCCAGTATGGTGTTAGTATTGCTCCAGTGAGTAGACAAAACACTTGGCCTGCTGTATTTAATAATTCCGTGGCTGTTGGGTGGGTTCGCTTTTAAAGAAAACTGACTCAGCACTGAAATAAACTGTGTGGACAAGACTAGAGGGCAAATCACGTAACAGAGGTGCTTTGGTACGGGTGTTGATGAAAGCTGAGTTATTTTGGCTCACTTTTCAAACAAATGATCAGAAATTGTGATGGAGACTAAGACAAATTCTGCTGGCGTAGATAACAAAATACTTTCCCGTTGACTTCAGTGGGAAACTGGATTAACCCTGATGGACTCCCAGGAAGAGGTGCTATATTCTGAGGTCTCTTTAACTATTTGAAGCTCCTCCCTATAAATAAGGTACATGAGCATCTGTGTCATTTCACAGACTGATAGGGGTTGGAAGGGACCTCTGGAGATCATCTGATCCAACCCTCCTGCTCCAGCAGGGTCACCCAGAGCAGGGGGCCCAGGATGGCTTTATCTAGGCTGGTTTGGAATCTCTCCAGAGAAGGAAACCACCACCTCCCTGGGCAGCCTGGGGCAGGCCTTGACAACCGTTTCAGTGAAGACATTTTTCCTCATGTCCAACCTAAATCTGCCCCAGTGCTACTTGAGACAGTCTCCTCTTGTCGTATCGCTTGTTCCTTGGGAGACCAACCCCACCTGGGTCCAACCTCCTGTCAGGTAGTTGTCGAGAGCGAGAAGGTCTCCCCTGAGCCTCCTTTTCTCCAGGATAAACAACCCCAGGTTTCTCATCTGCTTCTCACCAGACTTGTGCTCTAGACCCTTCCCCAGTTTTCTTGCCCTTCTCTGACACGCCCCTCAAGGTCCTCCTTGGAGTGAGGCGCCCAAAACTAAACCCAGTATGGACCTTAAAAAGCAATGGTAATACAGTGTTTTTGTGAATCTGAGGTTAATTTAGTGCCTGTGTTCAGTCTGTTGGACCTGCAATTTTAAAATAGCTTTTGAGATTAGTACAATAACCACAGAATAAATCTCAAGCCTTCTCTCTTTACTTCAGGTGCTCGAACTCTGCAGATTCCTCGAGCCAAACTACCAGATGATGGCGAATATACTTGTATTGCCAGAAACCAGGCTGGGGAAAGTCAGAAGAAGAGTTTCCTAACTGTCCTTGGTTTGTTTTTTACTAATTTCTGCAATAATCTCTATCACTTGAAAATGCAGTATTTTGTATATATTTTTATGAGGTTCTTTTCCACCTTCTCACAAAACAAAGGCAGAACTAACTCTGAGCTGCCTCTACAGTGCCTCCAAACATCAAAGACCATAGTGGAACCTCGCTGACCATGCTGAACGTGCGAGTGGGCACCCCAGTGATCTTAGAGTGTGAATCCAATGCTATTCCACCGCCGGTCATCACCTGGTACAAGAACAGGCGCATCATTTCAGAGTCTGCAAAGGTGGAGATCTTAGCAGACGGGCAAACGTTACGGATCAAGAGTGCAGAGGTAGGCTAGGCTTGTGGGACACGGCATCTGCCACTGTTTTGCTACTGTTAAGCAATTATTTTCCTCTTTATTGGTGTATTTTACTGTCTGTATGTAGGAGATGTATTTACTGGAGGCATTACATGCTGTGAAAAGGACCTTGAATTGACAGAGGCAAAGGCTGTTAATATTACTAAACTGTAGCATTAAAATGAGGCTAAATTAAAATTTAAATGAGAAATACTAAGGTGGGCTTTTTTTAATTTATTTTTATTTTAGGTTTCTGACACAGGCCAGTATGTGTGCAAAGCCATAAATATTGCAGGGCGAGATGACAAAAATTTCCATCTTAATGTTTACGGTGAGCGTACTCCGCATTATCTGCAATAGTTACTATAATGCCACAGACATTGTAGACAATTCAAAATCAGTGGACCAAAACAGTTGGTAACCAAATCATTCTTATTGCTTCCATTTGATCTATAGTGCCACCAAGTATAGAAGGCCCTGAACAAGAGTTGGTCAATGAAACTATGGGTAATTCTGTTACCTTTGTGTGTGATGCTACTGGAATTCCTCCACCAACATTAGTGTGGCTTAAGAATGGAAAACCAATAGGTAATGTTCCCTCATGCTCTTTTCTGCTGCTTTTTTTGCCCCCTTTGGGACACTACTGTGCTATTTTCTGTCTATTTTTTTTTTTCTTTCATCTGTTTCTATACAAACTCTTACATTAACTGATTAGAATCTTTATTTTGTTTTGAAATTTTGATGAAAAAACAATGTCTCAAGATGCTTTTGCTCCCTGTGGCCTTGTCTGGAATGACTAGCTGTTTATATTTTTTCAGAAGCCTCTGATTCTCTTGAAGTTCATATTTTATCTGGTGGAAGCAAGCTTCAGATCGCTCGCTCTCAGCTTCTGGACAGTGGGACCTACACGTGCATTGCCTCAAATATAGAGGGGAAAGCTCAGAAAAGTTACGTGCTTTCTATCCAAGGTAAGGCACAAGAAAGCAGCAAGCAGGACTGGTTGAATATGACATTGTGTCTGTACTAGAGATACTGAGACAACAGAAACCTGTAGAGTAGTGGAGAGTTTGGACCCTTATTTCTATCACTCATTTGCAACCAGCGGGAGGAAAACAGTTAGAGGATTGTACTGTTAGTCAGAAATTTGCAACAAAAAGAATATTCATAACTGCTGATTGTAGGAGACCTTGGAAGCCATTGGGAAAGTTTTGTGTGTGCTGCTGATCACTGAAGCCGCATTGGTTGCTGAGTGCGGAGCACCACTCCTCCGTGGTTTCGCAAGCAGTGATACCTTTTGCTTTTTTTGCCATAGTAAATAGGAGAAGACAGCGAAAAAGTACTGGCAGAATTTCCTTATGGGTTATTTCTTTCCCCTTGCTCAAATGAGAAATCCTTATTTCTAAGGGAATTACCTTATGCCTTGCTATACAACACCCTCACACTGCAACTATGTTTGTTTTCCTCTGTCACTAGTTCCCTCCTATGTCCAGTAAGACGCCTGTTATATAGCTTTCTGCCATCGTCCCTTCCCATGCCAGCAGCTGCTGGTTGAGGAAGAAGAGCAGTGAGCTGAGTGTGCTGGCACACCCACGGGTGACAGCTGACCATCAGCAGGCCAAGCAGGACTAGGAACTGTTCGTCGTAGCAACTGTCCATGCCTGTCCACCGGGTTTTTCCTCAAGTTTAGGAATTGAGTATCAGTCTGCTTATGACTGAAATCACTTGGAATACTCCAAACTTACTAGTGGGACTGACAGTCTTAATTTGATGGATAACATGAGTGTCATCCTTGGTCTTTAGGAGAACGGGCTAAAAATGGCTGCTCCTTCACAGGTGGAGTAAGCACGTGGCTGTGAACAGGAATATGGTGGTCTGAATGCACTAGAGCATTTAAGTGTGTACAAAGCATGTGCTCCAAGGGTTAAACAGACATTTAATTGTTGCAGTGCATTGCAGTGTTTAATGAAATAGGATTTTCTCATAATATTATTGTACATGGTAGCATTGTTTGAGCAGATATTAAATATTGTAATAGCAGAGACACATTTTTTTTTAATATTTAATTAAATTTTTTTTAGATTTTGTAAGTTAGCTGTTTCAAGGAATGGTTAAAAGTGGCTTTGAATTTCTCTCTAGAAATGATATAATCTTATACTTTTTAAACTAGATTTGAATGGATGTACTTCCATAAATGTTAGTCCTTATGAGCTACGGCAGTGTAACTTTGTATAACTTAGATTGTGTTTCTTGCTGATGCATCTTCTCTCCTCATATGTTTCCAGTTCCTCCTAATATTGCTGGCTCTGAAATGCCTAGCGAGGTCAGCGTCCTCCTGGGAGAAAGCATCCAGCTCGTCTGCAATGCCCATGGAGTGCCCACACCTCTTATGCAATGGCTTAAAGATGGAAAAACAGTTGCCAGTGACGATTTAGAAAGACTAAGGCAAGCAAAAATAAGCAGACACTGCATTGTCTTCTCCTAAAGTTGTAAACCTCAGGGGACCCTAAAGAGGGAGTGTAAAGAAGTGGGCTTGAGTAGTAGCTCAGCCGGGTTAAGAACATCATCTCCCTCTTTAGCTTCTGTAAATCTAGTATACTTTGTTCCTACGGGGGTTTTAGTTTATTTTTTTTTGTACAGAGAAAAGTGTATTTTTATTCCATTAAAATTCATCAGGTTCATTAAAGTTTTTTAAGGCCAATAAGTTTCATGATGTTCCTTTGGAGGGGGAAGATCTGAGATGTGAAAACATTTTGCTCTTGATGCTTTTCATTATGAGTTCTTCAAAAACCTGGTTGGAATTGAATCCTAACACAAGGCTAAACAGAACATCTCTAAGAAAAACACCCTAGCCTATCTCTAATAAAAATATTTTGGAAAAAAACGATAGTTGCATCACCGAATTCCAAAGGGAATAAAGGTAGTTGATTTAAATGTACAAAACTGACTATTTGCCATGTCAGAGGAATAAGAAAACAAACTCACCATAGTTTATGACCTTCCTTGTAGAGTGACTCCAGATGGCAGCACATTAAACATTTTCCGAGCTCTCAGTTCTGATACGGGAAAATACACTTGTGTGGCTACTAATCCTGCCGGAGAGGAAGACCGAATTTTCAACTTGAACGTATACGGTGAGTTTTCACAGATGTGAAACTGAACTCTGCTCTGTAATCCGTAAAGCACTCCCAAGAGAGGGCCAGGAAAGCCATGCCTGCCTCCAGTGTAATGCTACGGGGCATGTGTTTCCAATTTCATGTACTGGAGATAGCGCAGGATGTTCTGTCAATGACAGAAAGGTTGAAATCACTGGTGAATGCATTTTGGGATAAACAGAAATTAATTCCTTTGGTGTATTTCATAATAGAAGAATTCTGCTTGCAGTGATATTTCCTTGTAAAGAAAGATACCCTTGGGGCTGATTTACTGCTGCTTTTTTTTTTTTTTTTTTGGTATTAGTTTATTTTCACTAATTCCATTCAAAGTAAATCAACTAAAACTGAAATATTATGGTAGGGAACTAAGCATTAAAGGACTCTAGAGTTTAAAAGAAAAATTGGGAGAGTGTGGAATGAAATTCTTCTCTTGCACAATTTGACTTGCAGAAGGTAGTGAGCACAGCTCTAGCAGTGTGGAGAGCGGACATTTTAATTTGTGAAAAACGTGTTTGACATACAATGAGTAGTGTGGAAGAGTGAAGAGCTCTGCATAGGCAGCTTTGCACAGCAGTGTAACTGTCTGTCCCCATTATATAGACTCAGTTGGAGCACAAGCATAAGCAGAGTAGCAAGAGATGATCTTTGATATAATAAATAATGATACTGAATGACTGCATCACATCTTTTTGGGACAGAATGGCACTGTGCAACAGTGAGGACTTTCTTGGTCAATTTGTCTCGGTAGAGATTCGAGCAATAACCAACGTAAACGGTCTTACCTATGCAACTGTCATGGTGCAGGATGGAATCTAAAGTCAGCCAGAGCTTGAAGCTGCATGTGGCTGGGCCTTCTTTATATACCAAGTCCCTTGCCCCTAAGACCAAGGCTTTCAAACTGACCTATAAACCCAAAAAAGTAATTCTGTGAGAATAATAAGCCGGGATGCTTAACCAGCTGTTTTGAAATTTTCTGTATTTAAAAGTTCAATCAGCACAGGAGTTAATAAATTGACTTTCCTCCTGCACGATTCTAGCTTTCCCTTTATTTAGGATTTATTTGAGGGGGTAAGTTCGAGTGATGGCAAACTACTGAGTCCTATCTGGCCCTCGAGCAGAGTCTGTCTCCTCTAAGGCTTGACCACTTGCTCCTCCCTGCATTGTCATCCTCTCCCCATGAGCTTCGGGCTCCAACCTCCCTCTTGCTTGCCACAGCCTGACAAATCAAAGAGTATCTACCGTCTTTCTAAAGTGTGTCTGATTTTAGATATGCAAATGGATAATTTGTTAATGCTCAATATTATTGTTAGAGGATTCACTCTTTAAAAAAAAATAATATGGGGATCTTCTTATGGAAGTGCCTGTGGGGCATTAGGTGCAGGATTTCCTGCAAGGTAGCACATGTGGAATGATTTTTAAGAGCCACTTTTAATATCTTCCTTTTCAACATTTACAAAATGTAGTTCCTCCAACAATAGCCAATAATAAAGATGAACCAGAGGACCTCACTGCCCTTTTGGACACCTCCCTAAATATTGAATGTACTGCTACTGGAACCCCACCACCACAGATAAACTGGCTAAAGAATGGCCTTCCTCTGTCTGTCTCCTCCCAAATCAGGTTGCTGTCAGCTGGGAAAATTCTCAGGTTGGTTTTCATCTCTTTTAACTACCTGAGCTTTCTGTTCTCTTTTGCTGTATCAGCATAATTCTGCTAGTATTTTTGGAAGCAAGAACAAACTTTGATCCAAACCATGCCATAATAGAGATAATTTATTCCATGCACAGCTTGCTTAAAATGATTTTCTCTTTAGACTTGCCCGAGTGCAGACATCTGATACCGGTGTGTACACTTGTGTGGCATCTAATAGGGCTGGAGTGGACAACAAACATTACAGTCTTCAGGTCTTTGGTGAGTTTCTCTGAGGTGCTTTAAGTAAATTTTTAATTTTTTTAACCAAATATTCTGTTTTCTTGCTCACAAGCACAAAGTCGCAGACAACCACAAGTATGTCTTAGGCAGGGAAACAGTAACTTTTTGATGTGTTTTTTTTTAATGGAAAGTGTTTTAACCCTAGAAGAGTCCTCCCTCAACTTGGGACCCATGATGTGTCACAGTTTTTTTTAGAAAGAATAATAATGTATAATTTCCCAGTGAATTTTAAAACATGAACATGAGTGGGGAAATACAAAAGGTAGCTACGCTCCAGCTTTTTTATATTCATAAATAACCTCTGCATTGTACTCTGTACGAATTGGCTCTTTTGTTCCCGGCAGTGCCACCAAGTTTGGATAATGCAGGAGGAACGGAGGATGTGACTGTGGTAAAAGGCAGTTCAGCCTCCATGAAGTGTCTTGCTGACGGCACTCCTGCTCCCACCGTGTCCTGGTTTAAAGACGGACATCCTTTGATCCTGGGAGCTCGCCTATCATCCAGTCACCAAGGAATGGTCCTTCATTTTGTAAAAGCAGAGACTGATGACACAGGGAAATACACTTGTGTTGCATCCAGTGAAGCTGGAGATATCAGCAAGCATTTCTCCCTAAAAGTGCTGGGTAAGTGTTAACTTTTCCGAGGACCAAAATGTGGGTTGTAGGTGAGGACAACAATTTCAAAAATCTCTAGCAACGAGGAGTATTTTCAAGAAACACCTACTGTGATAAATAAGAAAAATAAGTAAATGGTAGATACCTAAAGATACATGAATGTATAATATAGTATACATTTTTTCCCAACGTTTTATGAGTACTGAAATATGCTATAATTAATAGTAACCAAATTTGCAAATTAATTTGGTTTAAATTAATAACTTTCGTTTGTAGAAATTCAGCTTGACAGGCTGATAGCACAGCTGAAGACGTAGCTGAAGGTACTAGGGTACTAAGGGTCTAGAGCACAAGTCTGGTGAGGATAAGATGAAGAACCTGGGGTTGTTCAGCCTGGAGAAAAGGAGGCTCAGGAGAGAACTCCTTGCTCTCGACAGCTCCCTGACAGGAGGCTGGAGCCAGGTGGGGTCAGTCTCTTCTTCCAAGGAACATGCAATAGGACAAGAGGAAACGGCCTCAAGTTGTGCCAGGAGAGGTTTAGGTTAGACATGAGGAAAAGCTTCTTTCACTAAAGGGTTGTCAAGGCCTGGCCCAGGCTGCCCAGCACAGGGGTGGAGTCCTCATCCCTGGAGGGGTTTCAGAGCCATGTAGATGTGGTGCTGAGGGACATGGTTTAGTGATGCCCTGGCAGTGCTGGGTTAATGGTTGGACCTGATGATCTTCAAGATCTTTTCCAACCAAAATGATTCTGTGATTCTATGCTCCTACAACAGCTAAAGGGCTAATAAATATACTCACTGATATTACATAATCTATTTATTTAGGCTATGAAAACATTTTCTGACTAATAATTCCACCTCATAAAATACGCAAATTAATAGACAGAGGCATTTGGCCATTATGTGAGATACTCGATGAATTCATGACACAGTGAGAAATAATACTACTGTAGACTAATTCTACAAACTCTAAGCACAAGGCTGCATATCATGCTTTATAGACTTCTTGAGTCAATAAAGACCTTGGGTGATTTTCTTTCTGCAGAGCCGCCACACATCAATGGTTCAGATGAACCAGAAGAGCTCTCTGTCGTTGTCAACAACCCTCTTGAGCTTTTCTGCGTCTCTTCTGGCATTCCAGTCCCCAAAATCTCGTGGACGAAGGATGGGCGCCCACTTCTGCAAAATGATAATGTTCACATCCTAAGAGAAGCCCTTCGAATAACCAGTGCTCAGGTAGAGTTTTTATTTCAGAATAGGCCCCATTTTGAAAACCCTTGAGGAGTGTGCAGAACTGCCTCCTGTGAGGACCATCCTAAGAGATGTCCTTTCTTCCTTCCAAGAAAGGCTCTGTAAAATCATCTGCCTGCATTTGTGGTTAGAGGATATGTTTTTCAAGGCTTGTCTTGGAGTTTCCCATATGGAACAAGCAAAGTATTATGACTTGAGAGTGCCCAAACACTACTTCCTTTTTGGAACATTGTTACTTCAAGTTCACTTCAGAGTTGTGTAGATTTATTTTTTATTTATTTATTGGTGCTTCTTGTTGGAAAGCGGAACAATCAGTGCTGGGAACTCGTCTTTGTCTGGGGTTATTTCTGGATTTAGTCTGTGTGTGTAATGTGTTCTTGTTCCTTTTGTACTTATTTGGCTCTTGCTACTGTCTCTTGATTATCTTCTTTCATGTTTTATAGCTCCTCCTGAGCCTTTCTTCTTTTTTCTTTAGCTGGGATTTTCCTAATATCCATTTGTTTCTCATTGGACTTTACAATCTTTAAGGTCTCCTCCAACCAGAATGATTCTATGATTTTTGTGTATAAGCCATAGACAACAGAGAAAAGCTCCATTTGCAGTAATCTGTGTGCAAATTAAGAAAAAACAAATAAAGACAATAGAAAGACTTTCAGATGAATTCAGATAATAAAGAGTTCAGAGGAAAATAACCTTTCAAAACCTGCATCAATAAGCTAAGGCTGTATTCAGCTGTGGAGAGCCAGACTGGAGCTCACCAAACAGAAGTGGGACAGGGCTGGGGACTGAGCACTGCTCGTTTTGTCTATAGAGCAAATGCTTTACAATGAAGAGTTTACAGGAAGGAGAAAGCATCAAGGTAGGAATGTGTACGCAGAAAGGTTTCCTTAGTACCCCAAACTGACCCATGCTTAGATGAGTACCTGTAGCCAGTTCCAGCTTTATTGACTGCCATTTGTGTGATGCTTTTTGTATCAGAAGAGAAGGGTTCTGGCTACAGGTGCATTATCCAGAGAGATTTTACGGCATCCTGCAACTCCTAAGCCGTCTCTGTACAGCCCCACCATGGTAAAATAAAGAAGTTTTCAAGAACTTAATTAATTTAACTTTCAAATATTTCTTACCTGTTGTGTTTGTGTTGAAGTGCTGCCTGTTCTATCTTGTTGTCCATGTTTGTATTTCAGTTTTTCTGGATTGTTCTGATATTCTGAGGTTTCTGCTGAAGTTCTTGGTGTGTTTCTAGGTGGAGGACACAGGAAGGTACACATGTTTGGCATCTAGCCCAGCAGGAGATGATGATAAGGAATATTTGGTAAGAGTGCATGGTAAGTTTAATTTAGGAAAAAAATAATTCCTTCAAAGCATGAACTACTAAGGTATGTCTTAATATCTTGTTTAACCGGTTATCTATTATTAAAGAAGAAATATTCCATGTTTTGAGAAAGTGATGTTGCACCAGATCATCGTAATTAACGTTTCTAAATAAGGGTAACATGATACACAACCAGAAGGGTAAGTTCTACCTGCTGCAACTGAATTCCAAGTCTTATATTTTGAATACTTCGGATGTTTATAAATATCAGTATTCAGCTGGATTGAGTTTACTGCACTTATGGTAAAAGGGTGTGATATATACTGATATCTGTGTTCATCTTAGTTTTTCAGTAGAGAAAGGTAAGAAGTATATTTAGAAATGAATACATGAAATATAGTGACAGTAAAAGAAATGTAAATGGGACTTCTGCAGTTCTCCAGTACATCTCAGGTTTCTTCTTGAAGATGACAGCTCCTGTGTTTATTGACGGGCAGTTTATGGAACCACAGTGATCTCTGCTCCATCTGACTTAAGCACTGGCACTGAGCATGGACTTTAGTTTCTGTCCCAGTAGTTTCCAGCTTGTGCCTTAGGAAACGGATTCACCAGTTTAACAAATGTTATACCTTTAACACAGATATTGAAAAACAGAACTAATTAATGATACCATAGCTTTGCATTTATTTTAAACTTAAGAAACACATTGGAAAATTTCAGTGAATAGTTTTAATGGTAGCTTATATGTGAGGGGTTTATATTTTTTTCTTAATTTTTGTAACAGTCCCCCCTAACATTGCTGGTACCAGTGGTCCACAGGACCTCACCGTGCTGCAGAACAGACAAGTTATCCTGGAATGCAAGTCAGATGCTGTGCCACCTCCAATGATCTCATGGCTTAAAAATGGAGAGCTCTTAGAGGTACAGTGGTTCTGTTACTTGTACTTGTCTTGTGCTCCCTTTGTTTTTTACACACAAGGCTTGAGGTTTCTTACTCTGCTCACTTGCCCCTTCAGTGCAGTCCAACTTAAGGCGCCTTGAATTCGAGAGAAGCTGAGTAGTCCCAATACAAATCCAGTTAGTCCTAAATGAGTACCTGAAGCTAGCAAGCATGTGAAGTGGCCATCCCGCTGTTACTTGTTCTTTTTTCCTTTAGGGGGATCCCTTGCTCCTCCTGGATCCTCTGAGCAATGCTAGAAGCCTTCGGTATACTCCTGAATGGCTTCCCAGGAAAGGTAGCTGAGAAAAGACTACACTATATGTTTCCTTTGGGTATATTATGCATCCTCCTATTCTAGTAGCATTTAGAAAGGAATTGAAATTCTGTACATTAGAAAAAAAAAAAGAGAAAATGGGTTGCTAATCACGACAGTTTTGTATCAAATGCATCTTTTTCACTCAGAAAAGAAGGCACTGGTACAAATACTCACCGGAAACTGAAGCAGTAGAGGAAACACTACGATAGACATAGGTACTCACCTGAAAACCTGTGAATTAACTCTAGTAATACTAGTTCTCCTCTTGCCTCATGAATTCACATCAGTGTGTGAGGGCTGAGGCTTCTTGGTTGTGCAGTGTGATCAGTCGCCTGCCTTTTGTTTTATAGCAGAACAGGGAATTTCAGTCTCTGGAGTTTGCCCTCCTCCAGCAATACATTTGTTACAAATTTCCTTCAGACATGGGATTGTTTGTTTGTCACATGGATTTTGAGTAGCAGACTTAGGTTTGTTCTGTTCCCTATTTTCCTTTTTATTCTTCAGCTTAGCTTTTATAAATATATAACCCAAATAACAGGAAAACATTACTGTCCTCCTGAAAGCCTGATTGCTTTCTCAACCTCAAAGCCATGTAATAGCCTACTAATACCAAGCATCTGGGAAAGAGCTCTCCTTGGGCTTGGAATCAGAGATGTTCTGTGGCACATCATCCTCCTCAGCTTGGAGAAATGGAGGTGTAACAGTGACAAGAGAGGACTGGAGAAAATCGAGTGCTCAGGGTGCGGTGTTATTTCGATTGAAATCATCACTGCTTTTTTTGTGAAGCAGCCTTGTGGTGGAGGGTATTATTCCTCCTGGTTTTGTTGTCTTTGACTGATTTTGAGGTCTGCTCTAGACCTCTGCATGCTTACTGTTGTAATTGTGCATCACCACCATGTTGGGTAGCAGAACCATAGAAAAATCTAACATCTAGCAGCTTTAGGGTCCTTGCACTCTTTGTTGATTTGGAAATGCTCATTGAGTGTTAAGAAGCAGGGAGGAGCATCTTGACCTAATCTGGCTTTATTTAAACACTAATAGAATTCCTGAAATTGTATTTTTCAAAGATGTTTTTTCTGACATACCTTGAGTAGAACATGAGGATGAAATGACAGCATCATTGCCTGTCTTTTGTCATCTCTATGCATCTGTGTATAGAAACCATGGCACAGACTGTGTACTCAACAGGAAATACCAGTTATTACTCCAAATCTGACTGTCTGTGGTCCACTTTGGTGGTAAACTATCTGTTTTTTTAATATCGTGTTTTGCTATTTTTTTTTTAATCTAGTCAGGTCTTTTTAGCACTCTTAGTTGATATTATTGTCAGTCATTCGTGCAGATACGACCCAGACTGGTTGTGGGGCATATCAGATGGCCTCAGGTTGCACCAGGGCAGGTTTAGGTTGAACATGAGGAACAATTTCTTCCTCATAAGGTCTGTCAAGGCCTGGATGGGGCTGCCCAGGGCAGTGGTGCAGTCCCCATCCCTGGAGGAGTTTCAGAGGCCTGGAGATGTGGTGCAGAAGGATGTGGTTTAGTGGTGCCCTGGCAGTGCTGGGTTAACAGTTGAACTCAATGATCTTCAAGGTCTTTTCCAACCATAACAATTCTATGGTTCTATGGTAAAAAAAGTTTTGACCTCAAATAGCTTCCTAGGAGGTGCCGCAGAGCTGAGTGGTGTCCTCAGATTCAAAAATGCAGGCTAGCAAACTTAGCAGGCTACGTTTATGCCGGCTTCCACCTGACCAAGACTGTGTTGTCTGAAAACAGTGTTGAGAAACTTGTATTTCTTCTGCCTGTATTCCGCATGGATTTTCGAGAGGAAAAAAAAAAAAAAGTGCAGTTAGCTGCCCCTTTCCATAAAAACTCCAAAGCCCTTTGACTATGTACCCCCAAAAACTTGTCCTATTCAGGCACAAGTTCCAGTAGGAGTTTCAAGGGGGACCCATTAAGCAATGACAGTATTCTTTAAATTTCATTTCTCCTATTATCAGATGTAAATAAAGTTAAGCCAGCACTGATTTCAGTCCCTGGTATAGCTTTGGCCTTCTTTCATGGCTTCTGTTACTCTGCAACGAAAAAATGTTCTCTCCTTGTAAAGAGAACAACGGTGGCATTAAATTTGTCAAACTCTCTCTCTTTCCCCTTAGGGAAACCCTCGAGTTCGAATCCTGTCCAGTGGGCGCTACCTGCAGATCAATAACGCTGAGCTCAGCGATACCGCAAGCTATACGTGCGTGGCAAGTAATATCGCAGGAAAAATGACCAGGGAGTTCATGCTGACGGTGCATGGTAAAGTGATGGATCGAGTCTTGTGCCTTTTGATCTTCATGTGGTATTTCTGCAGGCATTTGAATGGGAAGGAAGAATCGTTAATCGCCTCTTTCTAGCCAAGCATTGGCCACTTAGGCTGTGCCTAAACTGTGAGACCATGTGTACTACCTCATGTGTGCCACCACCTCGGTCCACAGTTGTCCTCCACACTAACTGTTGGGAACTCACCATGGCTCACCCTCCATCTGTCTGTGCTTCCTGCTAATGGAAGGGTACTGTGCACCTTCCCATCGTCCTGACACGCAGACAGAATCCACCCAGGATGAGCACCCAGAAATGCTCTAACAGGTTGCCCGGGGAAGTTGTTCACACCTCATCCCTGGAAGCGTTTAAGACCAAGCTGGATGAGGCTCTGAGCAACCTGGTCTAGTAGGAGGTGTCTCCGCCCATGGCAGTGGGGTTGAAACTAGATGATCTTTACGGTCCCTTCTGACTCAAGCCAGTCTATGATTCTATGCTTCTCTGCACGTGTAAGCAGGAGATTTTCAGGAAGACAGGACTGGAAGAGCCTTATGCACCTACTTGCCCTGTACAAACAGAGCCCTGAGTTTCATTTTAAACCTAATTATTTTTTCTCTTCTAGCCTGATGAGAAACTATTCTGCTCTTACATGTGGGTGGAGATGAGAAGCTTTTTTCCTGCTTCGATTCTGGTCGCAACCCAATCATATGTACCTGTACTATGCTGTGCCCTCCCAGTGGCTGTCCTTACTGCTCCAGTTAAAATTCTTTTTTCTCCTTAATTTATAATTAGGAAACAAGGATCTCACCACAACCTTGTTTTGCTGAATTAAATACGCTGAACTCTTTTTGCTGTTGCCACTATACAGTAACCTTTGCAGTAAGTTGCAGAGATAATCTTTACAGAGAGTTTCCAACAGACCCTTTTTCATTCTCTTCTGTATCATGACAGAAAAAAACAATAAGAAACTTGTTCCTTTCTCTGCAGTGACCCCCATACCTGTTACCATTGGTGTGTTTGCTTTCAATCGCTGCAGTGTAACATGTTATTTCTTAGATCACCGTTGGTTTTCCCCTTTACAGTGGCTCCCACTATCCGAGGCGGTCCTCAGGCTGTTGCTGTGCGTATAAACGCTTCCGCGGTTCTGGAGTGTGTTGCGGAGGGAGTCCCAGCGCCGAGAATTACGTGGAGGAAGGACGGGGCTATTTTTACTGGGAACAATACAAGGTATTGTCCAGAAGGCGGCGTAAATATTCTTCATTGTTTGGCTGTTTTTTAAAGAATGTATTAATTACAGAAATCTTAATTAGACATTTGTATTAGTTTTGTCTTCACAGATCCAAACTAATATTTCTACTATCATCTCCAACAGGCCTAAATGAGGAAAATATAGTGATAGAAACAGCAAAACAAAGAAATTGTTCTGCAGAAAAGTAGCAGTACAAAAGGTTTCATCCTTTTAATTTTTAAGAGGGACAAAAAATTCCTTTGGCAAGAAAAAGTAATAATAATTCTGCTATTAAAGATTTTGAACAGTAAATGTTCAAATAAATATTAAAATATATATATAAATAATGAATATTTTAAAAATATCATTTATACATGTGGAGTTCGGGATGAAGCCAAGCAATTTCATGCAGACCAAAAACTACTTGAGTATACGCTGTAGTTTCTAATATATTAACTTTTCTATACATGTTCTAGTATCAACTTCTATTACACTGAATGATTTCTGTCTTCTGATTGTTTGAAGACTTAGTAAGTTGGCATTGGACTCGATGATCTTAAAGATCTTTTCTACTCTGGGCAATTCTGTGATTCAGTTGTATTTCAAAGTAAAAAGGAAATGCACAAGCATTAAGTAGGGTTTTTGAAGAGTAAATGCAGAACTGTAAATCAGTATCATTTATGTGGAATCAGTGAGATTTCATAATTTCTCTGGAAAATGGATGTGGTGGGAAAGAGTGAAATCAGAATAAATGCAATAAATGAGAAAACTTTATATGCCCAAAATAAGACACCACGTGTTCAGCATATTTGTTGTGTACCCTGAGTCATCTTTTTCTCCTGCACTCCCAGGATAGCCAGTGGTTCTGGTGATTGGATAGCAGAAAAAAAATAAATTAAAAAAATGCGTTTTTGTTTCAGGTATTCCATATTAGAGGATGGATCTCTACACATCCACTCAGCACACGTGACTGACACAGGACGATACGTGTGTATGGCCACCAATACAGCTGGCACTGAACGCAGACGAATCGATCTGCAAGTTCTTGGTAAAAATTTTGAGTTTAGATAAATCTGTGTGTTTTGGCAAGTCTGAAGTCCAATGACGTCATTTTTCTGGTTCTGCTAGATCTGGATTTAAGTTTGGCCCCTTTTTAGCTGCTCTGGTTAAAAAAAGAAAAAAGAAATAAAAAAATTAAGGAAGTAATTTATGGCTTTAGGAATACAACTCAAATGTTCATGACAAGAAATTGATTTCTTGTGCACTGGAACTAGAAAGACTTGACATATCCCATGCTACATGTTTAGTAAGTTCACTACTATCAAGATACTCTTTATAAAAATCAAGTGAATGTATTGAGGCAGTTCAACTCTCTCTATATATAGGTATGAGAGGAGTGTGTGGACATATGTATAAAATTATTCTGAATAATTAGGCTTTGTTTGTCCATAGTTCCTCCGACAATTGCTCCTGGCCATACGAATATTACCGTTACTGTCAATGTGCAGACCACTTTGCCTTGTGAAACCACTGGAATTCCCAGACCAGCAATTAGCTGGAAGAAAAATGGGCATCTGCTTAGTGTTGACCAGAACCAGAATACGTACAGGTGAGAGATGTTTGCTTTTCACCGTGGGGTTTTGGGAATGATTTTAGGACCGTAAAAATCTAGCCATGCTTAAACGTAATCTTGCCTAGCCGTCAAATTCAGTGGGCTGGTTACCTGAGAAGGAAAGAAGTATTTCAATGGCTTTTCCTTTCTTCTCTTCTCTTTGCCCAGGCTTCTGTCTTCAGGTTCCTTAGTAATCATTTCTCCCACGGTGGATGATACTGCTGTCTATGAGTGCTCCGTGTCAAATGATGCTGGAGAAGATCAAAGAGCACTTGAGCTCACTGTTCAAGGTAGAGGGGATATTGCTGTTACATCAGTATGGCACCCCAAATTTCTTTGGGGTATTCCAATGTTGAGATGAGATTTTTATATCATTCTTTTATCCTGCTGATATCCAGACTCCCAAGGAAGATAAGCTTTTTCGAAGAATTCATAAAAATAAAAATGGACGAGTAACCTTTACACTGATCTTCATTTGTAGTGCCCCCATCCATAGCAGATGAAGCCACAGACCTGCTGGTAACAAAACTGTCTCCGGTGATAATTTCCTGCACGACCTCAGGGGTTCCTGTCCCCTCGGTTCATTGGACCAAAAATGGCATAAAATTGCTTTCCAGAGGAGATGGCTACAGAATCCTCTCTTCAGGTACTGTGTGTGACTGGAGCTCAGCCACAGAAAATGGGTAAAAGGGTGCGGTTGTCCCCATCTAGAAGTGATGAATGAAATAAATGCAAACAGTCCCAGAAACACACACTCACACATGCTCCTTTCCAATTTCTTGGAATAAAAACATCCTAAGATTAAGAGTTTTACTCTGAATGCAGGGCACTGTTCTGTGTTGTGATGCTCTCTCCCTGCGGCAGGTGCTGTTGAGATACCCGCCGCTCAGCTGGCCCACGCTGGGCGGTACACCTGCATGGCCCGGAACACTGCTGGCTCTGCTCACAGACACGTCACGCTCCGTGTTCAGGGTAAGATGGGGAGCTGAAGGTGAAGCGAGTGCTTTCTGTCAGGAAACATTGCCCGTCAGTGCTGTTTCGTATGTTCATCAATGATATGGACAGCGGGCTTGAGGGCACCCTCAGCAAGTTTGCAGATGACACCAAGCTGAGTGATGCAGTTGACACACCTGAAGAACAGGATCCATCCAGAGGGACCTGGACAAGCTTGAGAAGTGGGCCTGTGTGTACCTCGTGGTTCAACAAGGCCAAGTGCAGGGTCCTGCACCCCAGTCAGAGCAGTCCCATGGTATCAGCACAGGCTGAGGGATGCAGGGATCAAGAGCGGCCCTGCGGAGAAGGACTTAGGGATGCTGGGGGGTGAGAAGCTGGGGCTGAGCTGGCCCCATGTACTCGCAGCCCAGAAGCCACTGGCCACCTGGGCTGCATCCCCAGCAGCATGGGCAGCAGGGCCAGGGGGGCATCCAGCCCCTCTGCTCCCAGGGCTCTGGGGAAACCCCCCACCTGCAGTACTGGGCCCAGCTCTGGAGTCCTCAGCACAGGAGAGACAGGGACCTGTTGGAACAGGGCCAGAGGAGCCCCAGCAATGCTGGGAGGGCTGGAACCCTCTGCTGGGAGGCCAGGCTGGGAAAGTGGGGCTTGTCCAGCCCAGAGAAGAGAAGGCTCCAGGGAGACCTTCTTGTGGCCTTTCTGTAATTAAAGGGGCCTGTCAGAGAGATGGGACAGCAGGGCTTACAGTGATAGGATGAGGGGTAATGGCTTTAAACAGAAAGAGGAGAGATACAGACTAGATAGAAAAATGTTTTTATGCTGATGGTGGTGAGACATTGATCCAAGTTGCCCAGAGAGATGGTCGATGCCCCATCCCTGGAACCATTGCAGGTGAGGTTGGCCAGGGCTCTGAGCAACCTGCTCTAGTTGCGGATGTCCTTGCTCCCTGCAGGGGAGTTGGACTAGATGAGCTCAGAAGGTCCCTTCCCACACAAACCTTTCTGTTCTTCTAATACATACATGTGCTGCAGAATAATGGTGGAGCAAGAGTGAACCATCACAAGTTGTGTCCTGCTCAGCTGAACTATCCTGTGAGTTCACAGATAACTCACAGAGTCACTGCTCTGCATGTTACAACTCTGGAACCTTGGATTGGAAGCTCCCTTAGCCTGTGCTGCTCTATTTTATTTTTGTAAGATTTTGGGGATTTTTCTTTTTGGTAAGTTGAAGTGTATCTGTGATGACAGATCGCATGAAGTGAAGTAACATTCCGTACCCATACTCACGGCTGAGCACGTTGGATTTAAGAGCACTTCTACTGAGCTCTTCCTAAGGATGGCAGAATACAGCCCTTGCTGACTCGCCCTTCTCAGGCTCTCAGGTTCTGGCATTTTAGTATCTTTTGTATTTTCTAGCCTCCTTGGATTTTCCTTTCTATTTCATTCCACAGAACCACCAGTTATCCAAACTCAGCCAGGGTCTCTGGATGTCATTGTGAACAATCCCATTGTCCTACCATGTGAAGCGACGGGTACACCTCGACCCGTAATAACGTGGCAAAAGGAGGGCATCAATATAATCACAACAGGTATCCTCCTAAAGCTTCTAACTCCAACCTACCTGCTGTAACTCAGAAATTTTTTTTTCTCTTTTCTGAATGTTCAGACTTAGACATAAGGAACCCATTCATCTTAAAACAAAAGCATCCTATTTTGCTTCTGTTTGTTTTAGGCAGCAGTTACATGGTTCTTCCAAGCGGCAGTTTGCAGATTGCCAAATCAACTGTTGAAGATGCTGGCACTTATGTGTGTGTTGCTCAAAATCCAGCTGGCACTGCGCTGGGGAAGATCAAACTGAAAGTTCAAGGTGAATCATCTTTTCAACTCTTGTAGTGATTTACAGGCAAGAGAATTGTGCCAAAACATGCTTCTGAGCAGTAGAAATGGACCTAATGCTCTCTGGTTTGACATGACGCTGAATAGAGCCCAGGGGATTTTACTCCTTTCAGTTGTCTGTCTATGTTAGGATCAAAATATGCTTTCGGGATTATTTTCACAAAGAACTAAAGTGTTCTATGCTTCTTATAACATCAAATTCTTTTTAAAATTTTCTTAATTCTTTTCAGTTCCTCCTGTTATCAAGTCCCACCTCAAGGAATACGTCGTTCCTGTTGATCAGTCCGTCACTCTGCAGTGCGAGGCTGAAGGCTACCCTGGGCCAGACATCAGTTGGCATAAAGATGGAGAGCAGATAACAGAGTCCATGAGGAGAAGAATTCTTAGCACTGGTGCTCTACAGATTGTGTTTGTGCAGCCTGGCGACGCTGGTCGTTACACGTGCATAGCGGAAAACCTGGCAGGGTCCAGCACTTCCAGCATCGAGCTCGCTGTGCACAGTAAGTGAGACTGGATGGAAACAACATGGGTTATCACAGTGGGACCCTGCGGAGCGTAAGGAACTGGGATGTAAGGGAGAGGTTTAGGAAAACTGGGCTACTTAATGGATCAGTTCCATTGGGTTATGGTAACAGGCAGTTGCTTGAATTTAGGATGAACATTATAGTGAGAGAGACCTGGGCAGGCTGGAGAGTTGGGCAGAGAGGAAACTCATGAAATTCAACAAGGGCAAGTGTAGGGAGGAATAACTCCCTGCACCAGTGCAGGTGAGGAAGTGACCTCCTGGAAAGCAGCTCCAAGTTCACCATGAACCAACAGTGGGCCCTCGTGGCCAAGAAGGCCAATGCTGTCCTGGAGTGCATGAAGAAGAGTGTCCAGCAAGTCGAGGGAGGTTTTCTTTCCTCTCTACTCTGTCCTGGTGAAATGCTCTGGAGTATTGTGTCCAGTTCAGGACTCCCCATTTCAAGAGAGACAGGGGACTACTGGAGAGAGTCCAGCAGAGTCTGCGAAAATGCTGAGGGGACTGAAGCATCTCTGTGCCAAGGAAAGGCTGAGAGCCCTGGGGCTGTTCAGATGAAGAAGAGAAGGCTGAGAGGGGACCTGATCAATGCTGAGCAACAGCTAAAGAGGGACAAGTGGATGGGGCCAGACTCTTGTCAGTGGTGCCCAGCGACAGGACAAGGGACTAAGGGCACAAACTGGAACCCAGGAGGTTCATCTGAACAGAAGGAGAAGCTTCTTTGCTGTGAGGGTGGCAGAACCTGGCCCAGGCTGCCCAAAGAGGTTGCGGAGTCTCCTTCTCTGGGGAGATTCCAAACTCACCTAGACAATGGGTTCCTGGGTCCTCTGTTCTGGGTGACCCTGCTGGAGCAGGGAGGTTGGACCAGGTGATTTCCAGAGGTCCCTTCCAACCCCTACCATGCTGGGATTCTGTAATTTCCTTAATTAAGTTTCCTTACAAGTATTTCACACGTTTCTGTGGCATACTTAATGGTGGTCCTTGTTGGAGACAAGCAACAGTGCAGAAGATTCAGTCAGTGGTTTCTTCAGCCCAATATTGTTTGGTTTTACAGTAGCACTTGGATAATACAGATAGGTAAATCTTTTTCATACACCTTCTCCCAGTTCCACCCAAGATTCGCAGTACGGAGGCTCAGTACACAGTCATGGAGGACTCCCAGGCTGTCCTGTCCTGTGTGGCTGAGGGGATTCCAACACCAACCATCAACTGGAAAAAGGACGATATGCTGTTAACAGAAGTAGTAGGAAAACACCAGGCTATGTCAGATGGAGGCCTCATTTTGAACAGAGTTGTTGTAAGTTCCCTAAGTTGAAGCTTTGGCTTGACAGGTTTAGCAGTAATAAGACCCCGCTTCTCTTTTTCACCCACTTTTAATTTAGTCTTTGTATTATTTTGTTTCCTTGTTCTTAATGTTCCATAATCTTTATAAATGTTTCATTTTCCTCTGTGGAGTAAAATACCTGTGAAAATTTGTGTGCTAAATTATCAGGAAGGGCAAAAAAAAAGTGTCAGTCATCTTTTAAATTTAGGCGAAGTGAATGATTTTGGATGAACAGTTCTGCTGAATGCTTGTTCCAAACCTTTTGAGATTCTTTGCTCATTACAAGTGGTAGGGCTGTGTAGGATGTATTACAGTTGAAATTTCCCCCACATGTTTTCTTTCAGCCTGAAGATTCCGGCAGTTACACCTGCATTGCTGACAACGCTGCTGGAGAAGACACACACACTGTTACACTGGTAGTTCATGTACTTCCAGCTTTTACGGAATTGCCTGGAGATGTAGCTTTGACCAAAGGAGAACAGCTCAGATTAACCTGCAGAGCAACTGGGACACCTGTACCCAAAATAACATGGACCTTTAACAATAACATCATTCCAGGTGGGTAGCTCCAGTTCTTACTGACCATTCTGCTCCAGAGTTGTTTTCCTCCATGCAGCCTTGCAGTTAGTTTAGGATGAGGAAGAAAAAACCCATCTAAACAAACTTCTTAGGCTGTAACTGTGTGAGAAATGTCTTCAGTATTACGCAGTCATGTAATTAAATTGCCTCTGAGGCAAAGTTTTAAGGAAAGATAATTAAGAAATTGTTCCGCTTCTGTAGCGAATAATGTAACACATTAAAAACATTCAGTATCTGATATTTACTCAGCATCCAACGACCAGTGCTATTTCTCTTAAATATGAAGAAAATCTCAGCAGTTTATAGACTGCAGGTGCACAAAGCTCAAAATGAATAGATGCTTGTGGACAAATGTCACAGCAGTGACTTCTCTACGCATTTCTGAGGTGTCTCAGAACTGAAGTGGCCCAGTGCCATTGAGCTGTGCTGCTGAATTCAATTCTGACGACACACCAGGCACTGAGATCATAAAACCACTTTGATTGGAAGAGACCTTTAAGATTATTGAGTCCAACGATTCCCCCAGCACTGCCCCGTCACCACTAAACCGTGCCCCTCAGCACCACATCTCCAGGGCTCTGAAACCCCTCCAGGGATGGGGACTCCACCACTGCCCTGGGGAGCCATGGCAAGGCCTTGACAGCCCTTGTGGGGAAGAAATCGTTCCCCATGTCCAACCTAAACCTCTCCTGGTGCAACTTGAGGCAGTTTCCTCTTGTCCTGTCACTTGTTCTCTGGGAGAGGAGATCGACCCCACCTGGCTCCAACCTCTTGTCAGGGAGTTGTCGAGAGCAAGAAGGTCTCCCCTGAGCCTCTTTTTCCTCCAGGCTGAACAACACCATATCCCTCAGCCGCTCCTCACCAGACTTGTGCTCTAGACCCTTCCCCAGCTTCGTTGCCCTTCTCTGGCCACGCTCCAGTCCCTCAATGCCCTTCTTGGAGTCAGTGGCCCAAATTGGAACCCAGGATTTGAGATGTGGCTTCTCCAGTGCTCGGTACAGTGGGATGATTCCTGCCTTAGTCCTGCTGGCCACACCAGTGCGGATCCAGACCAAGATGCTGGTGACCTTCTTGGCCACCTGGGCAGACACTGGCTCATCTTCAGCTGACTGTCAGCCAATACCTGTCCTTTTCAGACGATGTACATTTGAAATCATTGAAGTAACCGTTTACTGTGTGTTCTCCCTTCAGCACAATACGATGATGTAAATGGACACAGTGAACTTGTTATCGAAAGAGTATCTAAAGAGGACTCTGGTACCTATGTGTGCACAGCAGAAAATGTAGTTGGCTCCATCAAAGCTATTGGTTTTGTGTATGTCAAAGGTATGTAAAATAACAGTAGTCGTGGTGACTATTGGACAGTTTCACACAGCCATCTGTTTTGATAGTAGAATCATAGAATTACTTGGGTTGGAAGGGACCTTAAAGATCATCTAGTTCCAATCCCCCTGCCACAGGCAGGAACACCTCCCACTAGACCAGTTTGCTCAAAGCCTCATCCAACCTTGAACACTTTCAAGGACAGGGCATCCGCAAGTGTCCTGGGCAACCTGTTCACCATATCTCACCCCTGTCAGAATAAAGAATTTATTCCTTATAGCTAATCTAAATCTACCCGCTTTCAGTTTAAAATTGTTACCCCTAGTATTTGATACCTTGTCTAAGGCTAAATGGGAAAACTGAAACAAGTTGAAAGTCACACTTCAGAAAGTCAGAAATGAATGATCCCTATGCAGAATTTCATTAAGGGCATTTTATTTCAACTTTGCTGTTTCTCTGCCATCACTCACTTTCTTCAGAGCCTCCAGTCTTCAAAGGAGATTACCACTCTAGCCGAATCGAGCCCTTGGGTGGCAACGCTATGTTGAACTGTGAAGTCAGAGGAGACCCACCTCCAACCATCCACTGGAGCAAAAAAGGGGTCGGCGTTCCCATTAGCAACAGGATCCGACAGCTTAACAATGGTTCTCTTGCTATCTACGGCACTGTAGTGAGTCACTGCTCCGTTGCGATGTGTTTCTGCATTGTATTTGATGAACAAAGATGTTCCAGATCATACTGTTCTAAAGAGTGGGATTAGACACATAATGCACTTTTGCTTTTACCTTTAACTAATGCTATTTTAATTCAGATTAGAATTAGACTTACATTATTGCAACAAAAAAACCCCGCAGGGTCGATTATTCTTTGTCAGAAGGACCAGATCTACATACCAATGGTTTGTGTGTGAAATCCTGGTTGTGCCCAATTAAGTGAGACTTTGCTTTTGACCTTAAAAGAGCCTGCAAACCTCTCCATTCCTAATATGAATGGCAAGACCAATTTTAGCCCTTATACACCAATGCCTGTATTCTGAAATAGGATTAAAAACAGCAGCAGCCTTGAGTTCATTTAAATAAAATAAAAAAATTGATCGTCAGAATTAAGGAGTTAGAGGAGATAAAATGGAATAATAACAGTAAAAATAATTTGCAATAATGTCAGCTTAATGTTGCTAAACAGTTGGGATTAAAAAATCCCCTAATGCTGGGATGCTTTGGAATCTAATTGGGTGCCTATTATGATCCAGGGCATGTCAAGTTGTGTTGCAGAAAATTCACCTCCAGGAGGTAGCCCTGTTAACTGAGCCCTTATGACATGTTGACAGGTCACATGACCATTTGATTTTTTTTCGTTTCTTTAGAATGAAGATGCCGGTGACTACAAGTGTGTGGCTACTAATGATGCTGGTGTGGTGGAACGCAGCCTGACGCTGACGCTTCAGAGTAAGACTCAATAAGTTTTTAATGCCTCTAGATTGGGGCGATAACCTATCTTTGGATAGGTGTGCGCAGCTGCCAGTGCAGTTCTGGAGACTGGGCCCTGTGCTGGAGCTTAAGGTTCAGCTCATCTTTCATCATTAACATTTAAGAGTCTAATCTAAACTAGTGATGGAGGTCAAAGAAGAGAAGCAGAGAATCATAGAATTACTTTGATTGGAAGAGACCTTTAAGATCATCTAACTCAACTGTTAACCTGGCACTGCCAGGGCACCACTAAACCACATCCCTCAGCACCACATCTCCAGGGCTTTGAAACCTCTCTAGGATGGGGACTCCACCCCTGCCCTGGGCAACCTGGGCCAGGCCTGGACAACGCTTTCAGGGAAGACATTTTTCCTCATGTTCAACCTAAACTTCCCCTGGTGCTACTTGAGGCTGTTTCCTCTTGTCCTGTTGCTTGTTCCTTAAGAGAAGAGACCAACCTCACATGACTCCAACCTCCTGTCCGGGAGTTGTTGAGAGTGAGGTGGTCTCCCCTGAGCCTCCTTTTCTCCAGGCTGAACAACCCTGTGTCCCTCAGCCGCTCCTCGCCAGACTTGTGCCCTAGACGCTTCCCCAGCTTTGTTGCCCTTCTCTGGATTCAGTGGAGACCCTCACTGTCCTTCTTGGAGTGAGTGGCCCAAATCGGAACCCAGGATTCAAGATGTGGCTTCCCCAGTGCTCGGTACAGTGGGACAATCCCTGCCCTAGTCCTGCTGGCCACACCAGTGCAGATGCAGGCCAGGAGGGTGATTCAGCATCATCTTAGAAACCAGCTTAGGTGAACCCCCTTCTTAAAGGGCCTGTTTCTCTTAGTTGACTACAGAGGCTGTCTATACAACTGGATTAAACTAAACTCTTAACTTTTAATTTAAGAAAGATACATGAGATGAATCCCAGCATTCGCTGACAATGTGGGGGTTTTGGCAGAAATAATATTTTAGAATTATTTTTTCAGTAGTGGTAGAATTTCTGAACGTCCCTTTTCTGTCAGAGCCTCAAGCTGTATGGATCTGTTACTTAGGTCTCAGTTCACTCTGGACGTGATTAATAGCATCTTCCTGCAGGTCTTATGTCACGAAATACATTTTAGCAATAAAGACAACTGTGTGCTCATGTAGAGAGGGCCCAATCCCAACTTCGGTCTGCAGGTTGCTACATATTAAAAATGGCCTATCATTGTTATTTTAATTTGTGTGTATAATGCCAGGAGACCTTTGTGCGGTGTTTCAGTACATAAAGGGGCCTGTCAGAAACACGGGGACAGACTTTTAAGCAGGGCCTGTTGTAACAGGACAAGGGGTGATGGGTTTAATCTAAAAGAGGGAGATTTAGCCTGGAGAGAAGGAAGTAATTTTTAATGCTGAGGGTGGTGAGACCCTGGCCCAGGTTGCCCAGAGAGGTGGTTGATGCCCCATCCCTGGAACCATTCCAGGTGTGGTTGGCCAGGACTCTGAGCAACCTGCTCTAGTTGCAGATGCCCCTGCTCTCTGCAGGGAGGGTGGATGAGATGACCTTGAAAGGTCCTTTCCAACCCAAACCATGCTATGATTCTGCATTTTGATAGTGGAAGATCAACAATAATAATTTTCGTCAAAGAAAACCATTAAGATTATTTTTTTCCCCCTCATTCTGGCCTCATCTTTAATATTTAATACAGTGAAAGAAAAGTAACTGTATGCTGTTGCCTGAAGATATCTTTCCTTTCCAGGTCCTCCCGTGATTACTGTTGAACCGGTAGAGACAGTTATTGAAGCTGGAGCCACAGCAATGCTGAACTGCCAGGCGGACGGAGAGCCTCCTCCAACTGTCAAATGGTCCCGCCAAGGTCATCCAGTTGTGGGCGATGAGAGAGTGACTGTCCTGTCTAATGGCTCCTTGCGTATTGTTGCAGCACAGAAGGAAGATACGTCTGAATATGAGTGTGTAGCGAGGAATCTACTGGGATCGGTGCTTGTTAGAGTGCCACTGACTGTCCAGGGTAGGTGCACAAAATACGCAATGATGACTAATACAGAGTCCCAGCATGGTAAGGGTTAGAAGGGACTTTTGTAGTCACGAGGGCCAATTGCTGGCTCATGATGAGCTTATTGTCCATCAGCACTCCCAGGTCCTTCTCTGCGGAGCTGCTTTCCAGCAGGTCAACCCGTCACCTGTACCGGTGTAGGGGGTTATTCCTGCCCAGGAACAAGACCCTACACTTGCCCTTATTGAACTTCATGAGGTTTCTAGCAAACCGGTAGGTTCCAACATCAATTGTGATTAAATATGATCAAGATTTTAGCTTATCCACATTGTATGGATAAGGTGTTTTATGCTGTCTTCCATAGATGCATGAAGTACATGTTAAGCCTAGGCCAAGGTGTCAGGGTTTTTTACTTCATTTAACTTTGTTCCTTCTGTTACACTCATCCAGCTATGTCAGACAGATGAGTGTGAAAGATTGAGAGACATAGTTAATAATGAAAGCAACTTGAACTAGATCCCATCCTCGTAATTTAACTGTACCTCTAAAGAAAAGCATCTGCAATAACTGCTGCAAAGCAGCTGGAGCGTTCTCTGAACTGTAATGAGATATTCCTGCAGCAATGCAGATGTGAAGCCAGTTGGACTTCCAGGCACGGCTTATGAAGCGCATTTTTCACTCTGCTGTATCAGTCTGAGAGAATTCTAAGCCTAAGCACATTACAAACAGCGTCGTCATTGCCGTTGCAGTGCATGGGGGCTATTCCGAGTGGCTCGAGTGGCGAGCTTGCAGCGTGACATGTGGTCAAGGCGTTCAGGAGCGTGTCCGGCAGTGCAACAACCCTCTTCCAGCAAATGGCGGGAGGAGGTGTGAGGGGCCTGATACAGACGTACGCAGCTGTCACAACAAGCCCTGTCCAGGTATTTCTTTAACGAGGTGATGCTTTTAATTCAACTCGTGTTAAGTGTACTACCAGTGAACTGTGTTCACCCTGGATACTTCATGACAGCTTCATTTTTTTAAGAAGCTGGAAAGTTCATTTTGACTTTTGTGGAAAGGAAGAGGAAATTTCAATAAATACCTCAAAAATATTTTTTAAATCAAACTGTGGGTTCCCCCAATAAAAATTGGATGGCAACTGGTCCGAGTGGGGGTTATGGGAAGAGTGTTCAAAGAGCTGCGGACAAGGTAACAGGACCAGAACCAGAACCTGCAGTAACCCATCAGCACAGCACGGCGGGAAGCCCTGCCATGGCATTGCTGTGGATTCAGTCATGTGTAACATTAGACCATGCCCAGGTAAGAGAAGAGTGCTTTAAAATTAGTTGCATGAGGGGCTTCCCATATAGGCTTCTTTCTTCCTTCAAACCTAAATTCTCTCAGCTTTTTTCAAATTATTAAATCACAAAAGAATTAAGCTCCCAATTTTTGTCTTTGAAAATTGCTTGTAATTTATTGCATGGTGCTAGTTCTTAGAAACAGAAGTCACAAAAGTAAATGCAAGGAATATTCTCAGCAGTTTCTCTTTTTTTTTTTTCCCCCAATAAAAATTGTAATGGTGTATGTCGACGTATTCCAGTACTTGTTTCCCATGTTCTCACAGAATAAAACTCACTACTCTAAACCTATTCCGCAAAGGCAATTATAATGAAAAAAAACCAACCACCAAACTTATGACCAGCCATTAGAAAGCCCTGTAAAACTTGACAGTTAATAATTTAAGATATTATCCATATATTTTCCTCTGTTGTTTTAATTTTTCAGCCACAACTTCCTCCTAACTAGCTGAATATTCAAGTTTCCTTCCTGTCTTGGTGGTACTTCCCACCTTTGGCAGGTTGTGGTTTGTTCATAACCCTTCACCACTGACATGTTTCCTTCTATAGAAATTTTATTGTTTTTCCCTGGCTCTGCTGCCACCACGGTGCCAAATGTTCATCCACCAGCATGAGATTCATTTCGCTAGATCTTGGCAGCAAAATCCATTCTGGCTCCAGCTTACTGGTAGCCACTGAAGGAAGGCATGTGCCAGCTTTTAGCTAGCCCAGCCCCTTCCTGGCTGAGACTTGCAGCTTGGCACGGAACAGTTGGAGCTAGGAAACTGAGGAAAATGCCAGGTTTGATCAAGCGTTCAGTTCTGTTCTTCCAAGGATGTCGTGAGGTGAAGTGATGTATTCAGGAAACAGAAATGAAGGAATTAATCTCTCTTTTGGAAACTGTTGATCCTTTTCAGGTGTTTCTCAAGGTGAAGGTTTTTTTCAGGGGCTTATTCAGGATATTTCATTTATGGATATTAAACCGCAAAGCTTTTTTTTTTTGCCTTGGGCTGTGGAGCTGCAATTTCAGAATCAAGCAGCTGTATGGTTTGAACAGTTTTATAGCTACCCTGCCTTTGCAGTGGATGGCGAGTGGAGCTCTTGGCTGCCCTGGGGTCCTTGCAGCGAGACGTGCGGGAAGGGCACTCAGACACGAGCGAGGCTCTGCAATAACCCCCCACCCTCGCACGATGGGTCATACTGTGAGGGCTCTGAGGAGCAGATGCAGGTTTGCAACAAGAGGCGTTGCCCAGGTAAGATGCGTCGGACTCAGAGAGCAATGACGGACTTGTCTCTTCCTTGCCAAATTTGACTTTATTTCTATCAAAAGATTTCTAGTTCTAAAAGTGGAGTCTCTAAAAAAGTTCCATTCGAGCCTTTCATTTTCACTGGCTCGATCATTATCTTTAGGATCACTCTATACACCTAACATACGGGATTTTGTCTTATATCCTCATCTCTCTCCCTTTCCCCCTCCACTGTACAAAAGGAGCATTTTAAATCCTTGCAAGTTAAATTGCAGGTTTTCTAAACATTTCTTTTTAAAAATTTTCGTTAGCTCTGTTATTCATTTGTCCTTTTCTTCCGCATCTCAATGAATCCTTCATGAGTGGTTAGGAAGACTCACGTTTCTGAAATACAACCTCTGTATTTGGCTAACCGCAGGGGTTGTGAAGGGAAATTTCATGAAGTGGAACATGCAGCGGTTCAGCCTTAGATCCCTCTGGCTGCGCGCTCCAGTGTGCATATGCTGAGTTCCTGCTGTAACCATCAGCTGGTAGAAGAGAGAACTGACCTTGTGGTAGTCGAGCAGCTGAGGGCTCAAAACTGCTCATTTATCCAACTCAATGTACTTCTGCTGAGGATGCTGTTGCTTACATCTGGTTTGTGACTGGGGGTTGGACTAGATGACCTTTAAAGGTCCCTTCCAAACCAAACCAGTCTATGATCAGCCTCTTCAGCCACAAGTCAAGTGCTCACATGAATGTACCTATACCATTTTGTGTCACCGTGCCTTGGGAGATCAAACCCCTACTACTCAACTGCTTAGACAGACATGGATCATGTGAGATAATTTAGTGATCGCTCCTATAAACACCTGAGCCAGGTTGGTTAGGAGGGAAGGAGGAGAAAGTGGTGGTGGTTACATCTTCAGACAGTGCAGCTACAACCAGAGGAGGTTGCACAAGTGAAGACAGATTTTTGGGATGGCACTCGTACCAACCATCTGTCCAGTGTGGTGATTTCAGGGACTGCTTTGTATGTGGTTTGACTTGCATACAGACACCTAAAAATGTGAGAGTGACTGAACTTGAGGACTGAGCAATCTCTGACCGTGATTTTGGTCAGGCTTACAGGTTAGTTAAAAGACTGCTCCTGTCTTCCTCCAGCTTTCACTCCTGGAAATCCCTATGTAGAAATCCCTGTGTAGCTGAGATGTTCTACAGAGTAACATCCTACAGTTTTACCCTGATACAGCACCAATTTACCTTGTTATTTCTGATGTCAGAGCTTGTAATGGTACCATACTGTACCTCTTTCACCAGTGGACGGGAAGTGGGCCACATGGAGCAGCTGGAGTGCCTGCACCGTGTCCTGCGGAGGAGGCAGCAGGCAGAGAACGCGCCACTGCTCAGACCCAGCCCCACAGTTTGGGGGGCACAAGTGCGAAGGAAACGACGTCCAAATTGATTTTTGCAACAGCGATCCTTGTCCCAGTAAGTGCGTTGAGTTGGGTTGGGTTGTCCTGCTTGTCCTCTTACTGGGTTTGTATGTACGCAGGAGAGGAAGGAGGTCCTCCAAAAACCACATGCTCCTGCAAAAATTAGGGGGTCTGAACACACGTTAGTGGTATTAGCTGTCTGGCTAGAGTGAAAGCCTCTCTTCACCAGTCAGCACAACTGGGACATTTTAAACATTCACTATTAGGAGTGCAAAGGTCCGTAAGGTCCAGCTGACCTGTCAAAGTTCACACACCCCTCTAAAGTGACAACTGTCCCATTGGAAAGTCCTGCAAAGTGAACGTCCTTGGATCTCACAGCAGAGCGTGGTGACTCATGTGGTGAATAATATTTGCTTCACGTTTTCCTATGAGCAACAATGTTCTGAAGCTGGTTAATACACTGAGAAATCACTGAGTGCTGGACAAGTCAGCTCTTAGATCTTTAATTGTCTGAGGTTTTAATTTTTATTTTGGGAAAAGAAATTAAAAACTTACTCTCCAATAGGAATATTTTCCTAGCTTGACTATCTCGTTTTAAGTCTTAACAGTATTAGACTGTTATTAAGAGGAAGACAGATAAAATCTGACTTATTTTTACAGTTCATGGCAACTGGGGCCCATGGAGCAGTTGGGGAACTTGTAGTCGGACATGCAACGGAGGTCAGATGAGACGGTATCGGACCTGTGACAATCCTCGCCCTGCCAGCGGTGGGAGAGCGTGTGTGGGGGCTGACATGCAGATCCAGAGATGCAGCGCTGAGCTGTGTCCCGGTGAGTGCTCGCACCGGCAGAGACATTCTACACAGCTTTCCCTGGAAGACTTCAGGGTGTATGTAACTTATGGGAGAACTTTGCGTTAATGAAAGGAGTGTAGGACGTTTCTCTAGTTCTCACAGTTTCATACAGTCTAACAACCTACTCTCACTGTTTTCTTTAAATAACTGACACTGTACAGGATTTCCCCCTTCACATGTTAGATTTTCCCAAAATGAGGTGGAATAATTCAAAGCAGGAAATAACATATGAAAAATGTTTCCTACACCTACGAATTCTGCTTGGTTTTTACAGTAAATACAGTTTATGAGGCTCCCAGTGAACCTTCACGATGTATTCCAGGAGCAGGGAAAATTGCTCAGCTCAAATGCTTTAAGTAAAATGACAGTCAAAGCAGTTAATTGATGTATTTGGATACATAACAAAGGGGCAGTCAGTGAACTTACACACTGAGCATGAATAGCAGCAATACAGAAGATAAACCACAGCACTAGAGATGTACTAAACACGTACAGATTTCTAAACACCTTTCTATAACTCATCCCAGAAAGGGGATATTATATTATTATTAATAATAATTCTGATATAATAATAATTAAAACAATTGATCCCTTTCTATGCACACCCCTTTACACACTCTTCTCCTGCAGGAGATGCTGGAGCTCCAGCTCTATGTGTACCTGGGCCATCTTCAGCACCCTGCTAACCTACCTGCTGGTGACAAAGCCACCTCTTGAGAGTGTTTGGATGGATAGAACTTGTGCTCTCGAGTGACAGGATTTGTGTTTGGTTTGTTTTCTTGTGCTCTTCCATCAGTTTTATACCCACGCAACCTCAGATACTATCTTTGTAGGAGTAAAATTTCAAAGGTGGTGCGTTCCTGAGGGGAGAAGTGCTCATGTCTGCCCGTGAAGGCGATTTTATCATCCTCTGAGCAATTTCTTTTCCCTGACACATCGATTCAATCATGAAAGAATGACACAAAAGCATCACTGATGCAGCTGGACTCATTTCAAACAAAAAGCCACTTTCTTCATTCTTTCTTTCTTCAGTGGATGGAAACTGGGGGCAGTGGCAGACATGGAGCCCATGCTCCGCTTCTTGTGGCGGAGGAGAGCAGGCCCGCGTACGCCTGTGCAGCAGTCCAGCCCCATTACATGGAGGGCGTCCTTGTGCTGGAGACTCCTCTCAGATATCCAGGTGTAACACCCAAGCATGTCCCGGTGAGTTAACTGACAGCCTGCATGCAGTGACAGCGTGGTGAAAGCCTGTAGCACTCCCAGTTGGACTGATACTCTCCTATGTCTAGGCCAGTAATTTTTTTTATTTTTTTTTTTTTCCCCTTAAATCTCCCTTGCAACCTCAGCTGGATACATTTTAAGTAATTGTCACTTTTCAGACAAGGGTTATTGCATAAGGTGATTTCCATGTTACTGTGCATGTACCTCAGATTGTTGTTTGCAAGTTCTGAGCTTTACTTTTGCAAATAATCGTAGAATTGTAGAATGGTTTGGGTTGGAAGGGACCTTAAAGATCCCCTGCAGTTCCAACCTCCCTGCCATGGGCAGGGACACCTCACACTAGACCAGGTTGCTCAAAGCCCCATGCAGCCTGGTCTTGAACACTTACAGGGATGGAGCATCCACAGCTTCCCTAGGCAACCTGGGCCAGAGTCTCACCACCCTGAGAGTGAAGAACTTCTTCCTAATTTCTAATCTAAATCTCTCCTCTTCCACTTTGAAGCCATTACCCCTCATCCTGTCACTACAAGCCCTTGTAAAAAGTCGCTCCCCAACTTTCTGACAGGCCCCTTTAAGTGCTGAAAGGCCATAATAAGATATTCCCTGGAACCTTCTCTTCTCCAGGCTGAACAACCCCAACTCCCTCAGCCTGTCCTTGTAGGAGAGGTGCTCCAGCCCTTGGATCATCTTCATGGTCCTCCTATAGTGTAGTAATACATGCAGAAATATCCTTACTTCTTAAAATACCGGACAATATTTTTGTATTTTCTCTCCCCCAAAATGTTAGAGAGTTGAGTTTTCACATGGGCTTTCCCTCCTGCCTTCCCTCCCCCACACAGGTGGGCCTTCACGTGCCAAAGGCAGCATCATTGGAAATATTAATGATGTCGAGTTTGGAATTGCGTTCCTAAATGCCACGGTGATGGATAGTCCTGACTCTGAAATCAGAGTGATCCAAGCGAAGATTACAAATGTCCCTCGGAGCCTTGGTAGGCCTTTTATTACTTTTTATCACCTTTTTTTACCTTGAACCAGGCTGAATTCTGTCCAATGTCCTTTTTCACTGCTGCGTTTTGTTAGATCTAAACTTCTCATGGACAGAGAGAGGAAAAGGGAATTGTCAGTATTTGCTTCTAGTACGTTAATATTTGTAAAATGATTCTTCTGAATATACCAACACAGACTTTTTTCTGGTTTAAATCTTAAGGACTACATGAGTTTTAGGTCTTCATAGTCAACTCCTACTGCTATGGGTCGCATTATGTTGGGAAGAAACCCTCTAATGTTCTCTCGTGTTTCTCCCAGGTCCAGTGATGAGAAAGCTGGTTTCTATAGTCAGCCCAGTTTACTGGACAACTGCAAAAGAAATTGGAGAAGCGATGAATGGGTTTACGCTCACTGACGCGGTCTTCAAGAGAGAAACTCAAGTGGAATTTGCAACTGGTTAGTTACCTGTGACCTAACCAACTGTTTCCAGTAAGCTTGATGGATACTGAATTGCTTGAAATCCAACACGTGGCTGCTGCTCGACTTTGAGTCTCGTGCTTACACCAGTACTTTCTGAACGACTGTGGCTTTCTGAGGTTTAAATACAGCTTTTAAAGCAGTAATTTGAAATTGGTATTTATTATAGGCCTTATAAAAATATGAGTATAAAATAACTGACCAAGGGATTCCTGTTCAGACGCTGCGTGTCTGCCATGAGCCACTAGTTAGCATGGTTTATAAATCAGTGTGCTCTTAAAATCCACAGGTGAAATTCTGCGAATGACTCATATTGCCCGGGGCTTGGATTCAGATGGAGCCTTGCTGCTGGATGTCGTTGTGAGCGGTCATGTGCTGCAGCTCCAGTCTGTAGCTGATGTTAACGTGAAGGTAAAGCTGCTCATGACACCAGCCCCTTTGCTCCCTGACACATATTTCCTCTCATCTGTGGTAATGAAGCAGGCACTACATCCTGAAATCTGTTTTGCTGTACGGAACTTATTTTCCACCTGGTTTAACTGACAGATGTTAATCTTGCCTTTGAAAACACGGAGTTGTTGTCAGGAAGGTAATCTTGGTCACTCAAGGTGTTTAGCTGTTAGAAAGTAGTACTGAGAAGTGTCATTGGGGCTAGTGTCAAGGATTAGGGCTGGGCTGGCCACTAGACAAGTGACAAAGGTTCCCCATCAATGCCTTTCCCTTCCCAAAGGGGAGGAGAAAGGGAATAAGAGAGAGAGACTTATGGATTGGAAAAGTAAGCTAAACAGCTTTAATAGAAATGAAAGCAGTAAAATGGAATATATAGGAATATGTACAAAACTAATATCTAGCCCAACACCCCCCAACCCAATGGCAATTCCATCATCACCACTGATGCTGTGGAGGAGCCACTGGAAAAGTCCCAGACGACTCAGCAACAGATTCAGGAGCTGGATTCTGGAACTGGATTCAGGAACACATGGATTGGGATTGAAGGCACAATGGACCGAGTCCTCCTCAGACACCCACCACTGAAGAAGAAGCTTGAACCTCGTGATCCCTCAGCTTTACACTGAGCACACCGTATGGGATGGATTCTTCACTGCTCAGTTTGGGGTCTCCTGGCCGCTCCTCCCCCAGGTGCCACCTCTGGCTCACTGCACCCCAACATGAGGCACAAGATTGAGCAGTCACCTTGTTCTGCACAGGAACCAGGATCAGCCAGAGCCTTTCTGCACCCCTCAGCCCTTGGCAGTGACTCTGAACATGGAGCATTGTCGCTGCTGGAAGCAGAGACTGTGAAAATCTGCCCTGAACTTCAGACCGAGCCGTTAGTTAGAAGAGACTGAGCTGGGAAGTGAAACCACTGAACAGAATCAGTGCTGTTCTAGCTCGGACCAGGACAGTGAGTTATCACCAGTAGGCATGTCAGGTGTTTTCAGTAGAGCCATAAAGGTCCATCTTAAACCAGTCTAACTTGTTTCCCCTGAGGATGACACCAGCTCTTTTATACCACCATCTTGCAAACATTTCTGACTATTACTAATGATTTGTTTGCAGCTACAATTATGCATAGTCTGGCAGAGAACCATTCCTGTGGCTGATAAAGCTGCAAAGGCAGAGGATTAACAGAATTTAAATCAGATTATGTCACAGGATACTTCAGGTGTTGTTACCATCCCTGCTGTCATGTGGCTGTTACTGACATGCTCCTGCTGTAACATCAAAGCTCTGTCTCGTAGAGGTGTCGCTTACGGCAAAAAGTTCTATTGCTCAACTCATCTGAAGTATTTTACAGGGTTTGCTTCTTCAAAGAATGACACTTCTCCCTGAATGTGTGTCCAGTATTTAGACCTTTTTCCAGTGGCAGAATTTATCTCAACTGATTTATTTAGCACATGTTGTCAGCAACTGCCTGAGAATATAAAAAAATAAATTATTTAGACCTAAAAAAGTTTTTATTGGGCAACGAGATCATTTTCAGGGTTTTTTGGAAATGCTCTGCTCTTACCCCCATTGTCATGTCCCTCAGTACCACAACCTGTTCCTTAAAGAAATGCACTAGATTCTCTTAATCCTGAGCAGTTAAAGAGTAAAAGAAGAGATGTGTTGTGTGAAATACAATTTGTTTGGCCATCAAGAGCAAAACCCTTGCTCAGAATACACCTTACAACACCGTGAAATGCGAAGAGCACAGTGATGTTGGCAGTACTCAGTGGCTGATGCCTGGATCTTGCTATTTCAGGATTACACAGAGGACTATATTCAGACCGGCCCTGGGCAACTCTACGCCCATTCTACTCGTCTCTTCACTGTAGATGGAGTCAGTGTTCCCTACACATGGAACCACACAATCACCTATGATTACACCAAAGGAAAGATGCCTTTCTTGGTGGAAACTCTTCATGCTTCTGCTATTACAACAGAGTACAACCCCCTGGAAGAAACTGTGGCCTTTAAAATCCAGGCATCCATTGCAAAAGGTATTGTTCTAGTCTTCCACAAAAATAAAACAATGGAAAAATAATCTCCTATGTCCTTAGAATCCATTACCTATATTTTCAAAAGCTGGTTATGGCCTTGAAAGAGGAAATCTTGTGAGACTTGGGTAATTTTATTGTAGATCCTGAAGCCTACATGTCTTGTTAATATACCCACAGAAAAATATGTAGAAGCTGTTGGAGTCTGCACACACTTTTCTCCTGTAGTGCCCATCGATGATGCATGTCTGCATTTGCCGACACTAACAGCATCACCAGGAGCTTCAGATAGCCAGCTGAAAATATTTCTCCATTTCCTTGCATGTACCTTTCATTCTCTAAAAGGAAATTACTGTTTCTTTTGAGGAGGGTCAAATGTTGGTGGGGTTTTATGTTTAATTTTGCATAGCTGTTCAAAGAAAAAAAGGCTTGTGTATTTTCTTCTCGCAGCAAAAACCTCATAAATGTAGGTGAGGTAGTAATGAGGTGGAAGAGCATTCAAAATTCAGTACTAAAATGGGTAGAATATCCTAAATCATTCTTCAGATTGAATTTCTGTGAAGTTATTTGGCATATACAGAAAATACAATGTTGAGCTGCAGCTTCAAAACTCAACTTATCCTTTCTGGGTGTATTTTTTAAGGCCCGAAGTGAACGGCGCTCAGTTCCACAGTGCTGCACAGACACGTACCTATCTATGATCTGTAAATCTGGTGAGCCCTAACACAGAGGTGGCAAGTCAGTGGGTGCTCCATCACCTCCTGTACTGGGTCCTAGCAGGACTAACTGCTGGCTTTTATTAAATTTTTGAAGGTTAATAAAACCTTAAAATGTTTTTAAAGAAGCTTAAAGAACAGGGCATATATTTGTGTAAATCGGTTTTCCTTTGAGAACTCACCGTTGGTTAGCAGAATATCCTGTTGGTTTTGTTAATACCATTTGGGCACCTTTCAAATGAAAGTGAACAAAACAGTGGCATTACCCATCTCATTCCTTCTTTTCAATAACAGCATTCTAAATGAACTAAAATAATGATTTTGCTGCTTGCCAGACTGCAACCTCATTGCGCAACTTGAAAAACAAATAAGGTTATTTTTTTCCATTTTAAAAAGAGATCTGATAAAAGGAACACTCCAGAACAAGTTATGTCTATGCATAATCTGTTCAAGTCTTTACTTCCTCCAACAATTAATATACTTTTTTAAACCCTTCCTATTTAGTTAATCAGTTTTTAAGAAAAAAAAGCCCTGTATTCCTTGAGCACTCTCTACCATAGTTTACCATTATAAAATCATAGACTGGTTTGGATTGGAAGTGACCTTAAAGATCATCCAGTTCCAATTCCCCTGCCATGGGCAGGGACACCTTCCATTAGACCAGGTTGCTCAAAGCCCCATCCAACCTGGTCTCCATCCAAGTGATGGAGCATGCCCCTGTGATGTCTCACCACCCTCAGAATGAAGAACTTTCTCCTAATTTCTAATCTAAATCTCCCCTTTTCCACTTTGAAACCATTACCGCACGTCCTGTCACTACAAGCTCTTGTGAAAAATCCCTCCCCAGCTTTCTTATAGGCCCCCTTCAAATACTGGTGGGCCACAAGAAGATCTCCCCGGAGCCCTCTCTTCTCCAGGATGAACAGCTGCAACTCTCTCAGTCTGGCCTCATAGGAGAGGTGCTCCAGCCCACTGACCAGCTGATAGTTCTCACTTTTGTTCTTCTGTGGTGATTTCCCGCAATCGGTGTTTTTTTGGTTTGGGTTTATTTCCCTTCTTTTAATGAAACTGAATGGTCTTTGTGGTTTTAACAATGAAAACTCATATGGAGGAACTTTGCAGGACCTGTTATGCTGGGATGCCACTTGCAGTCACTCTAACAGAGCTGCCACCTCATCTGCTTAATGTTTTTCCAAACAGCAAAGCCCACTCACAACTGACTTCTAGTACCCAACAGAAAAAAACACTAAAGTCTGGATTTTGAAAGTTTCTGTTTCAGTGTCCAAGAATAGTGAATCTTTTATTAGTAGCTGGATTGCAGTTCTTAGTGTTAAAGGATTTTTTAAAAAAGTAATAAAATGGCCATGTGTTTCCTTTACCATACAGGAGATCGTAGCAATCAGTGCCCTGTTGGGTTTGGTTTGGACTCAACTGGACCTTACTGTTCAGGTAATTATGTGAAAAGGTAGTGGGGAATCAAAGACTCACTAAAGGGTTTGGGTTGGAAGGGACCTTAAAGAACAACCAGTTCCAACCCCCCTGCCATGGGCAGGGATACCTCCCACTAGACCAGGTTACCCAGAGTCCCATCCAGCCTGGTCTTGAACACTTCCAGGCATGGAATATCCACAGTTTCCCTAGGCAACCTGTGCCAGTGTCTCACCACCTTCATTGTAATAAATTTATTTTCAATCTGTATCTCCCTTCTTGTAGTTTAAAACCATCACCCTTTGTTCTATCACAACAGACCCTGCTAAAAAGTCTATCCCCATCTTTCTGACAGACCCCTTTAAGTGCTGAAAGGCTGCAAGAAGACCTCCCTGGAGCCTTCTCTTCTCCAGGCTGAACAACCCTAACTGTTTCAGCCTGGCCTCCCAGCAGAGGGTTCCAGATAATTTTTGTGGCCTCCTCTGGACCTGCTCTGTCTTGTGCTGAGGGCCTCAGAGCTGGACGCAGTGCTCAGCCACTAGAACCTACATCATCTTTTATCTAGAGTTTCAAAGCATGCAGTATGCACCTCAAAAAGTGTATGTTACCATTGATAACAGGGTGTGGATCCAAAAGCAGATGATGGCTTCACTTCTGTATTCATCTAGAACAGGCAGCTTTTCAGTAGTACCTCAGATACAACTGGGGCGCACTGAGCCACAGTATCTATTTGCTGAGCCTGCAAAGAAAGTGCTTTGGTGGTTTGTGTGGAGGGAAGTTCCGAGTGTTGGAACCTGGACAACAGCTCACAAGTTCCTGCATGGGGGATGGAGGCAGAGAGAAGATCGTGAGCATTTCAGCTGTCTCCTCTAGATGACTGAGTCATATTTGTTGTAGGGAACAGTCATCTGATAGACTTTTGTGGAATTCCTGTGAAGCTGCTCCATTGCTCGATCTAGTTGTGCCCTGTGGGCTCTACCAGATAACACAGACCTCTTATGAAGGTTTTGTTTGATATAGTTTCTTCTAAAGTCTCATGAATTCTCAGTGGTTGTTTTCAAATATTTCCTTGTTGCAGATGAAGATGAATGCACTGTGGGAAACCCTTGTTCCCATACCTGTCACAATGCCATGGGCTCTTACTACTGCTCCTGTCCCAAGGGCCTCACCATCTCTGCAGATGGTAGAACATGTCAGGGTAAGAGAAGTATTGCTGAGGATGGGCTGGATACAAAGTCGCTGGGGAAATGTTCTGCTCAGGTTTTCTCATTGTAAAATACAATTTATTGGTGATATTCTAATTATTTTGTATCTGAATATAGTTGCAATCAACTATTTCACAATGGTCTGTGTTTCATTTTGTCATAGTGAGGTTTACAGCGTGTTTTCCATTGTAGACATCGATGAGTGTGCGTTGGGTGGGCACACCTGCCGCGCTGGCCAGGACTGCGAAAACACCATCGGCTCGTACCGCTGCGTGGTTAGGTGTGGGAGTGGCTTTAGGAGGACACCTGATGGATTTAGCTGCCAAGGTATGGAGAGCAATTTGGAGTTTGATGTTAGCTTTCATGAATGGAAAGTGCTGTTTTTCACACACGTGAAAGTAATTTTTTGAAAAATGTGTCTTCACATGTGTCTGTAAAGTTTCAATTTAAGGTTGTGGGGTTTGGGGTTTAGAGGGTTTTTTGGTGTTTTTTTTTGTGGGGTTAGTTGGGATTTTTTTAAACTTTTTGCACTTCCCGTCTTTAGAATTAAATTTAAAATCAGAGAATTGCTGAACGGTTTTGCTTTTGTGTCCCATGTGCATTTTCTTTTCCCAACAAGCAAGAGGACTAAACGCTTCTGAACATACCTCACTAGGGTACCAACTAGAGCTCAAAGCAGAGTCATGAGCCTTGACTCGGCAAAAGCCCTGTTCAGGTAAATGACAACAAGGCCATTCACAGCTGTGGGACCAAGGGTTTGTCTTGTTCACCAGATATCAACGAGTGTCAAGAGTCCAACTCCTGTCATCAGCGCTGCTTCAACACCATAGGAAGTTTCCACTGTGGTTGTGATCCCGGATACCAACTCAAGGGCAGAAAGTGCATGGGTATGAGTGAAACTTGGACTGATCGGTCTCTCTTTCCAATGGGACGTAGTTCAGCTCTTATTTGTTGCTGTATTTGTTACCAGAAACCTACTGTGAATTATATACTTAGTATGTATTCAACTGCGTGTACACGGTATAATTGCAACAGGATTATTCTGCTTTTTAGGAAGGGATTTCATTCCATTCTTGCTTTCATTTTTTTTTTAAATCAGATGTAAATGAGTGCAGGCAGAACGTATGCAGGCCTGACCAACTCTGCAAAAACACTCGTGGTGGCTATAAGTGCATTGATCTGTGTCCCAACGGGATGACCAAAATGGAAAATGGATCTTGTATTGGTGAGTAGAACTGTTATGTGCTGTACAATGGTGGTAACACAGGCACAATGAGGGATTTTTCTTTTTTTAAAAAAAAAAAGTAATCTGTGAGATCATCTGGTCCCACACCCCTGCTCCAGCAGGATCACCCAGAGCAGGGGGCCTGGCATGACATTGTCCAGGCAGACTTGGAATCTCCCCAGAGAAGGAGATTCCGCAACCTCTCTGGGCAGCCTGCGCCAGGCTCTGCCACCCTCACAGCAAAGAATTTTCTCTTCCTATTCAAATGGAACCTTCTGGATTTGTGCCCGTTGCCCCTTGTCCTGTTGCTGGGCACCATTGGCAAGAGTCTGGCCCCATCCTCTTACTCCCTGGGGACCCTTTAGCTCTTGCTCAGCACTGATCAGATCCCCTCTCAGCCTTCGCTTCTTCAGCTGAACAGCTCCAGGGCTCTCAGCTTTTCCTGGGCACAGAGATGCTCCAGCCCCTCAACATCTTTGTAGTTCCCTTGCCACTTACAGTTTCCTGTTACTCTTAAGGGCAGTGAGGTTTTCCTCAGCATCTTTTCTGCGTTGTCACCTTGAATTCTCCAAATTGTTTACTGACTGAAATGTTTTGCCCCATGTGTGAATGCTTTCCTAAGAGTTTGTCTCAGGAGCTCTGAATCAAGATCACAGGTCCTTGCTGCTTGTCAGGGATAGCTGATGTTATGTATACTACCAAATCTCTTTTTCTAGCGGGGTATGACAGGAAGGTGGATGACGTCTCTTTGGAGAGTAGCTGACCACATTGGAAACTTCAATGAAAAGTTTTGACAATTAACAGAAAAAGTGTGTGTAAATGCAATACGGTTGAAAAAAATTGTGCTCAAAAGCTGCTTTCAGATTGTGAAACACAGATTGTGATTGGTAACACAAACTGTTAGAGACTAATACCTAATGATGGCAGTAGGTAAGAAAAATGTTATGTTCAGGGGCCAAGTTTATTTGGGGGGCCAAATTCACTTTGTGGTTCAGCTGCGTTGCTTCTACCTGAAGAAGTTTTAAAGCTGGAAGAAGTTTCCAGAAAGATCTGACTCCTTCCCCTTGCCTTGTTGCTCGCAGACATTGATGAGTGCCGGGACGGAACCCACCAGTGCCGCTACAACCAGATCTGTGAGAACACACGGGGAAGTTACCGTTGTGTGTGTCCAAGAGGATATCGGTCCCAGGGAGTTGGAAGACCTTGTGTGGGTAAGCTGTCCAGTCACACCAGTATCATCTAGTTTCTGCTGCTGCTTTGACCTGGGCTTGCTAGTGTAACATATCTAACAATACTCTTCCATTTGAGGACTCTGCTGTAGAGACAAATTTGCTCTGAAGTCCAAAATTACCCATCTGAACCAAAGTGTCCTCTTCCAAAACACCTAGTCCAAACAAAATGATTCCAAACAGAGATTGCTATAGGCCCATCCTTTGAAAACAAAGCGTACAACAAGGGCCTTGGAGCACTGGCGATGGATGTGGCAAGGTACCGCTCCACAAAAGGCTTCATTTATAAAAACCCCATCAGATTTGTTAGTTGATTGGGCATTGAAATGTTCCTGGCTGTACCCTGAGCTGCACTGCCTCACACCTCAGGGCAGTCGAGCAGGGTGTGACGTGAATTCCCCTAAAGGAGAACAGCCAAAGGAAGGGTGTCGCAGGAGGCACGATAACACTCAGAACTCACCTCTGCAAGCAAACGGCACCAACACACCCACCCACTACTGGAACCGTGACGGGCGTTCCCCGTATGGCCAGAGCGGGGAAAGCAGAGATGCACTGATCACTCAATGCTTCCCGTTCTTGTTTGGGTGGATCACAGCGGGAAAGAAGGATTCCTGTCGGTCACAGGAATGTTGACCACATAGTTACTCTCCTGGGCTATCTACATAGAACCTTTTGGCATAAAAACATGCAGAGCTTTCTCCCACGGACACCTGTGGAGCATTTGAAAGATGCTCTCATAGCTCTAACATGGATAGCGAGATAATTTAGTGTATGGCATCAGTGCAAGTGCATAAAACATTTCCCCTGGCATTTAGTAGACCTCAGGATGGCACTAGGATCACTTAGATTCACTCTTTCTGTATTTCTGTAAAATCTTTAGCACTTAATAGCTGATCCACCCTGATGGTAATGATTTATGAATGTTGGTATATGACACTAAGCGAAGCTGGTTTCAGTTGCTTGTATCAGAGAAGCTTTCCTCCATGATGACTCCCACAAGATTAGGTTTCGTAAGTGATAAATAGCTGCTTTGGAGAAAAGGGATTATTTTTTTCTTTTTAAACAGTCCAAGATTTTGGACTACCAAGAGCCAGGAGTGTTTTGAGGGGTTTTTTGAAAGATACTAAATTGCAGTAAGAAGCTGTTTGGCTGTAGACCAAGACATTGCTTCCACCAGCTGCCTCTTTACCAAAATAAAATCAATCCCAGACTCCTTAATGTGTATTAAACCCATTTACATTTCTGACAGTAATAAGTAATAAGTCTAGGACTACAGACTTCACAGAACACTAGCAGCTGCCCTAAAGATGTCTTCTGACTACTGAAAGCTCCCTCTTGTATTAAAATATGGCCTTTATGCACCTTCAAATTTTTATCTGCTTGAAAATAGATTGAAAATATAGATGCATCAACAATATTCATTGGCATGTGTTAATAAAATCCAGTTCTTATGTTCTTTTATATAGAAAAGTATTCTTTTACACGAATATGACTCATATGTTTCTCAGCTTAAGTGCACAATGGAGGAATATAAATGTGAAATTGGTATTAGCTGCTGCCATATTAAAAATGAAATTCTTATGTTTAGAACACCTGGCAATATTACCCTAATGATATTGCAACTAATATATAAATTTTCAGTTATGCATTTGTGAAATAACAGTGGGAAAATAATTAGTGCAGAGCACTGCAGTATCCCTGGATTTCCAGCTCTCAAAATAGTTCTTTGTTAATACCCTCAAAAATTCTGCGGTAATAACCCTGGCTTAATAACATTGTTACAGTGATAATGTAAAGAATATGTGCTTTTACTAACATGAAATAATTAAACCTCTCCTCTCAGTCACCATTAGGGTCACCTTTGAAGTCTAGTAAAAAAAAAAGGTTTATAATATATGTGTAATATATATAATGTAGAGATCTGTTCTGTATGTTGATATCAGGTTATTTATTTCTGGTCATTGTGGAGTTGCACGTTCCTCTTGGGAATTAGCAGATTTTTGTCTTTTTCTAGTAAAGAATAACTAAGCTTAAAAAACAAAAAAACCCTTTTATGTCAAATTTTCAGCTGAGCCTGAAGTTACTCGATGATAATTTAAGAGAATTTCTGTCTGGTAGTGCCAGAGAAAATGTGGGAAAAGCCCTGGTCCTACAGGATCCAAGAGCGTTCATGTTTATCTTCCATGAAGGACACTCATCATGTTAGATCCTTAAATCCTTTTACTATACTTTGTATGCTTTTGATTTAAGGATGGATATTTACTACTTGGGTTGGACAAATTTTTTTGGGTTACAATTTGAAGGGAAATGGCATCTTAAAAAAGCCTTCCTTAGACGTAGGGAGGGGAAAATATCTATTTTTTAATTGTACGGAAGTGAATTAATATTTACTGGTAAGAAAAAAAATATTTTTTTAGTTGTACAAAAGTGAATTAAAATTTTCTGCTAAGTTTAAAAAAAATAGTTTTTAATTTTACAAAAGTGAATTAATATTTACTGGTAAGAAAAAAAAAATAATCTATTTTTTAATTTTACAAAAGTGAATTAATATTTACGGGTAAGTCTCCAATCTTTCCTAGCTGGAATGACCAATATCACCATGGAAGGTTAGAACACGCTCGACCTCCTTCCCCTGCAGCCCTGTGACACGTCCTCAAGGCCCGATTTTTTATCCCATCTGTGGAGCACTTAAGACAAAAAAAATAATTTGTGTTCTCTGTGTTTTACTAAAGCCTTCAAGCTCTCACTTGTACACCTTCGGTTTGTGCCACAGACCGAGATAAGTTTATATGTATCTAGATATACATATAGTCACTTGTTGTTTGTTTGTTTTTTCTCCTTTCCACATGGTTTCTTGCTCTGGATCATGTCACATGAGCAGACATTAATGAATGTGAACAAGTGCCCAAGCCCTGTGCCTTTCAATGCACCAACACCCCCGGCAGCTTCAAGTGTATCTGTCCGCCCGGACAACATTTATTAGGTGATGGGAAATCTTGCGCTGGATTGGAGAGATTGCCAAATTATGGTGCCTATTACAATAGCTATAACTATGCTCAATTCTCCCCCGTGAGAGACAACTATCAACCTCAACAATATTACAGGCACTCCTCAAATCTCTACAGCTCCTTCTCAGAGTATAGGAACAGCAGAATACCCTTCTCCAGGACTAGAAGGAACGTTAGAGAATCATGTCCTGAAGGCTATGAGGCAAGAAATGGCAGATGTGTAGGTAAATGTCAGTCATATCTATGCAATTCTCATGTTTTAGTCCTTATTCTCAGGTTACTGTTTCATCTATAGTCAGGGGATGATGGTTTGTGGTGCTGTGGGGTTTTTTCATGTTACCCTGACTAATATTCAGGGAGTTCTGCATGTTCTTGTCTCCTGAGCACGTTGTAACAATACCATTTTCCTCGTAACTTCTCGTTGTAGTCGTGCTGCTTATTGTGCATTTGCAAATGATTTCCCTCCGTTGTTCTCCGATTATGGCAGCTCACCTTTGTGAATTTTCTCACGCTTCAGAAAACACCAGTAGGTCCTGCTTATGTCAGACTCCCCCTGATGGTGGTAAGAAGCTGGTTCAAAAAGGTTTTGAGTACAGATTTTAGAACTGATCGCACTGGGGCCAATGCCAGCGCTGCAACAGGTCGATTGGCCCCTGCCATTTGGGCAGGAGAAGCAGAAGCTTTTAAACTCCCCAGAGTTATGATCTACAGCGGATTTAATGCAGTTCACAGAGTGTGGAGAGACTGGTTGTAAGTCCACAACTAGGGGGTTTGTCAGGAGTTGTGACAAGGATAGCACTGCTGCTTCTTTATCCATGATGAGGAGAGCAGGGTGGTTATGGGAGCTGGAGAGCTCTGCCTCAATTACTCTTTCTTTTTTTAAGAAGTGCAGAGCCTCAGTGCATACTCTAAGACCAACAGGTCTTTAGTCTGGAGAAAAGGAGGCTCAGGGGAGACCTTGCTCTCGACAACTCCCTGGCAGGAGGTTGGAGCCAGGTGGGGTCGGTCCCTTCTTCCAAGGAACAAGCAATAGGACAAGAGGAAACGGCCTCAGGTTGTGCCAGGGGAGGTTTAGGTTGGACATGAGGAACAATTTCTTCCCCGCAAGGATTGTCCAGGCCTGGCCCAGGCTGCCCAGGGCTGTGGTGGAGTCCCCATCCCTGGAGGGGTTTCCAAGCCTTCTAGATGTGGTGCTGAGGGATGTGGTTTAGTGGTGCCCTGGCAGCTCTGGGTTAACAATTGGACTTGCTCTTTAAAGGTCTTTTCCAACTGAAACAATTCTATGAAACAAAGATATGTGGCACCTCAAACGTCTAGCTCACTTCCTCCTTACTCCACGAGCTTTTCTGAGGGTGTTCACTGAAATGCTGCAATTTTCACAGGTGTTTGAAAATTTAATTCACCTCCTTGTGAAAGTCAAAAGGAACAGCAGCCTGCACTGTCCATTGACTGATCTGTACTAAATGTGACAAAATTAAGAAGTTAAAAACCCAAACAAGCAAACACCCCACCAAACTATTGCTCGAAAGCTAGAAATGTCAGGTTTATCCCCTGCAGCATAGTTGATGTCCGTGGATCCAGACCCTCTAGAGTTAGAGGGTTAGACTTAGACCAGTTGGACCAGTTAGCTGGTCTAGAAGCAGAAAACAGGTGCTTCCACTCAGCCTCCGTGGAGCATATTTGCCTCCTGCCCTGAAGAGCTGGATAGACCCGGGAAGGAGAGGAAAGGAGGGGGGGCACCACTGTGCTGTGAGCTGGGGCTCACCTTGTCTATCAGGAGGGACCATCAGAACTGTGCTTTACACACAGGACAGATTGGGATATAAAAATGAGTTCATTTTTTGAAATACGCATCTCTTAAGCCAGATTTTGCCAACTTAACTCATATTTCGAATATCTTAAGAAAAAAAAATAATTATTCCGTTAAGTTATTTTGTGAAAATACTGTTAAATTTAGGACCGAGGTTACCACAGCCTAGGCCTCACCAGAGCATGTACCAGTGCATTGAAGACCACAGAATCCCAGCATGGTAGGAGTTGGAAGGGATCTCTGGAGATCATCTGGTCCCACCCCCGTGCTCCAGCAGGGTCACCCAGAGCAGGGGGCCCAGCAGTGCATTATCAAGGTGGGATTGGAATCTCTCCAGAGGAGGAGACTCCACAGCCTCTCTGGGCAGCCTGTAGAAGTTTCTCCTCACATTAAGATGGCAGCATGTGGTGTGTTAGCCATGTGCCTCAGCCTGGCATACGTCCTCGCAACACTTCGTAGGAGGCACAATATCTTTCCAGGATCGACAGAGTGATCCTCAGCTAGAGTCTAGCAGCCAAATTATTGCTAGAGTTATCTAGCAATATATAATATATAGTGTTGGAAAATATGAATATACTTTTATTAATAAAAATTACAGACACTGAGCCATCGGACACTGTATTTGCATTATAAAGATGTTTCAGCAGTCGTACACGTGCCAGTTGTTATAGGTACAGCCGTTTAATTAAAAGACCTACAGTATAGCCACTGCTGATGAAAGGGTTAAGCTAAAAATCTGTAACCTTCACCCTAGCTTCCAGTTTGAAGTAGTTAATATTCCCTTTCATCCGTTTCATTGGAATAAGCATCTGCATTTAAAAATTAGTAATATGAAAAATACACCCTAACGATGCTTTTTATTTTTTTAAGAAAGTTCTTTCGACAGACAACCATCAGGATTTGATAACAACGGACCAGAAATTTCTGGTCACATCTGTTTCCCGTCTGTGTTTACATTTTTATCTCATGCAGCCTCTGTAAATTGGGCAAAGAGAGGGGGCGGCAAAGGCCTTCTTCCTTCTGCTTTAACTGTGCAAGTCGGAACTCTCACATGAGATTGAGTCTCTATTGCTCTCCTGAACTAGGCAGAGGTTCCAAAAGTAATTATAATTATCTATGGTCCGTGTCTATATCACACTGATCTGCTTCTAAAATTTTACATAATGTGGTCTGGGACTTCTATATCTGAGAGGGAGATTTAAAAAAAAAAAAAAAAAAAAA